>JAAALK010000283.1:54696440-55092324 GCA_019279435.1 Zizania palustris | reverse complement strand
GTACTAAACCTTATTTTCTTATTAATAAAAATGCTTTAATGTTTTAATTTTTACTACTAATTTATCACATTTTGCCACACTTTTTATTTTTTTTTTTGCCCTCGCCAACCTCTGGGCTCTGACCTCGCTCTGAGTGCCTCGGCGCCTAACCACACGACACGCCGCGGCCAAAGTGAGCAGAGCGTCTCTCTGGCAGCGTGGGGCTGGGCGAGATGCAGGCGTGGTTCTCCGGCAACGGGCCGTCGTCGTCGTCGGCCTCCTCCTCCTCCTCCCCCCAGCCGTCGCTGCTCGCGGAATGGAACTCCTACGCCGCCGCCCGCTCGGCCGAGGAGGACGGGGGCGGCTTCGGGATCGACATCGAGGCCGCCGTCCGCTCCGCCAACGATCGCGTCGCCGGCACCTTCGGCGTGTAAACCCTCCCCTTCCCCTCCTCTCTCTCTCTCTCTCTCTCTCTCTCTCTCTCTCTCTCTCCTCTCTCTCTCTCTCTCTCTCTCTCCTCTCTAGGGTTTGCCTGTCTGTTTGCTCCGAATGCAGTAGATTCGCACCAACCTAAGCTTTAATTTTGCTTGCAATTGCGTTCTCGTAAGGGATCGCAGGTAGTTATCACTTATCAGGTTGTCTCTATGTGGATTTCGATAGTCTCGGGTAGTGGGTTGACTAGTTTATATGGGAAGTCTGAAGAAGACGGGTGCAAATCTTTTCGGTCAGAGCTCGAATCGTTGGTAGGAAAAGCTTCGGACGTGTTGTATTGCGCTCTAAAACAATTTTCCCAGTGAATAGTTTTTTCATCAATGATCTCAAATTAAAAGCGTCCTAGTGTAGTCATTGGTGGTTTTTTTTGTTTTTGGAAAAGCTGTCATGAAGATTCACACTGAGCTGTTTTATAGTCATTTTGAAGTTATTTGGTTAGTTCTAAAGCACCTAGGAAGAGTGAAAAATGGGAACAGCTTTAAATATGGAATTGACTTAATCTCCACTCTCCAGCTTTTAGGCAGTTAAATGTTTCATTTTGATAATAAGGTTTATGTTTTTATTGATTGTTTGTGATGTTATTTGTCCAGGGTCTCTAAAGGTGTTCTAGGGTTGCCAGGCAGCTTTAAGTCCACAACAAGCAGTGTTCCCTCCAGCAAATCACTTATGTATTTTGGACTTTTTCTTGCTAGTGGCACATTCCTAGTTTTCATTGCATTCACAATATTTCTGCCAGTCATGGTAATCATGCCTCAAAAGTTCGCCATCTGTTTCACGGCGGGATGTGCCTTCATAATTGGATCATTTTTTGCACTGAAAGGGCCCAAGAATCAGCTCTACCATATGATATCCAAGGAGGTACCTTTCTCTATAAATTCTTTGGTGCATTGTTTTATCATCAGTTCTTGCAATTGCTGTGCTACAGATCTGGGCTGCTTCCTTGTGTGCTGTTGATCACTTTTATTTCATTGTGAGGTTGACAGTTATACAGTGACCTGCCATTGAAATTATTATTCTGGTCTGATTCTCCAGAACATTTTGGGAGCATATTTTAACTGTACCTCACAGATAGAATCAAATAATCTGCTCTGCTCGAGGAAAGTAAAAACAAAATACTCACTACTCAGTAAGATGTATATGGCCACATAGCATATAAAGTGTGCATCCAGTTATGAAATACTGAAAGATTGACCTCGAAAATGCATTACAGTGATTATTTATTGTTAGCTCGTATCTTATATCATGGCTTCATAAGTTTACCTGTTGTCACACTCATATATCAAAAGACACACGTTTGTGCTACACTCACTGAAGCTGATTAATTGTTCCACAGAGGTTGCCTTTCACCATGGGATTTGTGGGCAGCATGATTGCTACCATTTACGTGTCAATGGTGCTGCATAGCTACATACTTTCAGTTTTCTTCTCTTGTCTCCAGGTGATAATCTCTTCATTCACGCTTTGATCTATTGTGCTGTATTATTAAGCCATTAGTTATAGATCCTTATCTTCTCCATAAATGAGTAGATTTTTCTTTCTGCTAGCAGTAGCAGTAACTTTGAAGAAAAAACTGTTGACAGAAGCATGTAAATAGACCATACAACTCTCAATATTTCAGCTTGTGGTATGGGTGGGTTTAACGAACCCAATTTAAACTTTTGTTGAGTCGTAGTTTGTGTTACCACTATTCTCTGGTAGCCATGGAGGACTGGACTTGCAGTAACCTGTATTAACTTTGAGCTCATCAAAGCTTATTTGTTCGCCAGGTACTCGCACTAGCATATTATGCTATCTCATACTTCCCTGGTGGATCTGCTGGAATGAAGTTTCTATCATCTGCACTTGTGTCCTCTGTGCTGAGATGCTTTGGGCGATGAGCTCACCTGTTAGTTGCTCTCACCCATCTATTTTGGCCCACATTCATCGTAACCTTATATAGTTCTGTTACAGTTTTGTTTTTTTGCTTTTGGCATAGAGGTAGTTTTAGGGCCCATCAAGATTGCATGGAGCTGGTGTCTATTGAAACATGTCTGTATACTACTCTTGTATTGGAAGCTCTGTTCCTTGGGTTCAACTGTGACAATCAGTGAAATGGAAATATAGCAAGAATTATTAGTTTGTGAAATTTTGGATCTTTACCGTGTACCTCCAATCTTGTATTGGGGAATTACAATGTTACTTTTAATCTGCCAACCTGCCTTATACTCCCTAGAAACTCCACATTCATATCCGAATATCCACTATGAGGCCAAGCCATGCTTGTTAGAGATATGTAGAGCCAATTCATCCTTATTAAATTAAAACTATATTGCCCAATACATCTCACCCAAACACTGGAACACAGTTTCATGTTCATGGCTGGGTATGAAATACATGTATGCTTGCTTCACCATCTCTGACCCCATCCAACCACCACCACATGTTGAGCTTTTTTTGTATCCTACTCCCTCTCTGATCGCTACACTGTTTGTGTTGTCCAGTTGTGTCACCAGCATTATATTTTTTTTGTTCGGCTGCTGTGAGAAATGGACGAGAATTTGGGTGGCGCCGCGCGGCTCCCCTATCCTGGAACGGGTGATGGGGTTTTCGCGGTGGCCCATGAATATCTCACATTCGGCCTGGGAATTTGGTATATCCTCTTTCTCTCTCTGTGTGTGAGGCTATAAAAAAATGAACTTTTTTGCTCTTAAGTTCTATAGTTGCGTGGTGTATGACAAGAGGGCCTAAGGGTCCCATGTCATATACAGATAAAGCAAAAGAGTAAATACCACTGTCATGAAAACAAATCTCCCCTTATAAAAGTTGGTTGTCCTGAAAAGCTTAGCTCTGCACCCAAGCGTTTGGATTTTGCAGCTGCTCCCTTCACCCGGTTCAGAGAAAAGCTCCAGACAGGGTCACCATGTCTGCCTTTGTGGGAAAATACGCAGGTTCCTCCTCTTTGCTTCATTTCTCTTCTCAAAAATGATTCATGCATAGCCATGCAAGTTGATTTCGTTTCATTTCTCTTCTCAAAAGAAAAATAGTTTTTTCTTTTGAGTTAGGAGTTAAATGGGAAGTATTTCCCATCTTACAGCGTATCAGTTATCACGGCAACTGCAAACTTACTATTATCAATGGCATATATCTGCTAAAATGTTGATTTCTATCCTCGCAAAAAGAAGTTGATTTCTACTACCCATTGGCCCTTAGGCCTGAGTTGATTATTAGTGGAGCCATGAGTGCTGGTAATGAGGAGCAAATTAAAAGTGTAGTAGCATCAATTAGTGGTGTACGTGATGAATTAATGCTGGAACGCTCATGCCGTGCATGCACGTATACGTAATACGTGTTGTACGCTTGCTTGTATATGCGCGCGCAGATGAGCTGATCAAGACGGCGAAGTACATCGCGACGCCAGGGAAGGGCATCCTCGCCGCCGACGAGTCGACGGGGACCATCGGCAAGCGGCTGGCCAGCATCAGCGTGGAGAACGTGGAGCCCAACCGCCAGGCGCTCCGGGAGCTCCTCTTCACGGCGCCCGGCGCGGTGGAGTACCTCTCAGGTGTCATCCTCTTCGAGGAGACGCTCTACCAGAGCACCGCCGGCGGCACGCCGTTCGTCGACGTGCTCAAGGCCGGCGGCGTGGTCCCGGGCATCAAGGTGGACAAGGGCACCGTCGAGATCGCCGGCACCAACGGCGAGACTACCACCCAGGGCCTCGACTCCCTGGGCGCCCGCTGCGCCAAGTACTACGAGGCCGGCGCCCGCTTCGCCAAGTGGCGCGCCGTGCTCAAGATCGGCGCCGCCGGCGAGCCGTCCGAGCTCGCCGTCAAGCAGAACGCCGAGGGCCTCGCCCGGTACGCGCTCATCTGCCAGGAGAACGGCCTCGTCCCCATCGTCGAGCCCGAGATCCTCACCGACGGCGCCCACGACATCAAGACCTGCGCCGCCGTCACCGAGCGTGTCCTCGCCGCCGTCTACAAGTCTCTCAACGACCACAAGGTCCTCCTCGAGGGCACCCTCCTCAAGCCCAACATGGTCACTCCCGGCTCCGACTCCCCCAAGGCACGTCCATCTACCTATATATCCCCTCATTGCCAACCATTTCATTTTCATATAAAAGTTTTTAAATTTGTGCTGCATCTAATATAATTCCTCGTATGAGTCAAACATAAGAATTTTAAAAAGTACGAAACACTGACTAAATTTTGTAAAACAGTTTATACTTGTGAAATAATTACGAGTCAGTTCATCTAAAAGCTTAATTAATATGGATAGGTTGGTGCGGAGGTGATAGCGGAGTACACGGTGGCGGCGCTGCGGCGCACGGTGCCGCCAGCGGTGCCCGGGGTGGTGTTCCTCTCCGGCGGGCAGAGCGAGGAGGAGGCGTCGCAGAACCTGAACGCCATGAACAAGCTGGAGGTGCTCAAGCCATGGACGCTGACCTTCTCCTTCGGCCGCGCGCTGCAGCAGAGCACCATCAAGAAGTGGGCCGGCAAGAAGGAGAACGTCGCCGCCGCGCAGGCCGCCTTCCTCGCAAGGTGCAAGGCCAACTCCGAGGCCACGCTCGGCAAGTACGCCGGCGCCGGCGCCGGCGACGCCGCCACGTCCGAGAGCTTGCACGTCAAGGGCTACACCTACTAGCTCGTCGTTATCACTGGCGTTGCCTCTGAGGCTCTGACCAAGGCTTGTACTAGGGTCTCGCTCCAATCCACGCGGCCCACGTGGCGGTGCTGATTGCGTCGAGATTCGTGCGGATATACATATATGTGTTTCTTTGTGCTGTATACCAATATACTCAATTCTCTCCTCCCCCCTCTAGTTCTTAAATTTTAACAAAGCTCGTGTCCAAGTGTTCATCTCTTTGCAATTAATTTGCAATGCACACTAATAGATTAAGTTTATAGTAGATACATATATAAAAAGTCATTTCTTTATGTTTGAAATAACATACTTAAATAATTTGTGACATTTTTTTGTGCTAAAAGTTGCTAGGGAAACCCTAAAATATCACATTTTATACTAACATACTCTAAATTAGAATCTATTGTTCGTCAAGACAAACAATACAATTTCACAACTAATTCTACGTAACATTAGAATATGTAACGTACCAAACGAGCACCTAGGGCACGTTTGGTATCCTGCACAGCCTTTGGCCTGACTCGATGCATGCAGGGAGCGTGTATTTGGTTACTTGGCACACTCGAGCTTGGTTTTGGAAAAAGAGATTTCAATTTTGTATCTGGCTAGCTTGGCTCACTGGATGGAGACAATTAAGCAACAAACGATGTTATTAGTACATGATTAGCACATATTAAATAAAAATAATGTATTTTAAATAATATTAAAGACTATAAAATGGATTAATAATTCTAACAAAATAATTGCACATAATAAATATCATGTTGATTTATTTTTTATTAATTTTTATCTTATACAATGTATTCACATGCGAGCAACCAAACACTATCTCACTTTAACCTGATTAAACAGGTGCGTATACAACCAAACAAACACACATCACATACATTGAGCCTGTTTGAGTTGAACCTAGCTCACTAATACGAGCCAGGTCATACAAATTCAGGCAACCAAACACGCCCTTAGTAACTACTGATAATAAGTCATGAGCGGTTCATGAAATCACATTTTTTTATTCATGTTATCTCATGGAAAATGAGAGCACGCAATGAATATTATTAAGAAGTCAGATTAACACTTACTAAACTGCGAGTGTGTTCATTTTCTGATTCATCCTGAAAATTTCCCAACAGTTCATCTTATATACCAAGCAAGCAAGGGAAGGAAAGGAAAGGAGAACGTCAAATACATAAGCTAACCCCACTGTACATTATTCAGTGCACATTCTTCACACTAATTACTGTAGTTAAAACTACAGTTCGTGCCTTAATCTTATAGGGATTATGGATCACTATCTACAACTACCTGAACACCTCCAATTGCAATAAGAAGACTAAGCCACAAAGCAAAGATTACAAGATGAAGGACAATGGAATTTAGGGTGTTTCTGAACAATTTTCGCAGGAGCTCCTTCTGATGTTGGAGATTCAACAGGCTTCAAAAGCTTCAGGGTATAATTTGTTTTGTCAGTACAGCCTGATTCTTGTGGTTATGTGCTGCTGGCACATAGGGCAGCGCACCAAATTATTCCCACATTCGTAGCAGGTCTGCAAATCATTCAAGCATGTATGATGTCATTTAGAACAACAAATTTTGTAGAAATACTGGGAGTAGAGTAAGTGGAAATTTTGGCACCTGATGTCCACATCCAAATGCAAGATCCTTTGATTTATCCATACAAATGGCGCACAACTGCAGACACAAAAATGCTGCATTTAGTTTGTAACCAAGTAAAATTCACAGGGTTTAGCACAAACTTTGTTAGTGTATGTGCAGAAACTTATCACTATGAACTCTTTCATGATCTGCAGATTAACATTATGGTCATAATACACAAGTATGTGAAGGGCAATAGAGAGCTTAGACACAATATTAGTTATTGATCATGGAACATCTGAAGCAACATTTTTTGCAAAAAGTGCATCCATGAATTAAGTATAAGCTAAATAAGCGCAAGTTCCCCTGTATCAATAAGCCCCCTGATTCCTGAAATGATGAAGTACTAGCCAAAACCGACTCGGTCTTTTGGTGTATGAAACAATGCTACATCGTTGCACTATACGGCTTTGATTTTATTAACTCAACTTTTGGGTGTATCAGTGTATGTAATGATGAACATGGTGTAAATAATACTTACAATTCTGCCTTCTAAAGAACTTTCTGAGGTATAAGCGTCAGATGCACTTGTAGCTACAGGCTGTTCCTGTTTCTGTTTGAAGCTCTCAGACCTTTGCTGAAAGCCACTTGCTTGCGGACCAAAGCTACTAGATCGTGAATAAACACCAGATTGTTGGTCAAAGCTAGTAGACCTAGAATAAGCATTCCTTGTAGGCGGCGGCAGAGGAATTCTTGGAGGTATCCTTTGGCGACGGCTGAAACCAATGAAAAAAATGAAGACAGTGGTCACACTCACATGGATACAACCACTGAAAGCTCAAGCTATAGTTCTATTTGACTCAGTGCAGTGTTGGAAAACCATAGAATACCCTAGAAGTTGGAGATCAATTGTTGCCTTGTACTGTTCTGGGATTTCCATCAAGGCTGACAATGCAAATTCTGTCTCCTTCCTGTCAGCAGCTATGCTCTTTGACATAATGTCTGTGAAGTTCACAAACTGCATGTATGCAATTACTCCTCAATGCCTCTGTTACTGTGAAAACACAAAAAATAAGATAAACAGTAGAAATTATGTAGAAAGATCACCTGGAAGTTGTCAAATGAGCGAGCAGGTATATTGTCATCAAACTGATGCATCATGTCCCATGGTCCATCACCAACCCCAACAAGAACAATAGACAAAGGGAACTGGCTGAAAATTTTGTCAAAGCAAATGTTAACATGTGTGTACCTAATTTAGGAGATTTGATTTGGGCAGAACATAAAGATGTTAATTCAGGGCCTCGATCAGAGAGTACCTAGCTTTTACGATAGCATCAATTGTATCACGCTCCTGTGGGCTTAGCTGCCCAGACTGTGTATCAACACTCCGGGTAACCTGTTAGCAGAAGTTATAATGATGGGAAAATATGATATAAAGAGTCTAGAGAAGAGTTCTGCTGACCACAATTGCATGGTTATGATGACAAGAGAATGAGAGATGAAGGGAAGGCGCAAAACATGAGAACATGGTGGCATACCTGTCCATCAGCAATTATCAGAAGGACGTGATACTGACCACCGGTGTTGTCTACAATCCCAATTGCTGTCTCAATTATTGGGGCGAAAGATGTTGGTCCTGTTGCAATTTTAGCATGCATTATTTTTCAGATACTTGTTGTTACACACATGATAAAACTACGGCAATCTTATACTAACTAATATCCTTCCTTATGAAAATAAAGGAAGAATAAACCATCTCTACAGAGTGATTACTTAAACGAACCAGCTAATCGAAGAGTTGGAACAATTTCTCTGTATCTTTCTAACGCCTCTTCAAATCCATTACATGGGCGGTTCTCTGGATAAAAGCTGAATACCTCCTGATCATGAGTTGATGCTGCCAGTAGATGAAGGAAGCATTAGATCAGCATTGTTCTTCAAATACACTACTGAAAGCACACTAAGTGATCAACAAGGAAAGTTGGAATGATGAACTTACCATCACCAAATCCAAAGCAGGGAATCAAATTATCTTCATCAAAAACTGAAAGTGTCCTTCCAATGATAGATATTGCTTGCTCATATGGATTTGGGGTGCTTCCAATATCATGTAGACAGCGCCGATTAAAGGAAAGTTTACCTGGCTCAGAAAAGTTCAGCAAGTTAAATGAAGAGTATTATGATCTGACATAGAATGAGAGTGGTAGTGTAGGATATACAAGCAACATGTGAGGCATCCTTTCTACATTAAAAATGGCATATTGTGAAGTATTTTTCATTGGTCATATTCCTTGAGGCTTCCTTAATATGGTTTCTGTTAGGACCGGCATCACCTATGAGAGGTGCTGGCCCTAAAGGAGTCCAAGAGGCTAACTATTAGTACTTATCTATTATCAGTTATTTTTGTTTTCAGATTAAAGATTAGATTTTATTTCAGTTATCAGATTAGAGATTAGATTCTAATTCAGTTATCAGATTAGAGATAAGATTTGTATTAGGGCTATAAATACCCCTTAAGGGCTATGGAATAAAGCAGACCTGAGCAATCTATTAGTTGTCAGGGTTTCCCCTACATCCCTCTACTGCCTAGGCGCACACCACCACCTCCTGATCAGCAGCGCCACACCACCAGGCGTCCTGGCTGCCGATCAGCCACCGTCCCACTCATACAATCTTCGATCCAAGGGGCCAAGTTCTACCAGTTTCACTTGGCAAAATAATTGTGTATTGCTTTTTCTGTAAAACCACTGAATCAGGGTCTCTCCTAAGTCCTAATGCCAAAAGATACTGGGCAGTCCACACAAACTTCAGATACAGAAAAAAATATGCTTCTTGGCGATTCAAATAAATAAGAGAAGTTGACATGTCATTTGCATCAGGGGCAACTAAGGTTGAAAGAGAGATTTATCCTAATAACAGGCAAACCAAAATGTACTGTATAGGTTACAACCATACTAATTAACAAGTAATAGGCAACCACAGAGCAAATAAAAAGACAAAATTATACAGTAAAAGTCAAATACTAACCTGTCCACTCATTGCTCTTTGTGAAATCAATGCCAACAATAAGATTTGAAGATTCAAGACCTGCTTGTGCCAAAGCTTCAGTAACCTGTAACAGTAGATAACCATAAAAATGAACTAGTAAACATCATCTGCGGTCCATGTTCAGAAAAAATTCTCTGGTGGGCTATGGAAGGAAATAAATCTGAGGAAAAATGCATAAATTTAATAAGTTGCAAGCACATGAACACAACATAGTTTGATGACATGAAACTTCAATGACACGTAAGTATTATGATAAAGTGTATATCTTTTGTAGGTGAAGTAACAGGAAATGGAATGATTGTTGCTACATATTTAGGTGCCTCATTATTATAGTCTTTAACTCAAACATCACACAAGCCTGATTGAAGATATCAGGCCCTTAACAGAAAATGCACTGGAAAATAAATAGCGGTTGGATATCATATAGATCTTTAAAAGCAGTAGTTACTTTGGAGAAGTTTGTTCAAAAATGGTGGAATTTCATCGTACAAAAGACTGCCCTAGATCCCAACATCAAAGTCAAAGGAAGTACACTGAAATATTATCATAGCATCTAAACGACTATGCTGGTGATATGATGCGTTAGGAGAAAAAATAAAATCTTTACAAACTATGATCTTACTTCTCATATTCCAATTAATTGATAGGACCACAACAAGTCCCTTTACCATTGATGAGAATATGTAATATTTAATTATTTATGCATTAGAAAATTTTAACTTCCTGGCTTAAAATGGTTCCATCATTAGTCATTTATAGCCTATGCTGTTATTTGTTATTGGCATTTGCAGTAGTTTCCATAAAAACATACATCTCTTGTTGGAATCCTTCTGGAATATACAGATGGTTTATCCCAAACTTTACATAACAGATAGAGTTAAAAGTCAGCACATATCAAAAGTCCACAGTGAATACAAGAAATTCAGGGGAAAACAAGGCCATGCCATCAGGACATACTTGATTCAAAGAGCGGTAGTCATCTCCAATCCTCGAGTACTTCCTCTGCAACCTGGCATGCGTTTCTGGCTGCACATAGTTATCTGTAGAAGGAGCATACCTTGGGCTGTAACTGGAGGATGCATTTGCGGAGTATCTCGAGTTATACCCCGATGATGTATTCCCATAATCGTAATTGTAGTTATATGAAGGCTTGGAATCCTTTTGCCCCATCGCTCAACTCAGCTGAATTCCCTGGTAAAGCGAACAAAAGAAAGATCAGTTCTTATGTACACTAACTGGGAACCAAAAAAACAGTCTTTTCTGACACTGTGACATGCATGATACATCAAGAAAAAACTGGAGTTCTTGAAGAACTGATCATGGGAGCATTTTGAGGAATTCCAAATTGGGGGTGGGGTGATTTACTGTTCATAACAGGAAAATCCCAACCCAAGAGCAGTCTAGTAGCTAGCACAACATCCTATCCCACATTCCCTCCTCATGGCCAATTTGTAACATACATATCAATCAAAACAAGCCAACTCCTGTATGCACATCGAACGTATCGAAGGGCGCTCAAAAACACCAAATTGCGACCTACCAGACCTAGGGAAAAACAACGAATTGCTTCACCGGATTAGATCCAAATACCTTCCAAACCCACCAAGAACCCGGCTTTCTCGCACACACTCACCAAGAAACAAGAATCGAGAGATGAGACCCAGAAAGGGAGAGACGGAAGGAAGAAGAAGAGATGAGGAACAAGAAGCCAAAAGGAACAGAGCTAAGAGCACGAAATCCCCCCTCAAACCCATCCATCCACATGGGCTCACCCCTGCTCTCTGTCCACCAGCGCACGCCCGTCGCCCGCAGACCCGCACGGCGCACGCCTCCGCTCCACGACGAGTCCGGCGAGGAAGACGACGAGCGGGAGGTGAGGTAGGCGATGTCAGTATGTGTGGCTCGAGCACTCAACCTCAACCAACACAAGGACACAAATAGCAATCAATCCTTCCGGAGGAAGGGAAGAGAGAAGACGCGCAAGTCAAGTCAATCAATCGCTCAAGGTGAAATCTGAAATGCCGCGGCAAACGGAGTGGGCGGATTTCTTGAGCTACGTGACGTGACCACCATGGAAAGTGACAGGGGAAGCTTCGAACGTGGGAACTGGGAAGGATCACGGTATCAGTAGTGAGATTATCGGGTGCTTAGGATAAAAAAATTAAGTATTTTTCCTAAAAGCTCTAGGTTTCAATGCAAAGATATTTAGTACTGTTATATTTGTTAGTTAATTTGTTATTATAATTACTTTACTAGTTAGGCATGTTTGAAACTACCTTGATTCCTATTAGTTTTAACTTACGCCGGTTTGAATGAGATGGACTTCTAATGTTAATTAGAAGGACTAAAATTATAAAACTAATTATAAAAGTTTATCACTAATTCACGAGGCGAACCTATTAAACCTAATTAATTCATCATTAGCACGTTTTTACTATAGTACCACATTGTCAAATCATAAACTAATTAAATTTAATATATTCGTCCCATGAATTAGCTCAAAGCTTTTGCAATTAGTTTTATAATCAGTTCATATTTAGTCTTCTTAATTAACATCTGAACGTTTGATGTGTCAAGAGCTAAACTTTTAACCCTTGTCATTCAAACGGGTCTCATCTGCTTGAAGCCGAGAGGAGGTTGACTTTGGATCGTAAACAAATCATTCAGGAACTTGACTTTATCTTCCCTGTAGATACTTCTGCCATTGAAAAGGTTGGTTTGTTGAATAAATAATTGGACAATCTCTAAAAGACACATACAATTGAACCGATAAAATAGAATGAATTGGCTAGGTTTTAAACAATCAAATCAATAACGGTTTTGGAGAACCACCTGTTTCCATGTTAGAGCATCTCCAACGGTTCTCTTAAAATTTATCCCATATATCTCTTATATAGGGAATGAATATAAAAGATTGCATCCCTATACAACTTCAGTCTTCGGCAGCTTCCCTAAAACACATTTCTTATATTTTTAAATCCTCTTTTTTATTTAAAACAACTGCCGAATTATAAACCTAATCACAATATATATAAGTTTGTTTAGAAGCACAAGTGAATAAGGATAAAACATATATAAAACATACTTAGCTTAGATTGCAGTACAATCCTCAAATATCCAAAAAATAAATTAAATGATCTGTTTGAGCCATTTTCTTATCCCGTGTTTGCCGGAATTTCAATTGCAATTGATAAAATGATGCTAAATAAAGAATAACATGTACATTGGTAAACATGGAGTAATTTGTCAATTTCAAAATTTGAGATAGGAAATGAGTTTTGTTACCTACATTTGAGGGATGAGAAGAGAGGAATAGGGAACGAGATAGGATAGAAAATGGAATAGGTAATTTGTTGGAGTATAATTTTTGCAGCTAATTCTCTAAATTTGATTATAGGGAAGCAGTTAGGGTATCTCTTGAAGATGCTCTTAGGACATAGAATATATATACCCATTCTTTTGTATGTTTTGTATCTTAAACTTAAGAGTGATATAGAAAACATATTTGCAGACTTGAGTTAAATTTCTTTTATACTTTTATACATTCTTGGTAATAATTTGTTAAATAGCTTGACTATTATTATTATCTTTAATTATCACCCATGATATCATGGTCGGTTTCGTTATAATACAAACTTAAAAAATAATATTGTGAAATCTTATAAACTTAGATGTAAAGCTATTCATGTTTTTAATAACCTATATTTTTCATATTAAACTAATATAAAATAAATAAATAATAATGGTGAACCGACAGGGTGATGAACCAATGCAACACAGCTAGCGTGTGTAAGTATACTTGCAAGTTGGAAGTGCATGATTATCCACTCAAAGAAAAAGTCAGATTGTGAGTAAGCTAGCTAGGACTATATCTGTTAGTTAGAGTGCGTTTGGCGAGACAAACACTTTTTTAAGGACTAGAAAAATGAAGTGGAGTGGTATAATAACGTCGAGCTAACTTCAAGTGTTTCACTCCAGCTTCTGTATAAATTTCAAAATCCAAAACTCTACCGAACATATCATTAATGACGTGCACACACCGGCATTGCCAATCAAATCATGCACGGAGGCGGGAAGGAGGTTTCTTAAGTTTGACCATGATGGTCAAACCATGTGCACAATATATGTTTGCTTTCTTCGTCGAATGCGATCGAGAGCTCTTGTGTTAAATTTTATCTAGGAATGGAAGAAATACTAAACACAAGATATATATATATATATATATATATATATATCTTGTAGAGGATTAGTAATCTCCTGGTGGGGCCATCATAGAAAATTATAGATATGCATGATGAGATCAGTTAGTTTGATGTAAAGAAAAAACTGCATCAGCTGGTGGTGTCATGTGGTATGATGTATTGGATTACCTAATGGAAGAGATGGAGAAAACGACTAGTGTTGAATTATACATGTAAACACATGTAATGATAGAATGACTAATGTTGGATTAGGTAAAGGGAGAGAGAAGATGGCTAGGATGGGGTGATCATATGTGCAATTACACAGAAGCATCTCTTGAGTTGTTGACCAGGAAACTAAGATATATATATCATCCTGGTAGGTGGTGTGTGTGTGTAGATGAGAGCTCTGCTTACTAATGATGTCTCAAAGCTGTCTTTTCCAACTTGACATGTACAGTGTTGTCAATTTGTTCCAATATAATGGTGCATGAACAACTTGGCTAGCTGTTACACAAGATGGTGTGGTCAATTAATAGGTGCATGCATATGTGAACATAAGAAGCCAGTATATACATGTACTCCCTGGCATATATAGCTCATCCGTTATATATTTACTAGTCAGATGCCTGTGTTTTACAACGGAGCCTTATTTTGTAACAGGATCTTTGCGCAAAATTAATGTTTTTGTATGGTTTTTTAGAAATCTAAGGATTTTTACACAAATTTCGTACATCCGCACAAAATACAGAAATTAAAATACTAAAATATAAAAATACATTTTTCTTTTCTTTCTTCTTTTTTCTTTTCCTCTTTTCTTTCTTTCTCACGCAGGTTTTCTTTTTGAACGGTAGTTGCAGTGCGATCGTGCAGGTAGTTGGCCCTACAGCGCACATGCGTGCGGGGGTACGGTTTTTCACGGAGCATGGGGAGGGGTGGACGGACGGAACATCTTATCGCTTTATATTAGTTAAGACATATCATATTATCATTTTTATGGTACATTAATTTATAAGATATTTGTTTAAAAAATTAAATGAGATATAATCATATTTTATCGAATGATAAGTTATGTTCTATAATTTATAAATACATTAATTGATTCGGTCACCGTAAACTCTACCTCCTACGTTATGCATAAGATGCATGAAGCTAAGGCCTCTAAAACCATTAGCTTTTAGATCTCAATCTACATCCAATCTCACATCACAATATCAAATAATTAAGATATATAATCTGATATATTGTTCGAGACTTGATCTTATTTCCGTGGCTAAGTAAAATTATGATATATTGATATATGCCTTCTCCGGGAAGTGAACCTATATATATATATATATATATATATATATATATATATATATATATATATATATATATATATATATATACACACACTCTAACCTGGCCTGTACGTACGTAATAGATGATACGGTAGCTCTACGACGTCGTCGCCGTAGCTGCAGGCGAAGGTACAATCTCGACCGGCCGCCGCCGTACGTGCCCTGTCCTTCCTCCGCCTCGTCGGCGGCGGCCGCGTGTACGTAGCCGTGCGCGACGACGGGATGTTAATCGCCTATTAAGCCTTGACCTCCAGCTCGTACCAGTGGCTGAGTGCCTACTTGCTGTCTGTACAACCATGCACTGCAACAAAAGCGTCACACCAAGACATTTCGCTTGAGATATTCTAAAACTCGTATTTCTTTCTAGCGTCATAATTTAAACAATAACATTGTTTGAGACATTTTATAGATGGGAGACACTACAACAAAACAGGCAACTTCCGTCGGCCAAAGCCGACGGAAGTTAGCCCTTTCCCGACGGAAGAAGCCAACTTCCGTCGGCAAAACGCTAACTTCCGTCGGCCTTTGGCCGACGGAAGCGAGGCGACGGAAGTTAGCTAACTTCCGTCGGCTTCACGTGGCCGACGGAAGTTAGCGCCGAACACTGCCACGTCACCAGAGGGGCACTAACTTCCGTCGGCCAGCCTGGCCGACGGAAGTTAGGGGCAGCTAACTTCCGTCGGCTTTGACCCTAGCCGACGGAAGTTAGCCTTTCTGCCCACGTGGACCGACCACAGATACGCAACTCGAAGATTGAATTTTTGTTTCTGGTCATAGTCATATGCTTCAACTCCTTTCCACAATTGTTTCAACTCTTCAATTAAGGGCTTCAGCATCACGTTTAGTCGTGTTCCAGGATGATCTGGACCGGGTATAATGAGACACAGGAACATAAATTCATATTTCATACAAAATGAAGGTGGAAGGTTGTATGGAATAGCAAACACGGGCCAACAAGAGTACGACGATGCCGTTACATTGAAAGGCGTGAATCCATCAGTTGCCAACCCGATGCGAACATTCCTTGCATCACTAGCAAAGTCTGCATCAAAATCATCTAGAGCCTTCCATGCCGCACCATCAGATGGGTGCACCATTACTTGATTATTCTCACGTACACCTTCTTTATGCCATCGCATATGTCTAGCGGTTTTCTTTGATAGAAACAATCGTTTCACCCGAGGTGTAAGAGGCATGTAACGAAGTTGCTTATGAGCAACCTCTGTCGTCACCTTCTCTCCGTCTTCATTTACGACCTCTACGAATCTCGGTTTACCACATTTTAAGCATTTCACCTCATTACTATGTTCTTTCCAGAACAGCATACAATTATCTCGGCACACATCAATCTTCTCATACTCCATACCGAGAGCAGAAAGCATTTTCTTTGACTGATACATGTCTTTCGGCACCTTATGGTTCTTAGGAAGGATATCGCTGATCAGATTCAAGAGCTCCTTATAACAATTGTTTGAAAATGCAAATTTTGACTTAATAGCCATAATACGAGTCACGAAAGCGAGAACGCTTACGGTGGTGTGCTCATGCAATGGCTCTTCTGAAGCTCGAAGAATGTCGAAAAACTTTTGAACCTCCGGTGTTGGAGGATCCTCGGGGTTTGATTCAAACTCCGGTCGTATAGCATCAACCATCTCATCCATCCTATCGTCAGCAACGCTATCATCTTCTTCTTCCACTACTAATACCATTTTTTCAAGGCCTGTCTCGCCGTGAAAAGACCAAACTTCATAACCTGGCACGAAACCATATTTACAAATATGCAATGACAACGTCCTCTTGTCTTGCCAACGAGAATTTCTGCACTTCATGCATGGGCACCTCGCGCCAGTGTTTGTTGTCAAAGCGAATGCACGATCAACAAATTTCTCAGCGTTGATTACCCACTCCCTCGTGTGAGCTCCACTTTTCATCCAACCACTATACATCCACCGTCGGTCGTCCTCAGCCATTCTATATGCAAAACATTCATTCAATCAAAGGGCTCGCAACAAACACACACCCTGGCCACCCCCCGCCTCCGCCTCCGGACAACGGAGGGGAAGTAGAGGCGGCCGGGCGGCCGACGACGCAAGGGGAAGTAGAGCCCACCGGCGACGCGATTCACCATGGCGTCCGGCGGTGACCGCTTGGACGCCTAGTCGGCGCAGGCGATGCCGTGACAACCATGGTCTATATGAAAAGATAGGTCCTAAACCCACCCAAGAGTGACCGACAAAACGTGGTATTTATGACGAGCCATGAGTCCGAACGAAATTTCAGCAGCATAACCCCGCTGTTCTCCAATTGCACGCCTGATAGTGGTGCAATGGAGAACAACAAGGTTATGTTACTGAAATCTCATTCGGACTCATGACTCATCATAAAACTACGCTCTGTCGCCCACTCTGAGGCTGTCCAAAAAGGGACAATTCCGGACCTGCACATCTCACACGCATGACACGTGTGAGACATGTTGGTCCGAAACGGGTGACACATAGGTTTCGTTACACTATCTACGTTGTTGTCAAATAAAAAATTGCATACGAAAAGAAATATATATAATAAAGTATATATATGTAATACTAATCACCCAATGAAATCATTAAAACTATATGCATATGTAGAATAATATAATTAGAATCATATATATACATAATATCACAACATATATTGCATATGAAAATAAAACATCGCATATATATGAAACATATTTAAAAGCGTGAAACATACGTAAAATCACATATCTTCTAACCTTAACAACTATATGTATGTGACACATATCTTCTAACCTTAACAATTTATGTGACACACAATTCACAAATAAAAAGTGAAAAAATAACATATATTGCATTAACAATTTATCTTCTAATAACACATTAACAATTTATGTGACACATAATTCACAAATATAATAAAAAGTGAAAAAAAAGCCGAAAACATTACTTCGTTGGACGACGAGATATGCGGCGACGACGGGCGGCGACGACGGGCGGCGACGACGGGCGGCGGAGGCGACGACTTGGGGGCGGCGGCCGGACGGTCGGGAGGCCGGGTGCGCGGCGGCGGGCGGGCGGCGGCGGCCGCGGGAGGCGGCGGGCGGGCGCGGGAGGAGGCGGCGCCCGCGGGAGGCGGCGGGCGGCGTGCGGCGGGCGGCCGGCGGCGGGCGGGCGGCGGCGACCGCGGGAGGGGCGGGCGGGCGGGCGGCGGCGGCGCTCGCGGGAGGAGGCGGCGGGCGGCGGGCGGGCGGCGGCGGCGGCGCAGGCTGGGCGCGGGAGGAGGCGGCGGCGGGGCTACTGTGCGCACGTACAGGGAGTTAGGGCTCCCTGTACGCGCGCGGGGTTGGGGATAAATTCCCTAACTTCCGTCGGCCAGCATTGAAGCCGACGGAAGTTAGCTAACTTCCGTCGGCTTCAATCCTGACCGACGGAAGTTAGGGGGATCCGAGCGGCCGCGAAAAATTCCCCGCTAACTTCCGTCGGCCCCTGTCAGAAGCCGACAGAAGTTAAATTAACTTCCGTCGGCCTCCAGGGGCCGACGGAAGTTATTTAACTTCCGTCGGCTTTTGGGCAAGCCGACGGAAGTTAAAAAGCCCGACGAAAAGTTCTAGTTTTCTTGTAGTGAGAGAGACACTTTGTAGGTTGAAGACGTTGTTTGAGGCACTTTGTAGGCAGTGGCGGAGCTAGAGTAAACTGAAGGGGGTGCACCGCTTTAAACGGCACACTGAATTAAATCTGAGGGGGTGCACAAAAGGTGAAAAATTAACAATAATAACTAAATTTTTTTTGCGAGGGGTTCCTAGGAAGCCCCACCCCAACCTTTGGATCCGCCCATGTTTGTAGGTTGAAGACGTTATCTGAAACGTTTTATGAGATGTCTCATCTCTGTAGTTGAGTTTTGAAATGTCTTCTTATTATATCCATGTTATTATCATCTAAATAATATTAATTATTTGAATAAAAATATGTAAATCATTATTTATGCTTTTTTGAGAAAAATATAAATAATTTAGACTCATCTATAAAAGAGACGCTTGTTGTTTTATCAAATAATATATAAATAATTTAGATCGCTTTAAAAAATAGACATTATTATAGTATTGTTTCATAAAAATATTATAATAATTATTTAGACAGAAAAAATAAATATTTAAATCAAAAATTGGTTGAATCAACACCATATGGTTACACTGCACCCCATCTATGGTTTTTATCGTATAGACTCCAAAAATTATCATGAATTTTTTTTGAATAAGATGAATGATCAAAGTTTATGATAAAAGTTAATGATATCATTTAAAAGTTAACAGATATAGTAAGGTAGTAGTATTTATAGATAGTTGTATACAAAATACACATCTAACTATAAGTAATTTTATAAACTAAAAGTAGAGGTATACATTAAATCTAATTCTAGTTTCAAATAAGCTTTAATCTTGCAGCACACAAAATTGCACCAAAAATGTGCATATTTGTATATTTTTCAAATGAACTATTGCAAACTTTGTTTTTGTTTTTGAACATGTTACTATTATTAAAAGGAGCTTGGCTTTGCTACTCCGAGAAGAAATGTCGTTTTTCGCGAAAACTCCCTTGATTTCCTTAAAATTGGTCCAAGCGATAGCCATACAGTTTTGCGGATTCGCCCTTTCGCGTTGTTAGAATTGATTCAGCCTCTTCCTCTCTTTCCATCTCCTTTTAGATTTGACCTTTGCTCTCCTCCTACTGCCGCCACGCACACAGTCGTCGCCTGCTCCGTGCTCCGCCTTCCTGCCCTGAAGCCTGTCGCCCCTCCTCCCATGGGCCCGTGTCTCCACCTTCGTCGACATGGCCGCTGCCGCCGCCCGCTCGCTCCTCCACCTCCCCACCCTGAACCTTGTTGCCCCCGTCCGCCTAGCTAGCGCTCGTCGCCTCTGCCATGGCCGCCATACTCGCCCACTCCCTCCTCCACCTCCCTGTGCTGAAGCCTGTCGCCCTCGCCTATCTAGCGTCCACCCACCAACCTCGACGGCTCAAGCTTTTTGGACGCCACCTTTTGCCAGGTCTAGTTCTAGGAATGGAAGCATCACCACCTTCCTTGTCACGGTGTCCACGGCGCCCTACCCGCCATCGCACATCAATGTCGACCGCCACATCCTAGGTCTGCCCTGCTCCGCCACCTCCTATGGCATGTTGTTCCTCAATCCCTGCCCTTTGGTATTCACATTTTTTCACTAGTGATGGAAGCACCTTCGCGAAGCTCCTACGCAGTCATCCGCCCCGGGTGACGTCGTGTGTGCTGACCAACTCGATCTTGTCGCTGCCCGTTTTAATTTTTTGAACCCCTTCGATCTGACTTTTCGATCCCCCATCTTCCTTGATCGTGTTGCTCCACTCGCCCGAAGCCTCGAGCTGCCTGCACCATCGTCGTCTTCTCCCTTGTGTTGTCATTCATGTATGTTTTACTCTGTTGTACTTGATTGCAAGTCATCGTAACACCCCAACATAGCCACATAGAGCCTTTGGTGATGCATCAGTTTAACATATTTGTTGTTTTACACACAAATCATCGCCTAGATTTGTTGTTTCTTGCTTTCTTTACTTTTCTGTGTTTTAAGTTCACGTGGGGTTAGGATGAATTGGTTAGATTTGTTGCGATTTTTCTCAGCTGGCTTTTCTTTCTGATGCTTCAAGACGCTGCTAGAGATTTTCACTCCATCTTGCTACTTTTCCTTCTAGGTACGTTCATTTACAGTGGGTGGGGATCTATGGGTGAGGCCCTCTTGCGTGAAAAATGTGCAACTATAGTGTTTGCCACCTCTCTAGAGCACCTCGTAAGTATGAAGTTATGTGGCAAGTTTATTTTTTTCCTATGTTGGGTGTTACTTTACGGAGGATTGCCACCTGTTCCTTGTGTCAGTGCGGTGAACTGACCTCACCCCTTTATCCCTCTATGAGCTATATTAGCTGCTCATTGTAGTGGATTGGTGCCTCTCTCCCATTCCACTGCATCTTCGCCTCTGCCATATCGGAGGCCACTGCATGTTTTTCTTCTTGCTTCATCTTGGGCTTATCAAGTAACCAGTCCTCTACCGGTCTGCTTCTCCACTGGTCTACTTAGTGGTTACCTCTTGTCTGTTTCTGTAGTGCTTATGTACCAATGGGAAAAAGTTTTGTAGTTGTCTTATCCTTTTTCTACCATTATAGTTTCTGAGCTTGCGTGCTATATGTTATTCATTTTGTTGTGTTCGATTTTTGGAATGTTCTATCCTCGTTTTTGGGAGTCCTTGGTTTCTCAGCTTTTGATTATGTGTTCTGTATGTGTTTCAATTTTGATGGCGAGACAATAGGAAATGACTCTACTATGTTATCATGAAAAAGAGGCAACACGAGAGTTTAGCCTCCGTAAATTTACGGATCTCTTTATTTCATATATTGTATGTAATGGTGTATTTAATTGAACTTAACCCATTTAATCCGGAAAATATCTTTGATTTTTTTATTGAATATAGCAGAAACATTTGGACAAAACAAGGTATTGTGATTCGAGAAAAAAAAAAGAAATTCCACGTAGCACCGCATCGGCTAATTCCTTCAGGTTGTTCCACGTCATCATCATGCGGAGTGCGGACACCGACAGGTGCCCCCCGGTCGTCACACCCCGGCGGAGCGCTGACGTCAGACCGTCTCCTCCGGCCGGCTGCGAGGTTGGTAGAAGGAAGAAGCAAGCAGAAAGTTCTAGAGATCCAAGCTCCGCCTCGCTGGAAAAATCCAGTCTTTTTTTCCCTCTCGCCGCTCCTGCAGGAATCGGGACTCCATCTCTTCCGCTTCTCTCCTCGCCTAGCTCCAGCCTCCAGCTTCTTCGATTTGCTCTGCTTGAGGTGCAAGCTGCTCTACTCGTCGGGGGTGGGGTGGGGGGAGGGGAGGAAGAGGTTGGTTCTTGATTTCTTCCACCGAGATACTGACATGCGGGGTGCTAATCCTCTGCTTGGTGGACTGGTCGATCTGTTTCTACGTTTCTTACTCCGTTGAAGAATCGCCGAAGGGCCTAGTTTTCTTTGTTTTTTCTTTCAGTATTAATTCATCGATACTGTCATTCTGGGAAGAAAATGATATGTTGCTCTTGCTTATTTGTCAGTCAATCTTGCCTTTTCCCCCTCTTTGCAGGTTTGAGGCGCTCACCTGGAGGGGAGTGGTTTGTGGCAGCTGTTGAAATGAGTACTAGCAGATTTGGTGCTAATGTTAACAAGGGTACCTCAGGTATGCATATGACAAGGGCACTGAGACTTTGTCACTGCCTTTTTTGTGATTGCAATGCGTGTTCTTGCTTCCTTGGAGGCACTGTTGTTGTATGGACATAGCAGGAGCACGGTTGCATTGAGGCATTCTCGGTGATGCATCTGTTATGTATACTTGATTCTGTAATTGCTGTCAGTCAGAAGCAAAAAAAGTCAGAAAGATTTAATTTTGTATATTGTGGGCTCAGGTTTCACTACTGCTGGTGCAGATAAGATGAGAAAGCTCAAAGAGCTGCTGCACAAGAGGGACAACCGCATCTGTGCTGACTGCAGTGCACCTGATCCCAAATGGGCGTAGGTGTTTTTTTTCTTGCTGAAGCATCAGGGTTCTTTTAGTCCTTTTAAAATAACCCAATTTTTTCTCTTGCAGATCAGCTAATATAGGAGTTTTCATATGCCTAAAATGTTCTGGTGTTCACAGAAGTCTCGGGACGCATATTTCAAAGGTTTCACTCGCCGCAACTAGAAAAATAGATGTTACTTAACATTCTTCTAGGATCTGTAATATGTTAACAAAGGCATCCATATTTCAGTAAGTTTTTAGTTCAAGCATGGAGCATTCAATGTAAATCACAAAATGATAGGAAATGTGTTGCAATATTTTTCATTACTGTTATAGGTCATAGAAGCTTAAATGAATCTTCTGACCAAAACAAATATCTGCCTGGCACAGGTTCTATCGGTCACTCTAGATGAGTGGACCGATGATGAGATTAGCTCCATGCTAGAAGTAGGTGGAAACTCTTACGCTAATGCGATATATGAGGCATTTCTGCCAGGAGGCTATCATAAGCCACATCCAGATTCTAGCCAGGAAGAGAGAGCAGATTTCATCAGGTACACTTATGTAATAGTATACACACGGGGCATTTTTATCGATTCAACTTTTCCATGAAATTGCCAGAATTAGTTTTAAATAGCGTATATCTAGCTAGTCATTCAATTCGAAATGTGTGAAGCTTCTTTTTTTCCTCAGCATTTAGCCATTTACAATAATTTTATCAGTACAAGACTATCTGATAAAATCAGATAACTTACGTCGGTGACTTCCATGGCTGAGTAACCATTGAACAAAGTTAGTTTTGTGATGTCTCAGGTCAAAGTATGAGCTGCAAGAATTTCTGAAGCCAAGCCTGAGGATAGTTTCTATCAATTCTAGAAAAGATGTGGGTAATGCTTCTAGTTCTTATAGTTTCAAGAGTGAGGTAACAGCAGGAACACCATCACAGAGTTACAAACTTGATTATACATAACTCTCAGATATGATCTGGTTATCGTTTTAACTAACCGTTCTCCTCTACATGTTTTGCAGGCTGGAATGGTTGAGTTCATTGGAATATTAAAGGTTAAAGTGATCAGAGGCACTAAACTAGCTGTGAGAGACATGCTAAGTAGTGACCCTTATGTTGTGCTAACCCTTGGACAGCAGGTAAACATTTCACCAAAATCAAGCAATGCTATTGTTATCCACATTCCTTTCAGGGCTGATATTAGATTTGATTTATTCAGAAAGCAAAGACTCGTGTAATCAAAAGCAACCTGAATCCGTTCTGGAACGAGGTGCTTACGCTTTCGGTTCCTCAGCGATATGGACCCCTCAAACTGGTAACTCCACACTCCATACCACCATACATTTTTTCGGAAAACCGCAATTGTTACGACGACAACAGCCGTCTCACAACACGAACTGCTCTTCCGTTGACAACCAGCAAGTGTATGATCATGACGTGTTATCGAGGGACGACATCATGGGGGAGGCCGAGGTGGACCTGCAGCCGATGATCACCGCGGCCACGGCGTTCGGTGACCCCGAGCTGCTGTCGGACATGCAGATCGGCAGGTGGCTCAAGTCCCGGGACAACGCGCTCACCAAGGACAGCGCCGTGAACGTCGGCGGCGGCAAGGTGAAGCAGGAGGTGTCGCTGAGGCTGCAGAACGTGGAGTCCGGCGAGGTGGAGCTGGAGCTGGAGTGGATTGCTCTCAACCAGTAGTAGGCTTCAGGCTTCTTCAGTTTTCTGATGTCCACTGAATTGCGCCGCTGTGATGGTCTTTCTTGTGGTTTAATTTGGTGGTGTACAAACGAATGACAAATCCATGTTAAATTGGCAGGAATTTACGACGATTTTGCTGAATTTTTGTCTGGTTCAGCTCTATCCACTCTGATTATTAGTAACTTGTTTGGCACACTCAAATAAGTGTGGATCATCTATCTTAATTGATTGAACAGTCACAATTAAATAAGACGAACTATTACCTCTAAGAGGTAGGCTCCAATAATAATTATATTTATTTTTATGTTTTTTTTTTGAAAAATCAATTATTGATATCAAGTTTGATCATCATATAAGCTAACACAAAGAACAAGGAAAAAGTCATTGTTCCTCAGTCTATTTAATTTATATAATGATCAAAACACAAATCACATAACGAAGAACACATCACACATTTTGTGTGTCAAACTTATAGTCCTACAGCCACCATAAAACAATTATTCAGCCATGCATACGAGCTATTTGGTTGGTTGTATCGCATGAAGCTATCCAGGATAGATTGGTTTAGATTCTTAGAATATTCTTTTTGGATGGTAACCATTTCATGCGAAAAAAAATAAGCGAACGACTCAGGTTCTATTAACTACTAACTACGTTAATTGTATATGATTAGTGGTTTTTAAGTATTATTTAGTTAAAAATAGTTATAATTAGATGCTATTATCTATAACTAGTTATTATTATCATAGGTATTTTGTGATGAATAGTGATAGATTAAGCTTCCATTAACAATAATTACCAAATAGCATAGTTTATTGATTTTACAAATATAAAAATAGTATTACGAAAAATTAATTAGCTATACATAGATATAATATATATATTAAGAAATTAAACACATGTACATATTCATGTATTCATCTCATATATCTAACATCTACTTGTACCACCTCGTGTAGGTCATGTAGCACGATCTCATACCATTAAGCTTTATTCGACCAACCAAACACTACTTATGAAAGATGCAATAATACCACATAGACTCTGATTAATCTTAAATGATCCATTTTTTCATTAGTTGCTTTATTTTCAAAGATTTGATTGCCATATTTTATGCATACCTATTTAAGGAAATAGATCCACTAAGAAAAGGAAAGTTACGTTAATACATTTTATTTTATTTTTTAAAAAAATAAACGGATTAGATGTATTACAAATCTTATATCTTGAACCGTAATAAATGTAACGTAAAATCACATAATTTAATTATATAAAAACATTATTTCTCAAAACTTAGATCTCAAAGTCATTTATTAATGATCATCTCTGATGCAATCATACACCGTCCAAGTGGAATCCAGGCCAAGCAGATTGCGCCACGTGGCAAACCTGGCCCACCCCGTTCCCCTGTTCCGTGCTCTCCTCGACGAGAGGCACACGAGGAAGCAAAGAAACCTAAGCCCCTCCCGAAATCTCTCCTCCCAGGAAGGAGGAGATCTCCCAGTCTGCGGGAATCACTGGCTCCGGCTGCGCTCGAGCGCTGGGATCTCGGGGGGTTCTCCTGGTTCGGGTGAGTGCATGGCCTTGTTCCTTGCTCTCCTGGCTGGGGGGAAAAGATGTTCTTTTTCTAACCTACGATTCCTGGTTTGGTTTGGTTTGGTTTAGTGTTTGTAGGTTAGCTGGCGAATTGCTTTGGCTGACTCTTCCTTGCTGGTTGTTTCTGCAAGAGAAGAGAGAGTGCCGTTTGGGGGCAATGGTTGTCAGTGTGACATTATGTTTGTTTAGGCCATACTTTTAGAGGATTGAGGAAATTCAGGTAGCTGCTGCTCGTTCCTAGATGTTGGCGTGCAAATATGCTTGATTTTCTGTTGTGACTTGTCGATTGTACTGTATAAGTAGCTTTGGCATCTTTTTTCTTCACATTAGATTTGTCTCCACATCCACTGATCCACTTTGTCCTTCCTAGAAATCCATAATACTTTTTCTTTGATTTGGAGTGTGTATGATTATACCTACGAGGGAGATCTTCGACAATAGTTTTGTTAGAGAACTTAATGTCCTTGCTAATACTCTGCTTGATTGTGCTCTTCGGATGTCCCTATACCTTAAAAATGCATGCTTTAAATTTATGGAAGTATTTGATGAAATATACACCTTTGAATACTCAGAAGCATAACTATGAAATGGCAAAAAAAATACCAAGGGCTGCTACGGCATCTTATTAACTTTGAAGTGGCAAAAGATACTGTGGAAGCTTTGGTTCTAACTCACGAATCACACGGATAAGTGTTAGGGACATAACATATAGGGCTGTTTGGTAGAGCTCCGGCCCCAAAAATCCACACTGAAGCTGGAGTGGAGCACTTGAAGCTGGCTAAACCTGCTCCACCACTCTAGTTTATTTTTCTGGAGCGCTCTCAACGGGATCCACTCCTCAGGAAAAATGTTTGGCTTGGCTCCAGCTTCACAGGATAAAGAAGCTGGAGTTGGAGCCCTGCCAAACGCACCCATAGTATCTTGTTGTGTTATGGACACATACAAAATGCAGTTATCCTATCTAGAAGAAGTTTGGCAGCATTTCTTGCCACAGCTGCCACAAATATTTTACCTATCTAACATTTGTTCTCAACTTGCAAATATACATCTAGTTTTATATTTAATCTGCCAGTGCAGAATTATCTTGTTTGGTGTGCATTGGATCTCGGGGAAAGGTTTCGTCAGCAGTAAATATTGGTGATACTGACCATTCAAGCACAAGTATGGTGCAATGAAATTTGAATCAGTACATGATATTTGAGTTTGCTCTTCAGACCGATTGATTGATTCTTTTGCATCTGTTGTCCTACAGTTCTATTTAGACAATTGTTCAAGAACATAAATCGAGAAACTGTTGAGTAAATCCAAAAACTTATTGTGATTTTCCTTTTCTTTTTGTCTGTATTTTATCCTTCTATCCCTTCTGAGTTGTCTGCTTTGTTGCAATGTTATTGAGTGAAGATGCTTATCTGATTCTTCTTCATCTCCTTTAATTAGCATTGTGGAGATTTAATTTATATGTTTTCTGCAGACGATGCCAAAATGTATGAACTGAAGCCCTTCTCAAGCATTGTCACAGCTCACAACGATCCAGTTTCTCATAATCAACAAATTGAACCAATTAACAACAATGTAATATCTAATAGTGGTGGGAACAGTTCAAACAACAACTTTGCCACCAGACAGCGCTTACGGTGGACTGATGACCTTCATGATCGTTTTGTGGATGCTGTAACACAGCTTGGTGGACCTGACAGTAAGTTCTTATGTCTGCTTAATTACTTTTCTTGCATATGCTATAGCAACATGGTTTAGTGGAATATGGTGAGTTTGCGTATTCTTCCTAGGTATTTGTACAAAAACCCTGTCTTTGTTACCTGCCAAGTCTTTTCTTCGTGAACCCTACGATATTAGATACATTTATGTTGACACAAATTACTTTTATTCACTTAGTTGAGCAACCCGCAAAGATATGTTGGTATCTGAATGTCACCCACATAATATTTAGCATTAACACAATTCTTATTTCAGGGGCAACTCCAAAGGGAATCCTTAGAATAATGGGTGTTCAAGGGTTGACCATCTATCATGTCAAAAGTCATCTTCAAGTAACTGAGATTGACATTCTCAATACCTGCATATAATCTATTTGCCAGCTTATAATTCTACATTTACTGATTGAATTGCTTGTTTCATTAGAAATATCGGCTTGCTAAGTATATCCCAGACCCCACAGAAGATGGTAGGTGATTGCTGTTGTGGACCAGAAGAGTTTTATTTAGATTTTGCCATAAGTTAACACAAGGATTTCATATGTGCAGGAGCCAAGTCTGTCAAGAAAGAACTAGGAGATTTTCTTGCTGACATTGAAAGCTCCTCGTAAGCTAGTTTTTTCTCCCACTTAAAGAAATTAATTCATGCATGTTGGGATGCATCTGGATTCTGGAATGTAAATGTGCTCTTCTTCTGATTGTCATCCTCTTACGTGTCTCAAATAAACTGAATGACTAGGTTGCTGCATCTGACAAACATAAATCTGTGATCCAACTTTGTATTATTTTGGTTTCCAGGCATCTATCATACTTTGTATTATTTTGTCTGCTTCTTGGAATCTTAGTGAGGATTGAGTGGTCAAAGTAGAAAATTCAGCTTTGCATTGTTAGCATTTATTGGATATTGTTTAGCAAGTCTGCACTTCTTGAAATCTTATTGAGGATAGTCAAAGTAGAACATATTTCAGTTCCTGATAAAGCATACTTATCTGTGGAAGGGGAATGGAGATAGGTGAGGCTTTAAAGTTGCAGATGGAGGTGCAGAAACGGCTTCATGAACAATTAGAGGCAAGTAGAATTCTCTTGCCTCTTGGGCACCTACTTTGTGGTTAGCCTTCATATTTGTAATTTATCTCCATTTTACATTTCTTTTAGTTTGGTTTGTGATTGTTGAACATTTCTTCTGTATCAACTATCAAGCTATAAAACTATCATACTGAATTTAAGCCATCCATAGAAGCTTGGCAGGAAAAAAGATATGTACTTCTACATTGTATTGTTTTCTCTACTGGATCTGATAGGCTCACCATATTAAATTACCCACTGGCATGCTGCTTCCAATCCCATGCAAATATTTCTAGATAATTGTATAAGCCCTTTCCTGCACTTAAAATGAACAGTAACAGCAGCTGCTCATGTTTATGAATTATCATCTGTCAACAAATTTGTTGTTTGACACAATCAGTTGAAACCCATGATCACTGAATGAGGCCTACATGGAAGCTAGTTTACATCGTTTGCAAGCAGTAGAGCTGTGTGAGTAGATAATTCTTGTGTTAAGCACATGAGTATTGAGCTATTGTCTTGGTTTAGGCAATGAATTTCGTCTTTGATCTCAGACCACTCTTACCAGTCAGTGTACACAATTTTGACAGTGGTCTGTGGTTGCATAATTATCAGGCAATGCTATATCACTTACCCGCTCTTCCCAAACATCTCTACAGGTGCAAAGGCAGCTACAGCTCCGGATAGAAGCCCAAGGCAGATATCTCCAGAAGATCATTGAGGAGCAGCAGCGCCTGAGTGGTGTGCTTGGTGAATCAGGCAAGTTGAGTGCCCTCAGGCCAGCTCCAGGAGAACACTACCATGATTCCAACAAAACCGGCCCCTCGACACCGACGCCGATTTCCGAGTCCCCGGTCCGGGACAAGGCTGCTGCAAGTGGTGATCATGGAGACACAAGTGGATTTCTCAAGACGCCTGACTCCAGCTGCTGTGAGCCTTTGACGCCTGACTCCAGCTGCCGTGCCAGTTCCCCTTTGGAGAGCCCCAGGGCTAGCAAAAGGATTCGGGTCAGTAGTGTCCATGATCATGATCAGAAAGACGAGTCCGCGCTTCGTCACAATGTTCTTGAGCCAAGTTCAGGTTCCGATTTCCGACAGCCATAGTTATTAAGGCGGTAAGGCGAGGCGAGGCGGTGGACTACCGCCTTACCGCTTAAGCGGTAAGGCGTAAGGCGAGGCGACGCCTTATGCCCATATAAAAAATAGTATTTATGACTAAATATTAATAGATAACTAGTAAATTTTAAATGTAATAGCAATATAGCATCATAAAAATAATGATATAATAACAAATTGCAATGTTATCACTTTATTTAACTTACAAAACTAAAAACTATATATATATAGTTAAAATTACAATAATAAATATAAAAGTATGTATAATAATATATTTAAAGCTCAATTCAGATTATTCATATAATTTTAGTCAAACTCAGCCCAGTTACAAACCAGGCCCAAGACCCAGTTACAAATCAGGCCCAAGGCCTAGTTACAAACCCTAAACTATCTCCTAAACTATGCACACTCTCAGCACAGTTCCCTCTCCCCTCACTCCAGCCGCCACCCTATCCTCCCCTCACTCTAGCCGCCACGACTTCCCTCTTCTCTCTCCGGGGACGCGCACTCGCTGGGTCTGCGCCGCGCCTCGCCGGGGCTGCGCCGCGCCTCGCCGGATCTGCGTCGTGCCTCGCCGGATCTGCGCTCCACCACGTCTCCACACCGCGCCGCCACTTGGTCTCTCTCTCGACCGGTTCTGGACATGGGCATAAAAACCTAGCGGTAAATATCTGTCTCTGACGCGTGGGCCACTGGGTTTGCAACTTTGGGAGTAAGGCGTCGGGACGCCTTGCCCCTCCGCACCGCTCTAGCGCTTCAGCGACGCTTTAGCGACGCTTTAGCGACGCCTTAATAAGCATGCCGACAGCCAAGCTCAGTGCTTTCATCCAGCACAGGGCGCTTCGATTCTTTGCAGAGACTGAATGCCAATGAAATCGGCTTCACCAATGGTTCAGGCAGTGATGTTTGATTCAGCATTTCTCTGTCACAGTGTTTATTTAGATGATTGCCAGCTATCCCTTCTGTAGAGCTGTTGATCTTAGGAGGCGAGATGTTAGCTGTTATGTACTGTTATGTCCATGCATTTATGCAACCAGATAACCATGCCGTGTGCACATCACTTTACTGTTCATGATCAGATGTAGTAAGTCAGAGAACACCCAGATTATCCCATTTTCGTTGGTCATGCAACCGAATTAATTGTGCTACTTATGCATTTCAGTTCAAGTTCAGGGCAGGGACAGATCCACAGTGACTGATGCGTTGTTATCGGACAGCAGCTTACTTATTTAGTGATCTTAATGTATCACTAAAAACTGTAATCGTTAGCATTGCAAAGAAACAACAGTTACACAATTACATCACAGGATCAGATCAACTATCTTCTCTTTGGCTGTCACTACTAATATCTGGTCCTAATACTTGAACAAGCTAGCTATCGACAGAGTTCATTCGTCACCGTCCTCATGCTCGTCGATCCCTACCCAGCGAGTGAATGCAAACAGAAATTCCTTGAATGTCACCATCCCATTCTTGTCCCAGTCCATCTCCTCTGACACCATGCAAACAAGATAGATGTTAGAACTGAAAAAAAATACTGTCATACTGATGTGGATTATCAGTTTCTTTTTAGATTTATATAGAGAGATAAGTTTTGACTGGAAGAGCAAAGACTAGCAGGTACAGTGCTACTAAGAAATGGAGAACTCACCAAATCTTCTCATGGCTATACGCCCAGAAGAGCGTTCCCCTGATGCAGTCTCATTTATAGCTTGAACCATCTCTTCTTTACTCATATAACCATCTTTGTTCTTATCCAAGAAGACAAATGAATCAACCAAGGTCTCGAAAGTTGCCTCAAGATCTCCTAGTCCCATCTTTATCTTCTGTGCATTATGTCAAGGAAATATAAAAACCCACACAGACATGAGTAAGGTGGATCTAGGATACTAGTACAGAAAGTTCCTAACTATCTTAATCCAACCAGCCTTACATTGAGATAAAAGGTTCGTCGAAAATGGAACAGTGATGTTTTGATTTTGCAATACCTAACCTATATGCTAAACCTAGATTTTGCAAACTAAACAAAAATATCAAACCATAATCACCTTCCTTGCCATAGCTCTGTAGCAAATGCTATACCAAAGAAACAATCATCCTCAAAAGACTGACAAAAGGATACTGCTTCTGACACAGCTGGTTCATTGAGCAGATAAATGAGGCACAGAAAGACAATGAACTCATTGAACTCCATGCCCATGTCTTCATTTATATCACAAGCTTCAAAGAGATCATCGATCTCGTCCTCAGTGAATGCAATTTCCAATTTTTGGAAACAGCGTTTCAGTTCTTGTTTATCTATTTCGCCGTTGGAATCTTCATCTGAGGTAGCAAAAATGTAGTTTTTGAAATATGAGTTGAGATTGTAAGAAGCTATCTGTTTGCACAAGTCAGTAAATATTTGAAACTTGAAAGACCACATAACCATTTATATAGCTCATGCAAATTAACAGCTACAGCGTGTACAATCAAACATACTTGAAATTTCATAGTTCATGGCAAGAACTATAAATAAAACAAAAGCAACAAGTATTCACTTCTGATACTGGTATACTGATATACTGATATTCTGATACAAGTATTCAAACTTTTTCACCATTGTGCGGAAGATCCCTACTTCATAAACAATTAACTCCAAAAGTAAGAGATAATGAGACAATGATTAACACGCAGAGTCACAGACAGCAGTACAAATCTCACCAAATTGCTCGAAGATGGTCTTGCATTTCCTCAAACTCTCGTCGATTTTAGGGAACTTCATGATAATACTATTGAAGGACTTGAGTGAAGTTCCATGTGATGCCCTCTGCTGCATGGTTTCCACCATCTTCATCTCTAGCTTCGAACCGTGAGAGCTCCTCCTCAGGGTGTCATGGCGTCCAAATACGCCACCCATCCTGGCAACTTCACGCCGTGCTCCCAGCTGGACACGCTCCAAGCACTTGTACCTGCAAAATGAAAAAAAAAACTTGTGGCTCATCTCACATGCGTGATGATGCATGTCAAGTTGGCAACTGACTCAAATAAGATGCAAATATCTGTCAGCTTTGACCTTGAAGAGCTATATTTAACTAGCAATATGTTTTAGAGTTGGCAAATTATCAAACCAGTCGAATATTCCCCGGGAGTAATATTTTGTGCAAGTTGTAGAGAAGCAGCCAAGAACCGAACTAGGAATTCACCTAGTCTCATCGAACCCAAAGAATCAAGAATAAAATTACTTTATCGCAAGAACACGATCTGACCGATCTCACCATGTAGCGATCAGGTACAGCAAGTTAATCATCATAAACAGTAAGCAACACAAGAACAGGGTAGAAACAACAAGACTACAAAGCACTTGCGTGGAAACAAAAGATAAGTCCAGGAAATCATCAAACCCCCGTATCGCCCTGGAGAAAAATCCAAGAAAAGACGACCCCACCTTACCCTGCCCAATTCAGCTCCTACATACTAAAACAAAAACTGATATAGGTGGAAGCGCTGGCTCCTGTTTGGATACACAGCGATTACGTGTTGATTTTAATTGGTTGAAAGAGCCTCAACCGTGGCTTACATATATATAGGGCAGCATACAGATAAACATAGAGAATATAATCTAAACAACTAATCCTTATCCTCCTAGAAGTCTATCCGTAGCTAACAAACTCAGATTACAAAACGTGGGAAGGAAAAACTCTATCTTTAACACTCCCTCTCAATCTAAACCGATCTTAGGTTGAGATTGTATCGAAAAACTTTAATCTTCTGTGATGTTATTGGTTTGGTGAACCCATCAGCCACCTGATCATTTGTTGAGACAAAATCGATCTTCAATAATTGTTGTGCAACTCTTTCTCTCACAAAATGATAGTCTACCTCAATGTGCTTTGTTCTTGCATGAAATACAGGATTAGCAGACAAATACTTAGCTCCAAGATTGTCACACCATAGTCGTGCTGTTGGCGGCGTTCTTATACTTAATTCTTGCAACAATGTTTGTATCCACATTATTTCAGCTGTGGCATTGGCTACAGCTTTATATTCTGCCTCCGTACTAGATCTAGATACAGTTGCTTGCTTCTTCGCACACCATGATATCAAATTTGAACCTAAAAATACAGCAAACCCTCCTGTTGATCTTCTATCATCTGGACAACCTGCCCAATCTGCATCGGAAAATGCACTCACAAGCATAGACATTGACTTTCTGATATTTAGCCCAATATTAAGGGTTCCTTGAATATACCGTAAAATTCTTTTGACAGCTGTCCAATGTACTGTAGTAGGGCTATGTAGATATTGACAAACTTTATTAACTGAGAATGCAATATCAGGTCTGGTTAATGTCAAGTATTGTAATGCACCTACAATGCTCCTGTACTTTGTTGCATCATCAGGTCCTAAAAATTCTCCATCAAGAGCAGATAACTTCTCAGACGTGGATAATGGTGTACTCACAGGTTTGCACTTCATCATATTGACCCGTTTTAGAAGATCAGTTGCATATTTTTCTTGAGTCATCAAAATACCATCTTTCAATTCTCTCACTTGAATGCCAAGAAAATAATGTAAATTGCCTAGATCCTTTAATGCAAATTCTGTATTTAAATCTTGAAGTAGAGCTTCTGTTGCTTTGTGAGAAGAGCTGACTACTATAATATCATCAACATATATGAGTAAAAATATTGTTACCTCCTTTTTATTGTAGAAGAACAGAGAGATATCAGCTTTGGACGGTCGAAAACCAAGACCTTGAAGTTTGTCACTAAGCCTTGAGTACCATGCTCTAGGTGCCTGCTTGAGTCTATACAATGCTTTATCCAACTTGCATACATAATGTGGTTTAGATGAATCAACATAGCCAGGTGGTTGCTTCATAAACACATCTTCCTCTAGAACACCATGAAGGAACGCATTTTGCACATCTAATTGGCGAAGGCTCCATCCTCGTGACACATCAATAGACAAAACAAGTCTTATAGTTGCAGCTTTAACAACAGGACTGAAGGTATCTTCATAATCTATACCGTAACGTTGTTTAAAACCCTTAGCCACTAATCTAGCTTTATACCTGTCTATTGTGCCATCAGGTTTTCGTTTAATTTTATAAACCTATTTACAATCTATGATATTAGTGCCATGAGCTGGTGGAACAAGATGCCATGTTTTATTTCTTTGAAGAGCTAGATATTCATTGTCCATTGCCTGTTTCCAATTTGTATCATTGATAGCTTGAGAGAGATTATCTGGCTCACCAGTGGCAGTTAGAAAACTATACCTTATAGTACCATCAGTGTATTGCTTTGGTTTAGTGATACCGGATCGCGCTCTGGTGCATGGTCGACGAAGCTGTGAAGTCGGCGATGCGGCATCAGCAGACATTATTGTCTCAGATCCTGATAAATCAGTTGTTGTAGCGGCCTCGATATCAGATGGTGGCACGACATGGGCAGGTGACTCATCAGGCCCTTCTGTCGCTGATAGAACTGGCTGGGCATGCGAGACTGCTGGAGAGACCGGCAGAGCCGGAACAGTAGCCGAGACCACAGGTCTCTGTCTTGACCTGCTTGGGTGTGGGGTTCCTGCTGGTTGCACATGCACATGCCGCATGTGTGCATCACCAGTGGGGCCCGCCTGCATGCCTGCTGCATGTGGCTGCATGTATGAGTCACCGGTGGGGCCCGCCTGCATGCCTGCTGCATGCGGCAGGACATGGCCGGCAGTGGGGTCTGCCTCTGCGTGGACGACATTGTCATATTCTTCTTCCCTGTTACCAATAAAATTTTCTGCACCACTCTGAGAGGTATTAGATATGTCAGGAGAAATATTAATCACATTATCATGTACTGTTAAATCCCCTGATTGTGGTAAAAGAAGAGTAACATCAGATTGTAACCGTGCGCCGGCATTAGGATGCAATTCAGCAAAGGGAAAAACAATTTCATCAAAGACGACATCACGAGATATGTAGATTCGTCCAGTAGTGATGTCTAAGCATTTAAACCCTTTGTGCATATTGCTGTATCCTAAGAAAGCACATCTTTTGGAACGAAATTGAAGTTTTTTTGTGTTGAAAGGGCGAAGATTAGGCCAACAGGCACAACCAAAAACTCTTAGTGATGTGTAATCAGGCTTCTCACCAAATAATTTTTCCAAAGGGGTTTTATACTCGATGACGCCACTCGGTGTGCGATTAATGAGATATGTGGCTGTGAGAAAAGCTTCATCCCAAAACTTTAAGGGAATGGAGGCATGAGCAAGAAGAGAGAGGCCAACTTCAACAATGTGACGATGCTTACGCTCGGCAGATCCATTTTGTTGATGAGCGTGTGGGCAAGAAACACGATGTGTTATACCCATTCTAACAAAAAAGGAATTTAGCCTCTCATATTCACCACCCCAATCTGTTTGGACTGATATAATTTTCCTACTGAATAAACGTTCAACAAGATTTTGGAAGTCATGAAATTTTTGAAAGACTTCTGATTTACGTTGCAGCAAGTAAATCCAAGTAAATTTGCTGAAATCATCAATAAAACTGACATAATATTGTTTTCTTCCAACTGAAGTTACAGCGGGACCCCATACATCTGAAAAGATTAACTCCAAGGGAACACTAGATTGACTAGATGAACGGGAATAAGGTAACTGATGACTCTTCGCTTGTTGGCAAGCATCACAGACGAAGTTTTTATCTAACTCTCTAGAACATGGAAGATTAAAACTACTAATAACTTTTTGAACTATTGGAGAAGATGGATGTCCTAACCGATCGTGCCATCTGGCTATCGTCGGTTTTGTGGCACTCAAGACATGACTTGCAGAATTGCTGGGAATAGGGTAGAGGCCTCCCTCACACTTGCCGTGGAACAGAATTTTCTTCGTATCCTTGTCCTTGATAAAAAAGGAATTGGGATGAAATTCAAGAAAAGCATGATTGTCGGTAGTAAGACGATGAACAGAGACTAGATTCTTGTTAGCTTGAGGAACATGAAGAACTTTGTTTAAGTAAAGAGGACGACCAGGGGTAAAAACAGTGGCATGACCAATGTGATTAATATTCATACCTGCACCACTCGCCGTCTTGATTTGATCGTTTCCATTATACCTATCATGATCAACCAGCCTATTTAGCTCGCCTGTAATATGATCTGTGGCACCTGTGTCAGTGTACCAGTTTGTGTCCACCCCATAGGAATTCATGACTGCAGACACACTCTTCTCGGGTGGAACATAGTCTTCTTCAAAGCGATACCAACAATCAAAAGCAGAATGATTGTTGCGTCCACAAATCTGGCATCGATCTCGTGAGTTGTTACCTCTACCTTGTGAGTTGTTTTGGGTCCGGGTGTTTGTATTGTTGTTGCCCCGACCTCGTCCACCATTACGTCCTTGATTTTGACCTCCTTGAGCGCGACCACGGCCACGAAAACCACGACCCCGACCACCTCGCATAGACATATTTGCGGATGACGAGGAGATACCACCATGACGTTGAAGTTCAAGACGCATCTCAAAGCTCAGTAGCTGGGAGTAGAGTTCATCTACTGTAATTGGTTCAGCCCTTGCAAGTATAGCCGACACAATTGGATTGTAGTCAGGTTCAAGGCCGGTGATGACATGAGACACAAAATCTTCACTGTCTAACGGCTTGCCTGCTGCAGCCATATCATCAGCAAGCGCCTTCATCTTGGCTAGAAATTCAGCCATAGTCATATTACCCTTCTGGGTCGTAGCCAGTGTGATACGTGTATTCATTGCACGCGCCCTTGTTTGTGACGAGAAGATCATCTCCACAGCGGTCCAAATTGTGGCCGCCGTCTTGTGAGTAGCGACTTGTGACATAACTTCTCGCGACATGGATGTCAGCAGATAACTCAGAACCTGCTGATCCTTGGCAATCCAGGTAGCATACTCTGGATTGGACTGCTTCACCGTCTTTCCGTCGACAATAGCTTCAATTTCCATTGGAGGAGCTTGAACCGCAGGATCTAGATGAGATTCAAGTTGGGCACCTCGGATGGCCGGCATAACCTGTGCTTGCCAGAGTATAAAATTATTTTTTGAAAGTTTCTCTGTTACCGGCAGTGCGACGAGCGGTGAAGAGCTTGAAGAAGATGCCATGATGCGGTACAGGAGTCTTGATCAAGATGCCTGCACAGATGGATGAAGTCGTGATGCCTCGATGGAGGATAAGTCACGAACGAGCTTCCAAGCTCTGATACCATAAAACAAAAACTGATATAGGTGGAAGCGCTGGCTCCTGTTTGGATACACAGCGATTACGTGTTGATTTTAATTGGTTGAAAGAGCCTCAACCGTGGCTTACATATATATAGGGCAGCATACAGATAAACATAGAGAATATAATCTAAACAACTAATCCTTATCCTCCTAGAAGTCTATCCGTAGCTAACAAACTCAGATTACAAAACGTGGGAAGGAAAAACTCTATCTTTAACACATACATCGCAAGCAAGCTAATACGAGGAGGACCGCGATCACATATGCGCAAGAGCAACAATCCAAGCCGCATACTAAAGATCACTCACAAGCGGCGGAGGCCGGAGCCGGACGGGAAAGGTCGCAGCTTTCCTGGGCGATCGATCGATCGATCGATCTCCTCAAGACATCGAAAAGATCGAAGCGGCCGGCAGGCGGCAGATAATCTCCCTCCGGAGAAACTCTCGGCAGTCCGGTCGGAATCGCCGGCGTGAGAAGGGGAGAGAGAGAGAGAGAGAGGCCGAGGTGCCCAGGGCTGCGGTACACGGGCATTGACATGTGGGTCCCCGGTGTCAGCGACGGAGGTGTCCGTTGACTTTAGTTGTGAGTCGTTGGTCTCGCTATCGCTGACTTATCGTTTACTCTTTTTTTCTTCTCCTTTTCGTCGCGACTCAGGGATAATCTCCGCAGCGGTAGAATATGCCCACGTCAACGTCCCAAATTCTTGCTTACTGTTAGATTTTTTAATTTATGCTCCTAGATGGTCAAAGATTTCTTTTTTTACTAAAAAGGATTTCTTTTCTTGAATCTTATAACAAGGTTGGAGATTTAGCCTATTTATATTGTTTTTATAATTTAATATTTTCAATTTATTATATACTAACGAAATAAAAAATGCTATCATTAAGTAGGTACAAATATAAATATAAAGTAAACATAAGCTATGTATAATTAAAAATCACTAGAAATAAAGATACATAATAGCCCTCATGTAAAATTTTATTATAATTTGATCATTTTCTTATTCAAAAATCTTTTTAAAATATCATTTATTTTATTATAATTTGTTTAATTATCAAATGTGTTTCAATCATGAGTTATATTTTTGCATATTCACGCAAAATTTTTAAATAAAATGAATAGTCAAATATTATGATAAAAGATTAAAGGCGTGTTTGGTTGAGCTGTAGATTGTGAAAAAAAATGTTGTGTGTTATGAGCTGTGGAAAATATGTGGTGAGCTGTAGAAAAATTGAGAAATTGTTTGATTGGAATAGTTGTGGATTTATATTTTAGTAGTTCATGATGTTTAGTTATATTATTAATGTCTAATTTTACATATAAATCATTCTAATCATGAAGTTTTTTAATGTTTATATTAAAATTATATATTTTTAAATTACACTTAAATAATATATTTTACTAAAATTTCACTTTTAAAAATTTTACATGAACCGATATGTTTTAATAGCATGATAATGATAAGTAATATTCATTCAAAGTTGAAGAAGCTATGAAATATGGGTTATACCATTTTTTGAATTTATACTACGAGAATTTGTAGATTCTGAAAAAACTGGATGACCAAAAGAATTATTTAGTTCAGATTCCAGCTTCCAAACCACGAAACTTATTTAAAAATCTAAACCAAATGGACCCTAAAAATGAATGGAGGGAACTCGTTAAGCAAACGAGCTAAAAACACAGCTTGTTGTCACTACGAGTTTTAAGAGCATCTCCATTGTAATTGCTATTTTTGACTTGCTATTCATAGCAATAGCAAGTCTCTCTATTTTAATTGGCTTGCTATATTGCTACTCACTCCATTGTACTTGCTATTTGACTTGCTATTTTAAAAAACTTATTATTTCTCTCACCAAACTTGCTACATGTAGCAAGTTTGGTGAGAGAAATAACAAGCTCCCTAAAATAGCAAGTCAAATAGCAAGTACAATGGAGACAACTTTTGGACAATTCTTGCTATTTTTAAGAATAAACAACTTTTGGACAATTCTTGCTATTTTTAAGAATAGCAAGTTGGATAGCAATTACAATGAAGATACTCTAAGCCGCTCTAAGACGATCCGAGCTTGTGGAGCTTTTTTTCTCACACCTTTACACCGGGCACAGCAGTCAGGTCGTTGCAAAACAGCAAAGAAATGAGGTCTCGTGTCAATACAAGACGAACTTGGAAGCCTGCAATACATATAGATCATGTTGGAAATGACGCATCAGGGCTCCAGCTACTACTACCCCCCAGGGTACCAGGGGTGGTCACACTCTAAAATTCTACTTCTACAGCCTTGAGATTTTTCACAAGATGTCAAGACCAGAGTGGAAAAACAATAGGGTACAAAGCTGGCAATTACATGGATTGCCTGGCAGGCTCCGTTGTAAGTGATGTTCAACCAAAGTGGCAAAGTGTGTACAATTTGGCGCCAAGGGTCAGAATCAGGGTTGCATTCCTGGCAGCGTGAATCATCCGTGTTCCTAGCAAGATTTTGTCCGGGTTAAAAATGTGTATTCACAGTTGTTAGGATGACTTGTTTCTCTTGTGTTGAGCCTGGCCTTGGAGGCACAGCCTGAAACGCTGGGTTAAGCTCTCCCCCATCTCTTGCCTCTCCTGTTTGAACCTCTTCCACAGAGAACGATTCTTCCTCTCCTTTGGTATTGCCAGCGGTTTCCTTCGTATCCGTCTCAGCGGCGTTGCGAGGGCCCTTAGTGTCATGCTCTACAGTTTCGGAACAATTGATGAGATCTGATGAAAGTTTCGTGTTGCTTTCGGGGACAAAATTTATAACTTTGCTGGTTACATAAACAGTCAAAGCAATGTCATCAGTTTAAAAAGTTTTCTTATAGACAACAAGCAAATATGCGTCTCAGTTGCCTATTTAAACTACACGTGAAGAAATTTTGTGCCATGGTAACCTTTGGGATATGCATTGCACATCCTTTATTTTGTAGTATAAAGTGTGGTCAGGCAACAGAAAGACACGTAAATGAACAAAAAGAAGCATACCTTAAGCTTATGATTAGGGATTTCAGGGCGCTCGCCTAAGGATGACCCATCACTTGCTGCCCCCAAGGAAGAACACCTTCCCCAGCTCTCTCGATTTGAACTTGTGTATGAGCAGCACTCCTCATTTTGCCTGTGAGATTTATCCTACAAAAGGAAGTAAAACTTTGTCTCAGTGAGATAACAAAACAGTCTTTTGTGTAATTATTCTAAATTCAGTGAATCAATGAAATGTTTTAGAGCAACAAGTACTATGTTTTTTGTGTATTGTAGGTAGGAAAGACAAACATATGGTAATCCATATATTAATCATCAGGCCTAGTGTTAAATTGCACTCTGCAATGAAATTCGTTCTATGCAACATTTTGCGCATACTTTCGCTTTGCACTAGAGTGTATTAAAATAAGGCTCACTTAACACCAGTAAACATTATCAAACTTATTGAAAATTCATTAAATATGAATGATACTTCATGAAACATGGTGCAAAATAAAAGTCTCATAAGTCTCATTATATTTTTACAGGATTTTCTTCCGAATTTATGAAATAATCTGGTGCAAAATGAAACCTATTTCAATATATCCTGGTGCAGAGTAAAATAGCTAAACCTAGTACAAAGTGAATAAGAGTACAATTTACTCTAACATATATAAGAGAGGTTTAGGTAGTATAATACTATAATAGAGTAACCCCAGCTAGAGGGAGGAAACTGCATCATATGTGTATATAGTATATACTATATAATGATTTTTACACAATGCGGTGTGAAATTACAATTCAAAACTATTGGTATGCTTCAAAAAATCATCATCTGTTTTACCTCTAAATGAGATTCAGCAGTGTTGTTATTGTCCATTTCAGTGAGGTTATGATGTTCATCCAAAAGATAATCCTGCATATAAATGGAGATATCTCAGCTAAGATCTCAAGCACTTGGAAGCAAACAAACCAATAATGAACTTACCAAGTCATTTTCTGTTTTAATAGACAACTGATTGACCCTCTCTGTCAGCAATTCAACTACTGATTTTGTAGCTGCCACGATGAAAAAGGTGTTAGGGTGCAGAATGACAAACTGACAATTCAAGATATTAGTGGCATAACCAACAGGACTAGGTCACACCATTTGTGAAGTTAGCTGCAGCTGCTGATGAACTGCCTGCATCAGGACCAACAGATCTTAGACCATTGATGATCTCATACAGTAAACTCTGAAAAAATAGAAACAAATTAGTCAGTAATTTCATCATAAGGGCTTATTATTATATTATACAATGAAAGATCTCTGATAAAGGATTTAAGGAATGAAGGAACAATTTACCTCATTGGTTCCAGTGCCAACCTTAAAAGCACCAAGGTTGTAGTACTTCTCTAACTTATTTGAGCGTACCGAAGGAAACTGAGGTGGGTGTAGAACATTATAGAAGAATATTGAAACAGAATCATAATAAAATTGAGGCCTGGGAGAATTGTGATCGCCCTCAAATTTGATTATATTTTTATCTCCCTGTAGACAAACACAAATAAAGCAACAAAATGGGTTGTGTCTGGAGCATGTGTATTTACTGATCAGTCCTTTGTACAGCAATAAAGAATGAGACATACCACATATGCCTGGTGAATACGGTCAGTGTGATGAGACTGAATAAACATGTCATTTGATGCATGTCCAAATAATGCAGGAATAAATGTCTTGGGAGCAAACTGTTGAAGAAAAAGGAGAAACAAATGTTAATCATGCAAATACCAATGTTGGCTTTAAGCCTTTTACTTCCATTGAAACCAACAAAATGGTAATTGAGAAAGCAAACCTGAACAACATCAAGATCCATTATATCAAACTTAGCTCTTCTTTGAATTACACGCCGCATGTACTGCACAGCCATCTTAACCTGAAAATAAACAAGAGTGAACATTATATAACATGAGTACTGCAACAGGCAGTGGCCAGTGGGCACTTAAACTTGGTAGACCATTGCCATTTAGTTAGCATCATTAACTAGAGCCTTGTATTTCTGCTACATTTATAATTAGAGCATGATCAGCAGTGAAGGAATCATTTTCTTTTATGGATTACCTACAGTTAGCTAGTATCATGCACAGTGGTGCATCAAACTAACCAGAGTTGTCAAAGATTTGAGTTGCACAAAGTTCCCTAAAGTTTATATAATTTCTGGACATAAACACAGTATTTTCTAATTACACACAGCAGTCAGCTGGAGCAGGTTACAAGTGGTATACCCAAGCACCGTAAACTGCCAATTAACTTATAAACTAGGAAAGTGAGTTGTTCCTGTATTCAGTTTATTAGAAATAGTGAAGCAAACTATCCTGCAAAATGCTAAGCATACCGTGAACTTAGGAACTCGGATTTTGTAAACATCTACAAGCTCCATCATCAAGTCATATAAGTTAGAGAAAGAGCTGTCCAAAACCATGCCAGCAATCGAGGGATCTTCTGCTCCATAAAGTAGGCTGTGTCAAAGATTTGGACAGAAGTTATTAAGAATTTACCAAAATCAATCCATGAAGCAGAAAGCTCATCTTCAAAATACATCTAATTAAGCATACTTAAATAATTCACAGAAACTCGAGATAAGCGATTTTACATAAAATAGATTCTAGTGTACTCCGAACTTACAAAATTACATATAATTAAGAGAAATAAGGCATTGAACAATTAGGCACAAAGTAGGAAGCTCAGGTACTGTAACCGAAATACCTTGTAACAGCACCCATCGATCGTCCCCAGAGGCCTATACAAGAAACATCCTTATTGTTTCGCAAAAAGGACACCACACATTTGAGATCCTGTTTCTGAGAGTGTTTTTTTTTCAGAGTAGTACTGCAAAACTATAAACAATATTTTTCACAAAATTTATAATGATTACACACCTCATGCCAACCTAGGCTGACATACTCTCCACCTGATAACCCTGATCCTGCAAAGTCAAGTGCAAAGAGGGTGATATTTGAAGGGAGAAGTATGACAGCGGCTTCATTTGCATCTGCTCTGCATCCACTGCATTGGTTTAAGAGAAAAAACTTGTTAATTGGCCCAACACTATTGGTGATCAATTAAGGAATATGGTGAGCATCATATATAAACATGATATAAATCTCTCATGAATCATCTCGATAACTCATAGGCTGTAACTAGCATATAAATGATGGACTCCAAGAGTTAAGCAATGTATGCTACAGGCAAGTAGAACTCAAAGACCGTTATATCAGAACGTTAAAGGAAGGTGTTTTGTCAGAAGATCAATCATATTAATAAGAAATTGAGAACCTATGAGAATGCACCAACGAAGATAATACCTATTTCCATGGCAGTAGATCACACATGGAAGGGCAGTATTTTCTGGGATGACCGCAGGAACATAGTGGCTGCATTTCAAGGTCTGGTCTCTTCCATTCGTAAGCTGCAACACACAAGTATAATAGAATAAGGCTAATATATAAAAGGATGATTTTCTCATCAATAAATGAAAGAGATAGAAGGCCTTAAAAAGGCCCCCTTACTTGCCTCCAAATCTATTCGTCTGTACTTTCTTCCTGCAAGAGTAAACTCTGGCTCCCACAGATACTGATCTGGATTGTACTCTGCACTGCAAATGCATAGCCAATTAACTGCCTCATACTAGTGCGTACAAATAAAAACATTCAATGAATATCAAAACATGTAAAATTATGTTTACAAAAAGAGTACAACGGTATGAATGTGTATGTGTTAAAACTAAGTGCATAAGTCTCTTTGAGTTACTAACAGATCAGCTTACTTTTGGCACATGCCACTACAGCACTTTTGGTTACGAATAGCTACTTGTTCAACTAGCAAGTACAAAAGTTGGCTCCTACTTTGGGTATTTCAAGCACTAAACTTTTAAATGCTTGAAATTTGAGCACCGGTAGGATTAAGAATCAATCATGGCGTGTGTATTGGTTGATTAATCACAGAGCGGGCTCATACAGCGAAATATGGCAATCTACAGCAGGAAGTGTCATAGTAGTGAAAAAAAAATCCAGACTTCCACTTACTTTCAGCTTGGCAAAGCAAATAAGACCAAGTCATTAGCAGGTCAATTACCGTGGCGGCCGGATGACAAAATTAACGAACTGCTCGATCATCGCGCCGCCGGAAGCTCCCCGGCGAATACGCGACGGCGGAGGATGGCTGCGGCGCTCATGTACTAGGCGCCCCGGCCAACCTCCCCGCTCTCAGCTTCCCACGCCAAACCGCCTAACCACGCCAAATCAGCTCAACCCCACCAAATTCCACCAAACAGGCTCAGATCCGCGCGCGCCGCGGCCGGCGGCCGGCAGCAGCTCACACGGCCTCGTCGAGCCCGCCGGATCCGGCGCCGTTCCCGGCGACCCGGAGCTCGGAATGCTCGCCGCGAGGGCGGGGATTCGGGAGGGGGGAGAGCTCGCGCGGCGGCGGCGGCGGCGGCGGGAGGAGGAGGGCTGGTGGGGCTCGCGCGCGGCCGCGGGGATCGAGGCGAGACCGGGGGGGGGGGGGGGGGGGGGGCAGGAGGAGCAGCTAGTGTGGGCGTGCGAAATGTGAACGTTAATGCGGCGGATGAAATGTGTAATAGTGGGATAAATTCTGCGTTTAAATGGGGATTTGGTTTGTTTGCTTGCTTTTGCACTTTAGCCCCCGGAAGTTTCGTGGGTTGCATATGGCAACCATTCCGCTGCACGTGCGACGTGCATGGGTTAATTTAATTTCCTAAATTTATGAGATTCAACTTTAGAGAGTGAAGTATATGGAGCAAAACATATACGTTCTATAATATAGTAAATTAGTGTAGGATTAAACATTTCATAGTATAAAAAAGTTGGACAGTGCACTGTCTAGATTTATTGTACTATAAGGGCTCCTTTGGAATGATGTTTTTTTAATGAATTTTAGAGAATTTAGTGTAATTCCTGTGAAAATCCTGTAAATTTTATGTGTTCCAAAAGAACCCTAAAATATCAAATCTGTTAAATTTAGTACGAGGTTGATATATTATGGCATGGAAAGAGTAGTAAATAAATTCGAAAGTAAATAAATATACAGGGAATACAAAACATTTTATAGAGTTCTTTATATTTTATATGAAGAATTATATAGTCCCTTAAAGATGATCTAGGGCATGTTTGTTTTGGTTTTCGATAGGTGGAGATTTTTTATGGTCTAGTTAGCTGGATAGTCTGAGTATCTAGCTAGTGAGAATATAAAGAAACTGATATTTTATAGCTTTTTTATTTAAGTTCATTTCTAAATATTGCAGCTACTGATTCTCGAAATCTAGGTGCAGAATCTAGATTATTTATCTCGGCTTCAGATTTTAGAAGCAGTCGTAGTCGTGAGCATATGTGTTGCACCATATGTGTCATATGATGTTGGTAATATAACAAGTAGCAGTGATTTCATACTTTTATCTAAATTTTAGAAAACCTTTTCGATCGGAAGCTATAGATACATACTACTCTATAGTTGGGTCCTTTGGAACCCTCACGTATTTATGTTGTATCAAAGTAGTGGTAGAGTATGAGACTTACACTATTGGCTATCATCTATAGTCTTCACAGTTTTTATATTCTTTTCTCCAATAAGCCTAGCGTGTTCAGCACTGGAGGGATGCATATATACACAATAAAAAGCCAAACACATGCGATAATAGAACGGCAACATATGACGGTTTAAGTTTTCAATATGTTTGCATCCTCCGGAAAAAAACTTTAAATTTAGGGAATGTCACTCAACTCAAAATTTACTAGGTTAACAATATCTGAACACGAAGTGTGGCAGTAGAAGGTAAATTTGAATCATGTAATCTATGAACCAACAAGGTTAAGTAATATTTCCAATAAAGGTTTATTTACAACAACATGCTTCCTCAATCCTAAAAATACTACTTCCGAGACAAAATAGATAAAATTAGTGATACAAGTTAAAAAACGAGGGCACGTTTAGTTGCTAGCCACGCTTGACTAAGATGAAGTTATCAAATTATTTATCACGTTTTGGCAAGCCTAAGAAAATCGTCGTATTTTTTAAGTCATTAACATATGAGGCCAAAGATAATCTTATCACAGTTTGTCAAAACAACCAAATGACAATCAATTTAGTCAAACTTGTCTGATCTTAGGCGTGACAAAGTGTGACTAGGAACCAAACAACCCCTAAATTATTTATTTTTATTAAGAAAATAATATTATATAATATGGAATGAAAATAAGATATATATTAAATAAAACTGAACTTATTTGTTTATAAAACGATAGCAGATAAGAAGATAAAAATAAAATATTTTTGAAAAAAACACACTAAAAGTCTGAAAAATTTCTTTTTAACGGGGTCGGTCACGTGTGCAAAATTCCGGAAACTCCGGGGCGAGACGGGAAGACGAGGCAAACCTGAAAGGCCGAATATCCACCCGCCCGTGGGCCCCGCGTCGGAAAGCGGGATTGTTTTGCTCCGCGGGACCCACGTGTCATCGTACCGGAAGACAGACGCGGCGGGGGCAGTTTGCTCTCTCCATCCATCCCAACCGCGGCCTGCGGGGTGGGCCCCGCCTGCTGTTTTCTCGACTCGTCAGAGAAAAAAAAACTGCCGCGACGACTCCGGGCCGGGGCGACAGCGCAGCGAGGCCCACCGGTTCACGGATATAACCGGTGGCTATCTCGGCCGGAATGTTTGGTACGCAAGACTACATATAGTATAACTAGCAAAATGCTCGTGCTTTATACGAATAAAAGAAAAACATTATAGTGTTGTCTAATATAAATCAAATACATATTTTAACATTTAAGTATATGTGTAAATCCATTTTTATTGGTTTGTTTTGTAATATTAAATGGTACGCAAGAGTGGATTAAAAAACTACAATTGAAATAGGTAAATGGCAGATTTACCACGGTTTGGTTCTTTTAAATGTACTAAGATTTAAAGTTTAAGATTTATGTTAAATAGATATAACATAACAATACTTGTGAAATATAAAATAATTAAGACATGTTTGGATCCTAAGTATTGGGTTTAGAATTAAAGAATTGGAATTTAATTTTTACGAAGTGTGCTTTGGGCCACCATGAAATTGGAATTATCAAATCCAATCTATAATTCAACCAGAAAACATTGGGTGCGACGGTAGGTCGATCTAATTACCGCAGACCGTCGTCTAATTATATAAACGGTCTTTTAACCGGGATTTAAATAAATCGGTGATGTTATCAGTTCATTTTTTAGTTGAACCACCGGTCCGGGTCGGGCCTGGTTTTTTCATCTACCAGTAAAGGGCGTCTTCCTTTTCCCAAGCCGTCGTCTTCGTCTTCGTCGCCGGCCGGCGCACCGTTTGCTCACTGCTCAAGACACCAACTGCCCTGTTTGCGTTATGGCCACTTGATGATGGGGGTTGGAATTCGATACTTGGATGAGACGTCTGGTCACGACGACAAAGACGACTTGACGGAGTAAATGGACTGTGTCAGCGGTCCCAGCTCCACTGCTCACATCAAACTATAAATGAAAACTTTCTTTCGGAATCAAAACACGTAGGATTTCACGTAAAATTTATCTGAATTTCGAAAGCGACCCAAAATGGGAGAATTCTCTTAAATCGGACGGGAGCGGCCTAGAAAGCTCATCATTTATGGCATAATTGTGTGTGGGCCTGCTGGGTGCTGGCAGCACGCACCGAAATTTCAAACTTTCCCTCTAGTTTTCCCCAGCCTGCCTGCCTTCCTGCTAGTGCGGCCGTGCCATTGCTACCCACCTCGCGGCGGAGCACGCGAGAGTCGAGACCGCCCGCCCAACGCCGCCGGGGCCGGGGCGCCGGCGATGGGGACGAGCCCCTGCCTGCCATTGGGAAAGGTATGGGTATATTCATGTTTACCTATATTCATATTCATAAGCTTTACTCAATCTTACCATCTCCAATTCTCCATTACCCAAAATTCCCCATATCCAGTAGCGGAGCCAAAGGTTGGGGTGGAGGTTTCTAGGAACCCCCGCAAAAAAATTAGTTATTATTGTTAATTTTTCATCTTTTGTGCACCCTCTCAAATTTAATTCGGTGTACCGCTTAAAACGATGCACCCTCTTCAGTTTTACTCTAGCTCCGCCACTGCCCATATCCATTGGTTAATGAGTAAAACATAGTATTGTAAATAAAACATAATTAGTTATTTATCCATACCCTCTCCTCCCCAATTCTAATTGGATAATATACATACCCTCTCCACTTAAAATGGTTAAAATAATTTTTACCCATACCCTCCTCATTCCTTATGGGTATGGGTTTGGATAATGGGTAAGGATACCCAATGGCAAGCCTACCTGACGTCGTGGCATCGTGAGGCCACAAGCGGCGGACCGCCCTTGGGATTCGACTCACGACTATGTCGACGGGACAGAAACATTTGGACAAAGTTTTTTTAAAATAATTTTAGAGAATTCGGTATAATTCTTGTAAAAAATGTATTCCAATTAAATTCTTAGAACATGTTTGGATCTAGTAAGCTAAATTTTAGTCATCTTTGTTTGGATCCATTGGCTAAAGTAGATGCCAAAGACTTTATTGCTATACAAAATGACTCAAATTCTTTTCACGCGTGCATGGCGGGGAAAGATGTGAGAAAAAAAAGCATTTTAATTCGTCTTGGGCTAATGGGGCTAAAACATTTTAGCTCATTTTAATTTATGCTATTTGAAGTGACTAAATTTGTTGGAACTGATTTTTTAATTATAATCCTAAAAAGATGCTCTTACTACTCTACGTTACTCCGGATAATTAGCAACAGTTTAGGTGCCCATTCCTCCTGTAAAAATGCAGTCCTTGCTATATCATAATTTTGTTTGATTATATTAAGGCTTATGAAAATAACATGCAGGGTTATCTAAATTTATTTTTGTGAGTTAGAATATATATATATATAATCAAATATAGATTATTTATAAAACTTATTCATGATCAGTGGATTACTCACGAGACGAACCTAACGAGTATAATTATATTTTATTTGACAATGTTATGTTACAATAAATATTTGATAATTATAGATTAATTAGGTTTAATAAATTCGATTGTAATTATTTTTTTAAAATTCTAAAATTTAGTCTTCGTCGCCATTCCCGTTTCTTATCTGGTGTCTCCGGGGGTGGAGTGGGCTGAGGGGTGGGGATTAGTGGGCAGCTCGGCGAAACCCTAGCTGCTCCGGTCGCCACTCGCCGGCGTAGATGGCTGCTGCTGCGTCGGCGTTGCGGTCGGTAGGGAGGAGGGACACGTTTGCGGCTGCGGAGGACGCCGGGTCCATTACGCGCGGCCGTGCCGCGGCCGTTGGGGGAAGCGGCGGGGTTCGGCGTTCGAGGAGTCTGAGTAGGTTCCCGCCGCCGTCGCCCTCTCCGGAGGACGCGGCCACGCCCTCCGGAAAGTTCGTGAACAAGGTTAGGGGCGGGGGTGGACGCGGCGAAGGGGGGTTACCGGAGATCAGCCTCGATGACATCGCCGACGAGTTCTTCCGGGCCAGGGCGGAGTCCGAGGGCGACGAAGACGACGAGGAGGTGGAGAAGGAGGCCCTTGGGCGGCTCAGGTTCCCTACGCCGGCGGAGAAGGGCAGTGGTCGGCGGAGCTCTACTGCGCGGTATGCGAGGGAAACGGAGTCGTCGCGGCTGCGCGGACGGTCGGTGTCCCGACCGCCGGCCGAGCGGCGTGGCGGAGCCACCACAATGGCGAATAGTGGTGCTGCCCCGCTGATGCGGCAGCGGTATGCATCGGTGGACCGGCATGCTTCGATGAATGGTGGTCCTACTGCGGCGAGGCGACCGCGGTATGCATCTGTGGACCGACGTGCTTCAATGGATCGTCAGCGTTGGTGTGATTCAGATGTAAGTGTGAGTGTGTGACAAGCATTTCGTATTATGAGTCAGAGTCAGGCTAGCTAATTGATAGTACTGTTCAGTTTTCAGTTCTCTATAGCTGTCGATTATATTATATCGAGGCATATCTTTGGATTATTGGAGCGCATGCTATGTTTCATGTTGTGTGTGGTGTTATATCATGTTCTTACCATGGCATGTTTTGAAATGTACTCATAGAGTCATAGGTAGTTTGTATTTAGCAATGAATGCACAATACTACTCTAATAATATTGGAAATGTGTGTTGTGCTATGTTTAAAATCTTATTTGCAACACTGGTACATGTTTCATGTCTGAAAATCCTTTTCCTTGGCTTCTTGTTCTTTGATACTATTCATGTTTGTTGATGAAACATGGGTTAGTTCAATTTATGGATATTCTGAAATTGAGATTAGAAGAACAGTAAAATTAAGGAACTAGGCAACACAGCAAAATATACACAACACTTTCATATGTTTAGTTGTGTGATGCATGCATTTTCTCAGTTTGTTGTTCCTGGCTGATGTTGGTTACTTGTGTAGTTGTGTGATCTTTTCTAGACTGTATAAAAATGAGTTAGATCTCCTATTTCTTGCTACCCACACGGTCACACATGACACGCCATAATGGATAGCCGTAATCCAACAACAGGATCTAGTTTCTCAGAGTCAGTATCTGTGACTGGGTAGTACTGGTACACTTGCCCTCGGAGCACAAACCAAATTTCTTTTGCTGGTTGCCAACTAAAACATTGGTCTTAATGTTAGTAGGTAATTTTCATTTTTAAATACAAACAGTCAATACCACATCAGCTTGTATTCAATAGTTATCATGTTTGATCAATGATCGTTTGTTACTTTGTTTATTCTACAGTCATCATATTTGTTTCTTGTTGATATTCAAATTGAATACTATCTATTAACTTCAACACATTATGATTTGTCCAACATTATGCAATTACTTGACCACAAAACTAGGCTACTGTAAATGTTTCACATTTACTTTTGTTTGTCAGTGTGCTTTAATTTGCTTACGCACCCTAGCATGTCTAATTTTCATCAAAATCCTAGCTCACTTATTTCCTGATTCTTGTTTTGCAGTGGTGTGAACCCAGTACCCACCAGTACCTTTTATTTTTATTTTGCATCCTTTTTTGCTATTCTTTACTATCGTGTAACTTATATTCCTGCACTTCATTGCTACCAGTATGTGTAATTCTTTCCCTGTTTATTAAATCTGTCCCTTGTATTTATGACTGCAGAATGATATCGACATTTCTCACCAGTATGGTTCTAGGGGAATAAATACCAAATCCAGCACTGGTAAAGGCCTGCGGAATTCATTCAACAAGCCAGCTAAAGTAAATCAATCATTGAGGAGGTCTACAAGTCAAAAAGATTTCTTACATTCACGGGACAGTAGCTCAGTGAGTACCTCACATATTATTCTTTTCCATGCTGTTATAGTTATAACTTAATGAATTTCTGCTTGCTATGATGCAAAAAATGGAAAAGCTGTTGGATGGTTCCCTTTGACCCTTTCCATGCAAAAATTGCAATATAACTTGGTGATATGTTCCATCTGATGCATTGCATGGTGCATAATATAGCTGTTTATGTCACCGTGCAACCCAGCGTAATGCCTTTTGGGAGTGACTTATCTACACACTGCCATATCCACGTCCTACCGCTGGGCCACCACCGCCCTGGTTTGGTTGCCCTATAAGCCTGAGTGAACGCCAAACCTTAATTAGTGAAACCATACGATAAACCTGTTCCTCTATTGCTGGAGAAGTCAACCATGCTTGCCAGAACACGAATTGTCAAATCTCATAAAATTTTAAGTAATTTGATTAAAATAACAAAAAATACTCAAGAACTGTATACTATTGAACTTTGCCCTGGCTTGTGCTTTAGTGCCATCTGTTGCTTGGTTTGCTATAAAATTTTGGCTCAACCTTGTGTCATTGTAAGCTCATTTTCATCCTGCCTTGTGCAGAGCCATTCTTCACTAACTGATGATGAATACCGGGACACTCACTCTTTTAATAACAGAAGAAATCAGATGGGAATTCAGGTAGTTTATGCACTTGAGAAGGTTCATCTCACTATATTATTTCAAGATTCAGGAAGTAGAATTTATCAATTATCCCTTTTATATTCTTATGGAGTTATGGGATTTGATAGGACTGCCCGGTTGGCAATGAGGATGAAAACATACTGTATGATGTGATGCGTAAAGAAGTCAGGCAAGCTGTTGAAGAAATAAGGACTCAGCTTGAAAAGGTACCTTTTATGGAGTAAAGTACTCCTTACTCTAGCTGCTTATGTTTGTATTTAATCGTTTTAGAAAAAAACTCAAAAAGTTAGCACTTAAAAAGTTGATATTAATAGTGTTTTGCCTTTAGTATCAAAGAACTGCTGAAATATGTCTTGATTCCTAAGAAAACCTTTTTGGAGCACAGTGTTAGGAATATTATATATGGTAGCTTTATATTTGGATAGTAGATTACTTTCCTTATTGTTGCTTTCCATACTTTAGCTTTACTTTTGTATTTCCTCTCTATGTGTATATATATCTTGCAATGATAGCTTGTGTTTATCTGATGTTGTGAAATACATTTTATCTTCCATTGCATGTTTTGTAGGTTGTGATAAAACCTGAACCTTCAGAAAAAGTAACAAGTGCTGATGCACAACCAACTCAAGTTATTAGTGAGCTCCGCAGGAGCTACACCAGCAAGCTAGAAGAGGTAATGTTTCATGGAAAAGTGAGACTTTTCTTGTTCTCCATTAAACCGGCATTTAATTTAATATGCTTTATTGCTTTTCCAATGTGTCTTTCAGTCAGAGAAGCGGAAGCAGGAATTGTTAGCTCAATTGGCAGCAGAAGAACAACGTGGTCATGAACTCACAAAAATAGTTAGGGAATTGCTGCCTAATGCTAAGAAAAATGTGAATTCAGAAAGGCAACCACGATATAGAAGAGTAAGTTTGCTTGATTGTACTGTGGATTCTTCCTTCTGTTACCGAGAGTCTGCAAACTCAAACCTGCATGCATATATTTTCCAGAGGAGCAATGATAGAGTCAACATGTCAAGACGTCTTACTGAAGAGGCTGAGCAATACTTTGAAGATTTCTTGTCAAATGTTGAAGATACTGATTTTTCATCTTTTGATGGAGAAAGAAGTGATACAAGTTCAAGTAGACGAGATGTGGTACTTAATTCTAAGATCGAAACTCCAACAGCGCTTCCCAAAGTTGCTTCACCTGTGGAGTCAGATGGTGTCGTACTCCCCTGGCTGCAATGGGAAACTAGCAACGACCTTCAAACCTCCCCATCCAAAACCAAGACACAGGTAACGATGGTCTGAGTTGCTACATCCATTTGTTAACTGTATCCTATGCTGCACTAGTTGTGCTTATTCGTTATCTCTATTGGTATACTGCGAACAATATTTAAAAACACATTTTAACATGCAGTAAGCCGTATGCCATCTTGAACAAAAATCTTCTCTGTCTACGTGCTATCTACATTCTGTACATATCATCTTACAAGTGCCTGATGAACTGATAATTTCAGGGAGCAAGTGCTGGATGCAGCACTAGCAGTCAAACTATGAGCAGCCGCGGGAGCTGGAGTCCTGGAGACCATGATAGCGCAGTTGGCTCCAGAGATAGACTCCTTACTAGTTTCGACGACGCCGGGACTCGCCGGAGCAGTTGCCCTGGTAATAACACACAGACCTCGTCGTTTCACATTGACGATTATATGCATTTGAGGAGGAGCCACGATCTCCTGTTGGAGCGATGGAGGCAGAAGCAACGAATTGAGGATGGTGGCCTAATCCTATGCGGTAGATCAACAACAATGTAGGTCATGGCCCAAGATTCTTCGTCGTCGTGCCAGTAACAGTGCTCATTGCTCCTGTGTGCTGGTGCTGGCGTGGCATGTCCAGCTTACCGAATTAGGTAGTAGGTTGCGTTGAGCCAGGCCAATAATTGTGTACATTATTAACCCCTTTTCTTTTCTTTGATGTGAAGCTTGTACATTTTAGCCTTGAGAGATATCTATGCGGCCTTGAATGGATTTTGTGGGATTTGCGCTAAATACTATAAAACGTATGCAAAATTTATATTACCTCTAGTTCCTTTTACAAGTAGTTTTAAAACTTCTAGTCAATTTTTAATCGTATTCTTACTATAATTACAGTTTTCATAATCCATACAGTTTGACAAATTCGATTTGGTGACTTTGTCCGGTAGTTCGCGTCTCGTGTTTCCGCTCGGATATTTCCATTTACGAGTTTCAACCCCCTCGTTGGTGAACGGGGCCGTGTACCTCAAGTACACGCCGCCGCCACGGATTGGCCACCTCGGATCCACGTCGGTGCCCTTCCTCTTGTTACACGTCCACGTGTGTGTGTAGTGAGAGAGCTGAGAGGCGCATCGTGCGCAGGGTGGTGTCGCGACAGCGGCCGGCCGGCCGGCGATCTCGGCATCTCGCAGAGCTGCGCGCGCGACGGCGGCGCTCGGTTGCAGCATGTGCAGCTCCAGGTCGAACATGCATGCGGCCGTCGATGGCGAGGCGTGCATGCCCGTTTTGTGGGGAGTGCCAGTCTGTACGTGCATCTGCCGGAGACGGTACGCCACGCTGTCACGCAACAAGCCGCCGGTGGAGCTGGCGGCCGGGGCAACGCCGCCGCCGGAGAGTCGGATGGGGGCTGCCGTTGGCCCAATCACGGCGGATGAGCTAGCCCTCCTTACTGCACCTCTCCGGCCCATTCTCCTCGCCCTCGTCGTCTTCCTCGCCGGCGTCGCACGTCGATCGACCGATGCACGCATGGATCATCACGTCGCAACGAAAAATCTAATCACCGGTCCGGCTGCTAGATCGATCACACACGATGCATGAGCGACTGCTAGATCGTTTCATATATTATATATATGACGTTCAACTTTTTTGAACTCAAACTTCTATAAATTTTACATATTTATCTGATATCATAGGTGCTAATATTGTTTAATTAAATTTAGAGAATTTTGATTTTAAAAAGTCAAAACTCGTATTACAAACCGAGAAAGTATAATCCATTATCATATAAATCAAAAACTCTCGCAACGAAGGCCCAAGATACAATAGATCCACCTGTTCTTGCCCATCGTGGGTCCCACCTGTCATCCGCACAGTGCCCTCGCGCGCATTCCTGCTCCGAGCCGCCGGTGCCGCCGCCGCCGGCGGCGGCGGTCGGGAGTCGCGATCCGATGGATGGATCCGGGTTGACCCTGAGTCGCGGTGAAGGCACGGGATCGAGGAGGCATATCCGGCCGGCTAGGTATGGCCCTAATCTTCTCGTCCCGTTCTTACGTATTTCGTTCATGCCGCGCTCTCGTCTGACTGTTCCATCGTTTCGGTTCTCTCCCATCAATCCACGAACTAATTCCATTCCTGAGTCCTACGAAACGGTGTTTTTTTCAATTCCGACGAATGATGATTAATGTAACTTCTTCTTCTTCTTACGGGGAATTCAATTGCATGTTACCCCCACCCCTCACCAAATTAATTTCTGCATAGAAATCGCCAAGTAATTAGCATGGATGCCTGCCAACATGAACTAATCTCATGGAATCATGTGGACAAACTGCTCTTCCACGACATTCTGTCTCTGTATCCTCGGAAGAAAAAAAAAACAAAAACGGCGTTCTGTCTCCTTGTGCACGATCATATTCTGAGAATGGAATAATACCATGATAAGGCTGCATTTTATATGGAATCATAGGGGGGTAAATGACAACAGGGAAAACTAAGGACAGTGTGAGGACCCTTTAGTTGCATGTTGCAGATCAATTTGGTTCCTGTCAAGTATGTTCAGTCAAAGGAGGCCTTGGACTGAGTACTTGAGGTAGCTGTTCTTTGGGCATCAGGTAGATGGCAAATGCATAGTCTGCCCACATTTTGTTTGTTTAGAGAGCACGGCACGAGTCATCGTTGCGTGTGGCTTTTGGAGGTGACTTTGATTGTTTTGTATCTCTGTAGTCAAAGGGGACCATGAACAACATTGCTTTAAATCTTCAATTGCCTTTCATTCTCTCTTTTGGACAAAGCTTCCACTTTCCAATATCCTAGCTGTTGTTCTTTTGGGAAAAACAGTGGCTGGAGCATGTGCGCATGAAAAAACCACGTTAGTTAGTAGCTTTTCTTGGTTGTTGACAACTTGTTCTGAACCAAAAAAATCTTGTACTTCAACCATGGTTTTAGTTGGTTCATTCAGCCACGAAATGGGCAAACTATCAGTTGATGGTCTAGAATTATGATGTTACACAGGTGTGAGATAATTATTGATGGTTCATATGGACAGTCAAGAGTTTTTTGCTTACTATCTAGACAAACGATTTCACAGTTGAATCTGCCAATGCCAAACGAGCTCAAGTACTAATGATGATTAATTGAAGGATTTTAGTTCAAGTCTCACAATTTTCCTCTTGGCATCTGCAACCTTCTTGAAAAATAGATATATATAGTTTTGAATTTCCTCAGCCATCAAGTAATCTAAACCTGATCAATACTTCCTTTGACCAAGCAACTCCAATTTTGGGATTCTTATGACAGTATGTGGTGCTTCCCTTTAATTGCAAAATGTTCCTACTCTATTAACAGAAAGCAACTCCAATCTTGAGCATGATCTTCCCTTGTTGGACTATGCTTTAGGGCATTGAAATAATAGCCATTAAAAGTCCAACTGTCCAAGAGACTTTTTACATGGATATGTTCTCACAAAGAGAGCATCGGGAAAAGAAGATTTAGAGTACAGGAACGAAATATTAACTAGTCAATAAAAGCAGAGATAAGGGAATCTTAGAGATTGTCAATTAGAAATTTATTGACGACCTGGTTGAGGACTTTGAGGTTTTTGCTCCAGTCCATTCATATCACATAAAGATAATAGATTACATGATTAGTGCTAGGAAACGAATAGGTCAGGGGATAAAGCCTAGTCATGGGGTTCAATTCAATGTATGCACAGCCAGCACCTTCCTGTGTGGGGGTCGAAGGAAGATATGCTCGAAAGTTGGATGTTTCCATAGGTCCGTGTTCTCTTGGGACCATGTTCGGTATTGTTCGTGATATGATGTTACATGTATGCTGTTTAGCTAGCTAGGTGTGCTCTACAAACTGAGCACTGCCTTTTGACGACGCACCGCACGCACCTGTCCATTTCATCCAAAATTTGCTGCAGTTTCGAATGATGGATGCCTTTATTGTTTTGCATAGGGTTGATTGTTTTAGGGGGAACGAGAATGCAATTTGACACAGTATTATTGTGTTGCTCGTTGGTGCTAAACTAGCAAACTTAAGATGCATCATGCAACTGGTGTTTGGATGTATGAAATGCCTGCAGCTCTGTTTTCTTTCTCGAGGATTATCGAGTCATTCCCTTCTGGAGCAATACCTTAGTCTCTCTATTGCATGAACAATTAATAGTTTTTTTAGGGAATAGCAGAAGGCTATTTCTTCATCAAAGAAGGTTTTGATGAGCAATATTATCGAAGTTTCCATCTGCCACTTTTGCTTGCTTTTTTTTGCTAAGCACATTTATTTTGAAAAACAAAACATACTTTATGTCCTTAATGGGAGAAAAACTGAATAATCCTCAAAATCCTTCATGACAGGACAAATCTGAATGCTTAAGCCACTCATTCTTGATTCCTGTCCTGCCCCACAGCTGAAGATTGGGCCAGCCAGTCATGACGCCTACATTATATTCCTGAGGCTGGTGGGCTATCCGGCTATATACTAAAAAGCCAGACCTTTTCAGATTTCTAAAAGCCAGATCTTTCGAGCTCGCTCCCGGTTTCTTAGATAAAATAAGCAAGAGAAAAGAAAAAGGAAAGCTTTGGCGTATTTTCTTCCAGTAGAATAACAGTGTACTAGCAGTTGAGGATATTCAAGCCTTAAACTAACCCCTGAGTCCCTGACACTGTCTTTGTTTTCCAGGAAACAGGCAGACAAGTTCAGGAGAAACTTGCTGGCAGGAGCATATGTTTATGCTCAGAGAAACAAGATCTTGGGGGGCTTGGCTCCGTGCTTAAGTCTTGTCTTCAAAGCTCCAATATCTGGTTGACTAATTTATATCTTACAAAAAGCAATGGCCAGTGCCAGTGCCAGGTGCCCAAGTGGGATCGTCTGTGGAGATGGTATAAGGAGTTATGTGCTGCGACCTGCAAGGTATTGTTTTCATTTACTTGCTTCGAATTTCCATTTCCTCTACGCAAACGCTAGTAAAGCCTCTAAATATAATGTTCATTCAAAGTATTCTCTGTCAATTATGGTCAGAAACATGGAGTGGTTTTTAGAGCCCTTATGTACTCCATGCAAATATATATTTCTAATTTGATCATACTACTGAAAGCATGTTACAAGGACTACTATCCATGTAAGAAATTAGTTTATAAATTTGATGAGTATTATATTTTAAATATGCTCACCTGGGATCATTTCTAAACTTGCTCCTTGTACTTAATGTACATCAGTACTTTTTTAACATAATTGTTCTTCATTACAGTCTTGCTGGGATGTAGCTAGCGTAGAAATTCCCACGATTCCTCGCTGCAACGGTACGTTCCTCATGCTTAGGATGTTTTACATGCATGACAAAAATATGCACCCAATTTAATAGCATTTGCATCAGCTATATTTTTTTATTTGGATTTATTTGTTATTTTCTTAAGAATTGACCTACTGCGCATGAAGTTATTTCCTACAATTAAGATGTTAACCTAGATCATGAAGAAACAAATACATAAATCTTGAGACCTAAACTAGCTAACCTTTCGTAGACTCGTTTAGAACACAGGAGCCTGGTAACAAATATTGAGAAGACAATTTATCTTCCCATGAACCAATAAATTATCTGGTATTTGAAAAGGGCCTGAACATGGTTTTACGCGATGGTCGCGAACATGCCTCAACTTTCGAGTGAGTACTAGCTCCTCCTACACAAGATCCTTACCCTTTTGTCTTTTGAAGGACAAGGGTAAGTTATAAATTTAATTACAATTGCAGGAGACAACGATCAATCAGCTGTCCCCTCCACCTGGCCACACGTTGTACTGGAGGGCGTGGGCTGAGTGTGATGTAGTATAAAATTTCACTCTATTAGATTTGACCCGACCTGCACTTGGGAGAAATTTTTATATTAGTGCCCTAGTGAAATTAGACACACACCTAGGGGGTGTTTGGATTAAGGGGCTAAATTTTAGCTCCTATCACATCCAATGTTTAGATATTATTTTGGAGTATTAATTGAGACTTTTTATAAAACTCATTCATAATCGGTGGATTATTCACGAGACGAATCTAATGAGCCTAATTACGCCATGATTTGACAATGCGATGCTACAGTAAACATTTGCTAATTATGGATTAATTAGGCTTAAAAAATTCGTCTCACGAATTATCCTCTGATTCTGTAATTATTTTTATAATTAGTTCATGTTTAGTTCTTCAAATTGATATCCAAACATCCGATGTGACATGGACTAAAATTTAGCCCTATATCCAAACACCCCCTAGTAGGCTCCTGACCACAGCTTCTGAGCTTCTGTTCTCCTCCATATCTCCATCTCTAGTTCGTGCAGCATGCAGAATTGCAGTTAGCAGTTGCAGATAGCGGACGTATGGCATACCTTTCTGTTTTGGCCGATTGGTCAGATCCATCGTAGTTTGGACCTGTACGTGTCTGCATACGTACGTACGTACGTACCTGCTGTCTTGTGGTAGCTGGTAGGGGGAGTACATGAGTTGCTCGGTACTCCCTCGCACCTGTTCATAACTGATAGTCTGATACTGCAGCCTTGAAATTTGTTCTGCATGCGTGTTTATATAGTACTGGCACACCGCACACGCGTGTTTCTTTTTGTATCGAGCTGGATAAGGGTTAAGTTATCGGGTTTAATTAGGAATGTTAAGTAGCACTTGAGTGTTAATCAGTGTTATTGGTAAGGAGAATCATGTCATTGCTGAAATATCCCATGCATGTTGAGGTATCAGGAAATTAATATAATGTTCTTTGAGTAGTTAAACTAGGGTCGTTCTTTTGTTAAATTATTTTACTAGCGCGTGTCTTTTCTGTTGATTGAGTCGATCGATCGGTCAGTGCATACAATAGCTCGATTGTGTTTTCCTTTAATTTGTTGAATTTACATTATGATATCAACATATATATCATAATGCACTCCAGGCTTTGGATGCCTTTGACATATATATCCGCCAGAAAGTCGTGGAAGAACTGCTAGATAAAAAGGAATCACGGAAAAGACAGGTTGTGTCACACATCAATATTTTATGCAAATTAAAGAACGATGTGTTATGAGCCCCATTATGTTCATCAAGTGAGCGTGGACCGAGGACCAGACCAAGTATTATATATATGCTACTCCACTCCAAACTTAACAGAGCATCTATCGAGCATATATATCTACCCCTTTTTCTTAGCTCTCTCTTGTGATTCATATTGAAAGTTAGTGGATATTCGGGCTAGCTGTTGATGATGGCTTGATCTCATGACCTTAATTTCGATTGTTCTACACTTCACAGCAAGTACTGTACTTTACTTGATTGGTTGGGTCTCCAAATAAATAAATTAAATAATCTTCGTAGCAAAAGCCGTGGCAGCATGACTAAGTTTCAATTTCTTAGGGATGCAAGTTTGATAGAAAGTTATTAATTAGAAGCAACGTATTATTATAGATGATCACTGGAGTTATGGTATAGTTTTAGTTTTTTTACTTCTCGTCTAGTATTAATTACTCGTAAACTCGATCTTAGCTATTAATATATATTAATCAGTAGATAATATTTTTTTGGTGTTCTTATAATTATTTTCTTGCCCCTGAAGTGAGGTTTGTAGGTTGTTGTGAACTAGTCCAGCTTGTGATCACACAACTTCAATTAGTTATAGATCTCGTCTACATGCATTCTTTGTTTCATTTTTGATTGATCGAAGTATCATTTTCTAGATGCGTCCATTTCAGATTATTAGTGCCAATGGGAACACATTAGTTCGAAAAAACATTAAACCAGTTGCTTTTGGTTTGACACTTTGACGTGTGGACTGAAGATGTAACGTAATAAACTTATCCTAAAAAACTGCACTATATATCCACCTAAGATAATTTTCCCTAGCTACACTTGATGAGTTTGCATGCATGCTCGTAGTCGTAGGTGATCAGAAGACACAAGCAAAGGATATATCACTTTTGGAGCACTTGAGAGAGTGGTGAGATGCCCTCTGGCTACAAGAACTCTTCTTCTAAAGCAGATAGCAGAATATGCTCTATGCCAATTTGCCATGCCATTCAAGGCTTCTTTCATCCTTCTTCTCGTAGTTCTTCCTTTCATGTCATGCATGTGTGTGCATATATCATCATCATGCATATATTGCAAGGAGCTGTGCTTTCTCCTTCAATTCTCCCCTCCTGTGACCAGCTGAGTGACCCCCCTGATGAACAAATTAATTGGAGCATGCTTGAACCTTGACTTTAGAGCCCTGGAGAAGATTCGAAAGACGTGTGTTTGACATCTGCATATATCATTCATGCTCCTTCGTGTACTTTGTTGGGAATTGGGCAAGAGTTGTTGGTTGTGATCTGATGGGATTGAACTGGAGTGAGGTAGGTTTCACTGCTGAATAAACAAGGCCATTCATGGAAGTCCATGGTGTTACCATTGGCTTCAAGAGCTCAAGTGTCATTGGTTAAACCCCCCATATAACTCTAGAAACAATCCTTTCCATGCATCTGTTGCATTACATCAGATGTCAGAGTCTCTGACATGAACCACATGGAACAGTTTCACTCATAGTTTTGTTGAGTTCAGCCAATGGCTACTTAGGATTACGGAGATGAGGGGTGAAAGGGAGGGAGAATATAAAAAAAAGGCTATGCAAAAAGGTGGCAACAAGCGAACAATATGAGTAGATTTGCTTGTGTTAACTATTCCCATGACTTCTCTCTGCTAATCCTTTGTTTATCTCTACCTTAGCATTATAGTAGCACAATCTGGTCCCCATTTGCTCTTGATCATGCTCCCCTAGTCCCCTCCTAGCTTATTAGCTTTCCCTCCCTTCAACTCTACTTCTTCATCCCAATTCCCAAGCAACAACACCCCTAAAAAACCTTCTCAAACCTCTTATCCTCACACACACATACTGACATATACACATGCTTCAGAGAGTATATAACTGGAGGGGAGAGAGACAGATGCATGTTGCACGAAGGGTTAATTAGATCTTGGAACATGTCAAATCACATAGTTTCAAGCATGGGGAGGTAATTAGGAGAGCCACAAGTTTTTTTGGCTTTGTACATATATCTTTATTGTTCTCGTACTGGATGTTGCTGCTGCAAGATCAAGATCAGATGCATGAGAGTGATGAGCTGCTTCTGCTTGTTGCCTTGCTCACTTTGGGCATTTTCTCTCTCAACTTCCTGTCCATTGCTGGACTTATGTGAGGTTTTGCCAATACCTGTAATCATCTCCCTCCTCTCCTTTTCTCTTTGTTGATGCTACTACTGCCTTGCAGAGGCAGCAACAGGGGAGAGTAGATTCCTTTGTTGTTCTGCCCACAAGAGAAGATAACTCACAGGTAGTAGCAGTAGCAGCCTAGACCCACACCTACCTTTCACACACATGCACAGATATCTTCCCCCATGCCACAAGTGAAAAGATTTCTCCTTTGTTTCCTTTTGCCTTTGTATGATTCTGCTCTCTCTCTCTCTCTCTCTCTCTCTCTCTCTCTCTCTCTCTCTCTCTACACATGTGTATACATGTATGCTGGGGGCATAAGGGTTTTTGTACAAATTTTGTGCACAGTTGGAAGCAAGGGATCTGCTTGACACAGATACACATGTCCCTTTTGGTGGGTAATGATGATGTGCAGGTGGAGGTGATCATAGATTGCCTCATCTTGGGGCTGAGACATTCCATCCAAGGGTGCCCAATGCCAGTGCCCTCACATTCACAGCTATCCTCCTCTTGGCTCCTGCAATATTCCATTTGTTTGCTAATGTGTTGTATCATGTATCAAGATGCCTTTGATGTGAGTGTTCACTGCCTCCCTGTCTCTCCTCTCCTCTCCCCTCATTTCTGATGCATGCATGTATACATACATACACAACTGCTGCTTCAGCTAGGATTGCATGTTATGTGTATATCCTTAATTCCTGCCTAGCTAGAGGCACATGTACTGCATCCATTATCTCAAGTTTCATGAGTGGCACTTGCTACTGTGGATGCAGACATATAGTTGCAACCAGAAAAAAACAAACAATCAGATAGGAGTATTGTAGCTGGGTTTCTTGTGGTAGCATGCATGTGTGTGTGCAATGTGAACCCCTGATCTGACACAGCTAGTCCACAGGTGTAGTGCACTGGGTTGTGCTGTGCTTCTTCTTCTTGCAAGTAAGTTATCTCAAGGCCATCAATGAAAGATCCCACCAAGGGACAAAACATTGAGATGGATAGAGAGTTTGGTCTGTCTAGTCTCTATTCACCCATTTAAAGCATTGCGTGCGTACACAACACCAGAGAGAGAGAGAGAACAACTAAGGGGCATGTAAGAGAATGCACACACACACACTCTCTCTCTCTCTGGTCATTGATTTATGATCGATGTTTAATTTAAACTAGTTGTTAAAAATGTCTCCTAGTAACAACAGGAGGCAGTAACTCTCAATGATAGGGAATTTATGTAAGTGAATTGATCACGACAAGAAGGTTAGAAAAAAAATGGGGATAGACAAGATCAATTTATCAGATTGCCTCGAAAGGAGTAGCTTCATAGCATACACATAGTCTAATGACCATAGGCATCCTAATGGCTGAACTGAAAATGTCTTTAGAAACGAAGAAATCACTGTATATATATAAGTAAGCCCAAAGATTACTCCAGTTTTGTATATGATCCTTTCCCATGAAATTCTAATTATATACGTCTTCGTTGAGAAAAACCCATTTAGGACCTGTTCGGTTATGAGAGGATTGGAAGAGATTGAAGGGGATTGTAGTATAAATCCTCTCCAATCCCTCTCAATCTCCTTCCTCAAGGGCCAGGAATTAAACGAACAACCCCTTATATATTATATATGTACTGACCCTCAGGCACACCAGCCATTTAGTTTAGTTCTTTTAGCCATGGATAATTAGTACTTACAACGGGACCCAGATCAACAAAATCAGATAGGGAAGGGCAGAAATCAAGTATAAACCTCGATTACACAAAAAGTAAGTACTTCAGGGTCTCAAGTAATTAAGAAAAACTTGACAGATTATATTGCAGAGTTATTATTGGACGTGCTCGTACTATCCAAATTAAATACTACTTTACCTAGTGCTATACTACTATCATATATTATATATACCTCTCTAGTAGAATACACTTACATTTTAAACAATTTTTTTTAAAAAAAATTCAAATCTGCATGTCTGTTTGAAAAAATTGCAGAAGTAGTATTTAGTTGGCACTTAGTACTGACGTGGCAGAATTTGACAGGAGGCAGCATCTCGTCGGTATTTGAAGTGCCGACTGGAGCTGACGTGGCCCCAGTCGACACTTGAAGTGCCGACTAGAGATCTAGGTGACACTTAAGTGCCGACCACGTGCTACTTCTGTAATTTTTTGAAACGGGCATATAGATTTGAATTTTCTTTAAAAATATTATTTTAAAAAAATCTACAACTAACTAACAGTTCGTAAATAAAAAGTATTAATATTTTAATATATATTATTTATCATTTTATCATATTACTTTTTATTAATAAATGATGCATCGATCTTTTCCTAATAATAATGTTGTTTATTAATAAATGGCATTTTTATTTTTAACAAATTATAACTAGTTTATTAAATTTATATAGAAAACAAAGTATTTAGGGGACTCATCAGTTGCCTACTCCTCCTACATACATACCAAAATCCACCTAGCTAGCAGCTAAGCTCTCTATGGCACGAAGTCTCAGATGCACAAACAAACACACACACATCCATTCATCTAGTCTAGCTAATCCAAAGCTATCATAGTATCATATATGTATATATACTATGTATCCTTGGAATGTTTTAGATTCCCCTCTTCAATTCCTCCTCGCAAGGAATGAAGCTCAGCTACCTCTCTCTCCCCCAGCTCAGTCCGCTGGATAAAAGACAACCTTCTTCTTCGCCACCTTTCCCCCCTCCTCCTCTAGCTACCCCTCTCTCTGAAAAGCTCTAATCTTTCTCTCTCTAAAGCACACATCTCTCTTTATCTCCATCTAAAGATCTGAGATTGCACAGTGCATCTAGGAGGAGGCTGTGGGTGATGTGGCTGGCAGGCTGCAGTGAGAGTGAGAGTGAGAGTGAGTACTGTGTAGCTAGAGAGTAGAGACTATAGCAGCTGCTTGTTGCTGCTGCAATCTCTCTCACACTCACACAAAAACACTTGTGTATTTTTGGCAGATGATGTCCTGTCAAGGAAGCTGCAGCAACTGCAAGCTCAGATGTTGGACGTGCACGCTGCTCGTCTTCCCTATTAAACCCGCCCAGGGATCCGAGCTCTCTTTCCCTTGCTCCTCCCCATGCTGCTGCGCCTGTCTCGCGGCCACTGCCACCACCGCTTTCTCCTCCCACTCCGGCAGCTCACGTCGACGGCTATAGTGGTGGTGGTGGAGACTGGAGAGGCTGTTTCCGTTGCTGGCGCTATGCTTGAGTCACTCCACTCCTCGTCGTCTTCTGACACGGGCAGCAACAGCGGAGGCTGCAAGAATAATGGTGGGAGCGAGGCCGCCGGTGGCGGTGGTGGTGGCGACGGAGGTGGAGGCGGGCGTGATCTCGCTGCGGCGCCGTCCACGCGGGACTTGCTGCTGGCCTGCGCCGACTTGCTACAGAGAGGGGATTTTCCGGCCGCGCGCCGCGCTGCGGAGATCGTCCTGTCGGCGGCGTCGGCGCGCGGGGACGCGGTTGATCGACTCGCCTACCATTTCGCCCGCGCTCTGGCGCTCCGCGTGGACGCCAAGGCCGGCCATGTCGTCGTCGAGCCCGCGGCGCTGCCGGCTTCCGCGCGGTCGGCGTCGTCCGGGGCGTACCTGGCGTTCAACCAGATCGCGCCGTTTCTGCGGTTCGCGCACCTTACGGCGAACCAGGCCATCCTCGAGGCCATCGACGGTGCGCGCCGCGTCCACATCATCGACCTAGACGCCGTGCACGGCGTCCAGTGGCCGCCGCTGCTGCAGGCCATCGCGGAGCGAGCAGACCCGGCGCTGGGCCCGCCTGAGGTCCGCATCACAGGCGCCGGCGCCGACCGCGACACCCTCCTCCGAACTGGCAACCGCCTACGCGCCTTCGCCCGCTCCATCCACCTCCCCTTCCACTTCACCCCGCTCCTCCTCTCCTGCGCCACCACGCCCCACGTCGCCGGCACGAGCACGGCGGGCGCCGCCACCACTGCCTCGACCGCGGCCACGGGCCTGGAGTTGCACCCGGACGAGACGCTAGCCGTGAACTGTGTGATGTTCTTGCACAACCTGGGCGGACATGACGAGCTCTCCGCGTTCTTGAAGTGGGTCAAGGCGATGTCCCCCGCCGTGGTGACCATCGCCGAGAGAGAGGCAGGCAGCGGCGGCGCCGACCACATCGACGACCTCCCTCGGCGGGTCGCGGTGGCCATGGATCACTACTCGGCGGTGTTCGAGGCGTTGGAGGCGACGGTGCCGCCGGGGAGCAGGGAGCGGCTGGCGGTGGAGCAAGAAGTGCTCGCCCGGGAGATCGAGGCCGCTGTTGCGCCTTCCGGCGGGAGGTGGTGGCGCGGGATCGAGCGGTGGGGCGCTGCCGCGCGTGTTGCCGGGTTCGCGGCGAGGCCTCTCAGCGCGTTCGCGGTGTCGCAGGCGCGGCTACTGCTCCGGCTACACTACCCATCGGAGGGCTACCTCGTGCAGGAGGCGCGCGGCGCCTGCTCCCTCGGGTGGAAGACGCGGCCGCTGCTGTCCGTGTCGGCGTGGCAGTCGTAGCCTCCACCCCCGGCCGCCATTGCCGCATGCATGCATGCCGGTGACGACAACGACGACGACGGGCTAGGGTTTGCCTGCTCGATCACTGCCTCCATATATAAAGCATATATATGAACATATAGATGCAATAATATTGTCTGTTTGCTACCCTAGTTAATTAGCATGCAAGATCTCATGGTGGTTTTGGAGGATGGTGAGTTAGTTAGGTTCGTTCGCAAGGAGGAAACCCTAACCCTAGCCAGCTGCTTCGTTAATTGCTGTTAATCTTTGGCTGTTTGCTTGCTTAGCTAGTTAATCACAAGCAGTTAATTTCCTGTAATTGAATGGTCATGAAGGGTTTGAGAAATGCATAGGTTTGCTTGGGGATGTCAATGGAATTGCAAGTGAAGATATGATGAGCTTTGGGTTGAACATGGTGAGGATACTACTACTACTATGTACTAGTACGATTCTATGTTTCTCTCTCTCTCTCTCTCTCTCTCTCTCCTCTCTCTCTCTCTCTCTCTCTCTCTCTCTCTCTCTCTCTCTCTATTTTCCCTCCTTTTCTTTGTTTCTATCTCACTAGTTCCTGTTGGAGATCACATAGTTCTATGGAGATTTTGTCCATGTGTTGGACCTATTGCACTACTATTAATTTGCTAATTTTGATGTGAGGATTTGTTGCTATTGCTTCTATATATTCTCATATTTGTCATGATATTCATTTGGATGTGTAATAATCTTGTCAAATGGATCCACCATGTACTTTTTCTTTGACCATTTTTTTACTTGTGTATATTATAAATTTCTTAGGCATGGAGGCCAGGAGGATCTTCTAGCTCATCACTTGCATGGCCTCATTTTGTAATCCTACATTTCACTTGCTTGTTGGTGCTTGATGCCGTTGTTGGTATATATTATAACTAATCATGCGTGCTTTGGCCCGCACTAACCATAAACTAATCCCTATTTTGGGAGGTTAGCTGTTTAATTATGTGGGAGTAATGATCACTCCTGTAGTAGTACCACTGTAGTACTGCAACTTGCAACAACAATAAATTACTACATATATTTATCTAGACAGTATATATATATATATATATATATATATATTGCATCCGATTACTTATATAAGTCATTTTAGTATATGTTTGATATTGTCAAATATAAGTCGTTTTAAAATTTCTAGTCAATTGTTTGTCTAAAGTAGAATAAATGAGTTATATATGGAATTAGAGGGGGTATGGTATGATATGATGCTAACACACACCTAGTAGTGTTTTTGTAATGTGGTGTTAGGGAGAAAAGAAAATGTTTGTCTCCTCTCTTGTCCAAGGAGAAGGGGTTTGGGGGTCTTGTTTTCTGTGACTGATGCCCCAGGTATGCTGGTAAGCTGTCTTTGTGAGGGCATGGCATGATCCCATGCATCAATGCCACCCTAATCCCTGCCCCCTGTCCCCTCAAACAAAATCATGGGATTTCTCAAAACCAAGCCAGCCCTTTTGCTGGCCAACTTGCCTCCCTCTCCATGCATGCCCTTAAATCTCTCTCACTCTCTCTCTCTCTCTCTTTCTATCTCCTTTGCTGGTTTCTTCTCTTTCTATCTCTAAGAAAAAAGATCATTCCCTTTTGGAAGGACCCATGTTCCTCTCTCCATTGCATTTGGATCTTTGCATGCATGCCTTCTTAATTGAGAGAGCCATGCCGGCCATGCCCTAGCTACTTGACTACTCCGCCTTTGGCTGCCCTCTCCCTCTCTCTCTCTCTCTCTCTCTCATGTTTGAATGATTAATTAAGTAGATTGATCGGTACAGTTTCTCTTATACCCGCTGCTAATAATCAATGAAGTTGTTTCCAGAGTTTGTGTGTAATTAAGCAGTAATATTTAATTAAATAGTTTGTACTAGATCATTACCTGTCTAATAACCTGCACTACTAGCCTAATGGAGTACATATATATATATATACATACATATATATATATATATACACACACACACACTAAAATGATAACATTGTAGTATGCTTGACCTTATATCAATTCTTGTGTGGGCTCAGCTGTCCAGCTCAATGCATCATTAGTGGGAGTGTCAAACTCAACCTTTTGATTTCTCATATTTACAATTATGCTGACCTTAATTCTACTCACACATATATACAGTGCCTTCCTCACATCTATCTCTTTGACTTTGCTTAGGCTATAAACAATTAATTATTGTAGCCTGGTCATTTAACCTCATCAATCTTTTCCTCAAGAAAAGTGACACTGACAGATATGTCTGCAGTCAGGCCCTATCTAGCTATCTTTTCCTTCCAACCAATGTTTTTTTGGCAGAAGAGAAAAAAAATACTAGCACAGTACCTACTATTCTAATGGTCACACATAGCTAGCTATGCACCTAAATACACAATGCATTTGTGTTTTCATATATGTCCTTGGCATCTTAATATTTTATTCTCACCATTATGCTTCTAGTAAATTGAGATTATTTGCTGTCACTTCAATTCTATTACAACTTTGTTACTAACATATGAGCTCGATGGTGTTAGGATCCACATGTTAGTGACAAATTCACCGTAAAATCAATATAGATGAATCATTTCCTCTACAACTAGCTATATTTATCTTAATGAATTCCCAATCGACAAAAATATATCGGTTTGGTAAAGATAACGGCACGGTTAAAGCATCACTTATAGGATGAGATTATTAGTCCCAGTTACTCTTGGGCCACTATTTTTTTCCATGGATATATAGGTATATCATAATTAGCCTAAGTGAGCATATGTAAGATCACATCCACTCCAAACTAGCTATGTGTCTATCTCTCTAGGGTAAAAATTGCACACCAATAAAAATATAAAAAAGAGCCTTTCAAGAAATTTTTTCCTTGATGTAAAGAAAATACAGGAATTAATTAAGCAGTGCAACAAGTTAGGTGTGTGGTGGTGAACAAAAGCTTGTTACAATTGTCGATATGCAGCACGTAGGGCTTTCGATTACTCCCTGGATTTTTTTTGAGTTTATAGGGGAATCTTGAACTGAACTTTTTGGAGACCGATGTTACAGGACATTCAGCTTCGTCAACGTCCAATGAATCTTTATCTACTACAATTTTTTTGTCAATTACTTAGAGGAAACATATAACTTTGTAATCTTCCTGAATATATGATTGCAATTCTTACTCGCTAGCACTGCACGACGTCCAAGATTAGCTAGATCGAGATTGTGTATCGCTATCCAGAATTCATTCATGAATCTTAACTATATATCCTATATCGCATCTCAAATTCGATTTATGTAGAATTATGTAATAAGCAGCATGATTTTTGCATTCATTATAGCTTCTTATAACTTGGTTCATGTGTGGACTCTCGAGAGAAAGTTGCAAGAATCTATCTATATATATATATATATATATATATATATATATATATATATATATATATATATATATATATATATATATATATACGGGAACGCTATTCTACACTATGGGTGTAGAATGCTATTCTACACCGATCATGCCGTGCTCCCACACCCCACCCAATCCCAACCTCCTTCATTCCACGCCGGTGTAGAATAGCATTCTACACCCGTGGTGTAGAATAGCATTTGTATATATATATATATATATATATATGGTTGCGTGTTGACACACGATGTTAAGATCCATTCTTTAGAACACTCATTCCATTCTAATGGTGAGATTTGAAGCTTGAATCTCCATCAAGATTACTGTGTGCATGAACACAACACCAGTCCAACTTTTTTATTAATGTTTATCCGGAACACGCAGAGTTCAATCAATTCTATATTTCTCAGCGCTTGAATTGAACCTATGTACAGACATCAATCTTGTGTTTGATGTTAAGTAATGCAAATCACCAGCAAAATCTTCTTAAATTCACATTGACCAACTGCAGTTTTGTTTTCTGAGACATGAACTTAACTGCATGCATGCTTAAGGCTGCCATGCCATAAATTTTGCAGGCTACAACAATGCAAGCTAAAGCTCTCCCACATATCATTGCCTGACATTAATAACTCCTATGGCAGATGGCAGCAGTGACAGTGGAAAAGAAGAATGTGTGCAACCCCAAAACCAGAGGAGAGGTAGATGCCAATAGGCTTCACAGGGAGACCAATGGAATCAACAAGGCTGGGTATCTGCATGCTACCTTCCTCTCATGCTTCTTCCAATCCATTGTCCTCTCCTCTCCTCTCATCTCCATTGATGATGGATGACAGGACACAGAAAAAAGGGGCCATGATTTCCATCTACCCAAAAACCAGATCGATACCCTCCCTGGAAACTTCAGAGATTATAGAGTCATTGAGTGCAGATAGGAGTACACACATCTTCAATTCTGTTTGGTACAAAAGAAGGTACTAAAGAAAGAAGAAATGGTTAAAAAAATTACAAATTAACAATGCAGTTCTGATAGCTAGCTAGGCTGCTGGCCGGGGAGATGCATGGTCTAGAAAGAAAGAGCTAGCAAGCAAGAACAGGTGAAGTTGGAGGCCGGCTAGTTTGCATCAAGCTATCAATTAACAACTTGAAAAACTTCCTTTCTCAAGCTCCTCTGACAAATGGTTGGAGCTGTAGGTACTTATATTTCTATAATTTTCATGATATTTTGTATATATAAGTGCAGGGAAGGGTTGATGCATGAGCCATGAAGTGACCGGGCTGGGTGGCCAAGATGCAACAAGTGGTAGTGTGGTACTCACAGCATTGATTGCCATGATAGGAGGATAGGATGCATGCACACATCATCTGAAGGGGTGCAGTGGGCATGAGGGCATCTGTGCAATAGATCCCAATGCTGATATTTGATGATTGGATTCTAGTAGAGAGGAGCTAGCCGGTTTTGCATATCTGTCTCATGCACGCAGTATAATGTTGCAACAGCTAGCTGAATCTTTGGGGGCATCTTTCTGCTCTTTTCTTAAATGCCATGCATGTATGCGTGCTTTGTACCACACTAGCTCCCAGAGAGGGATTTATTGCATTTGCATCGTTGTACTAACGAGGCAAGCATCGTGCATCAGATTATGCAGCAAGCAGGATGAGCATTTGGGCATCAATGCTAGCTGCATCTATCTCCCTGTGTTTGCCTCTGCTTAATTGGTGCATGCAGTGATCCTGTGGAGGGCATCACATGAAACCATTTATATGCCTTTATTAAGAATTATAATTAAGATGATAAACTTGTAGATATGTTCCTTCTAATACAACAACTCCAATGATAGATAATTAATCCATCCTTCCAAACAAATTAAAGCATCTAACAGTTAGAATGCTATTTCTCTAAATTTAGGTTTAATACAACTATTCAAGTTGCCCTTTAAGGTCTAGTTTGGCATGTTGGGATCTGGACACATCCAAGTAGACTTGTCATGGGTCATGATCTAATCGAGAGATTTGAGAATTTGCCGCTTTCAAGAAGTGACTTTGCATTTTTGTCATTCGGGTCCACTGTCATTGATTCAGGTGGTCTTACATGTCAGTCTGAGAGGTGGTATCATAATCAAAGTGTATATCTTAAGTCTGGTAAATTATCAATTTTTTCTGATCTAATCGTACCAAATTAAACTAGGACTAAAGGTGTTAGAACAAAGAGAAAATACTGTCATGAAATCAATTAGTTGATATAAGCATTATTATCAGAAAAATATGATTTTATGTGGTATTTTTGTGTTACATATTTGTTTTAATTACCTACCTGTGTATATTTAAATTTGTTGCGTTTTCTTGATATATCAAAATTAGTTGTCTATCTTATTAAAAACAACATTCCCATATCGCATCTCTTCCCAGCAAAATCACCCCAGATTACCTAAATGCGATCGATAAAGTGTAACATTTATGTGTAAAATGCCTAGAGTATAATTAATTATAGGCCAAATTAATGAAACAGTTAGCATATACATAACTTAGGAGTTGTTTGTTCTCAGTCACATTTTGCCACACCTAAGATTAGGCAAGTTTGACTAAATTAGCAGCTACTTGGTTGCTGCTACAAACTGTGGCAAAATTCTCTCCGGTCCCACATGTCAATGACTTAAAAATGTGTGACAAGATTTTCTTAGACTTGCCAAAGTGTGTTTCAAATAATTTGATAGTATTACCTTAGGCAAGTGTGGCAATTTTTATTGGCAAATGGTGGCTAGCAACCAAACATACTCTTAACATTGGTTAATCATAATCTCATGTTCTACGTTTCCTTGTAAGCTAGGAATAATTGAACATGGAGGGTAAACAGAAAGTCATCGATCTGATAGATAGATATATCTAGAGTTGTATTATTTTCACGCCACATAAAACTGGCTGTTTTTGGTCGGATTCGCCGTTATTGTCAAGAGCAAAGTTAGAATTGGACGCCACGCACAAATTAAATTAACATGCACGCGGCCGGTTGTGTTCATTTGTCAACACATCGATCTATCGATCGCATGCATGCAGTGATGCAGAAATCATGCATATTTATGTACGTACGTACGTGCAGCAAGCTAGCTAGCTAGTCCATCGTATGATCATTTTGCCCGCCAAAAACTGCAACAAAACGTACGCCACGCACGCGTACGTCGCGCGTGTTACGTGCGTGCGTGCGTGCGTGTGTGCGCGTGCGTGCGTGATCGAGATGATTGTGCGCTTGTTTTCATCGTATCTTCGGATTGTTATGAATGATATTCTTGACTATATATATGAGCTTACGCTAGTCTTTGATGACCTCTCGAGGAGCAATTATATGAAAGCATGAATGAGTCAACAAATTAAAAGTTACATTGAAAGCCTTTTTTTATTTGTTCGAGATGGTTCATAAAATTAATCGTGGTAACTGGACCATGGACCAATTACCGTGTTATCTTTAGTGATATAGTTTTAGTAATAACTAACTAAAAACCATAGTCACTTATGAATGAGTTAACGTTCGTCGCTAAAAATACATCATTATATTAATAATAGGTCTCAACGAACATACCAGATCTGTAGGTCAAGTACACTCAACCCAATACTGAACTAGAACAATGCTAAGTATCGGAGTGCGGGTCGAAAAAAGTTTCAAAGGAAGAAGTAAAGAATAAGACGAACTTATGAATAACAAAAGAAACTGTGTCGCGCATTGTATATCGCGCAGTGCATGTTTCAATGGAAAGACAGAGTAATGATAACCGGGGAAAATAACTTTAAGTAAGTATACCCACTATATAGTCTTAATCATATTTTATCGATTATGAAACTAACATAATCATATATTACTTCTTTCGATAGTGATCATTGGATTGCACTTCTTATATACCCGAAGATCTCCATGGTTTGGGTGCTCGACTCTCTTGACAAACCCCAAAAAGAATATCAGGATATAATAAATATTATTCAGAGTGCATATAGATATTACGTGGAAAAGTTAGGCGGCCTACATGATCCAAAAAGGCCAAAAGAAATGCATATCAGAACCAACTATCCGTTAAAATTATATTTTGAAATTTCTTAATTCTAATAATAAATCCAAAATATATATTGTTCTAACTTTACCTATTTTAAAGTGTCACAAACAACTTCTCGGTTCGGTGCATTGCGGGTATTACACTTGTGATTTCATGAGCAATGGACTAGGAAAGTTTGCGCGGTCAATCTCTGAGGATATTGATGAAGTAAGTTGATTTATTATGTGTTAATCTAATATAATTGGCAACATATGTACTTATATGTTACGTATGCAGGTGTCACGTCCATCAACTGTAGCCTAGAACAGACAACTCTTAGATGAAAAAAATGTATGGAATCGTATCAAGGATGTGCCGCTTCATGATGCATGAAATTATTCATGAGCGTGGAAAATTTTTCGATCCCGACGGTGAAGTAGCCAAGCATCCAACTCTAAGATGTTGGGTCGGATGATCGAAAAAGCAAGCACAAGAAATTTCGAAGAATTTCGAAGCTCAAAAGCAAAGACAAGATGCACAAGATAGGAGCTAGCCGTGCGAGAAGAAAAATGAAGCAAAATGAGCATGTATTGTCCATCAAGCCCAAATTAAAATGTCAACATTTGTGAACAATTGTTAAATTTAAAGTTCTAATGAGATGTAAACTTTGTAAATTTGAAGTTCTAATGAAATGTAAATTTTGTAAATTTGTAAATTGAGATGGGTTGTTGTTGTGTGGTTGTGTTGCTGTTGTGGATGGCTGTGTGGAGCTGTGAATTTCTATGGTTTTGTTGTGGGGGCTGTTTGAATTAAGGTTTATAACATTTCTGTAAAATGGGAAAAATACAGTAGTGGCATGCACACTGACGTCATGCAACCACCACTATTGTTAGACATAGCAGTGGTGGTTGCATGATGTTAGCGTGCCCGCTACCACTGTGTCAACAACAGTGGCGGGCATTGTGACGTCAGCTTGCTCACCACTGTCGTCGATGCTATCAGTGGCGGGCGCGTGACATCACGTTGCCCGCCACTGATAACCTTAGTTAGCAGTGGTCTTAGAGTAGTGACGGGCTGGTTACCCACCGTTACTGTATGTTTTTACCCGTCGGCCGTCGCTATAGTTCGTGTTTGTAGTTGTGCTAGTTGGCGGTAAACATACCAAATCTGTAGGTAACAGTGAAATCTAGACTAGTTACTCTGTCTAGCTAGCCGTTAACTGTAACATGCCGACAACCGATTTTGTAAACCCTACTTCAAGGTACAGAGGCCTCTTTTTAATTTCTCGACAAATTATTAAGATCAAAGTCAATCATGCAAGCTGTTTTTTTGTCGAGGACGATCGATCTGGGAGTCGGCCGATATCTTACGGACCGAAAGATGTATCCCTGCTACCTTTTTGAATTAATAATTACCTTTTTGAGATTGACTACTCACTCTCAGATTGTCGGTAGTAATTAATTTAAGTACTGATCTGATCTCAAATACACTGCCCATATAAATCTAAGTTATACATGCATGCGGTGGTTGTTTAAGCGACAAATTAACACAAAGAACTAACATATATATATATATATATATATATACTACTCAGAGTCATGTGCTTTGCAACATAATCTTATTTTATAATAGGTTTTTATTTCCGCGCAAAATACATAAATTAAAAGACTGAAATATAAATACAATTTTCTTTTTCTGGTTTTTTATTTTCTTTTTTATTCTTTTTCCTTTTTTCTTTTTTCTTCTTTTCCTCTTTTCTTCTTTCTTTCTCACGCAATGAATCCTGCGCTGCGCGCATGCATGCGTTGCATGCTGAACAGTTGCATAGGGGGCGGGCACGGTTGCACAGGGGGCGCAGGGGGCGGGGCACGGTTGAACGCACGTCGCGCTCAGGCGCCGGGGGGCCGGGCGGTTGCACCGGTTTTTTTAGGGTATAAGTTTTGTTTGGTTTTTTATGGGAAGTGGGAGGCGCGCTGCACGAGGAGGGAGGCTGCGGATGGACGAGCAAGTCGCCGCTTTATAATAGTAGATATATATATATATATATATAAAGAGAGAGAAAGAGAGGAACATGGAAAACACTGTTACGAAAGTGAAAATTTTGCTATTTGAAAGAAATTAAAGGAGTAGGAGGAGGGAAAACTGAAAAGCAAACAAGGAGAATCAGTTGCACGTTGGGCGTCTGAGAGCTGCACTGACTTTGGCAGATCCTCCAGCGATCCCGTTGCAGCCTTGTCCACTATTATATTTTATGCACTATCTGCATGCATGCATGCACGCTCTCTGCTGCTGCAAGAAGCTACCAATCCAATCCTATCATTGCAACATCTCTCTATCTATCTCTCCATCTATCTCTACATGATATGTCACGGGCATAACTCTCGTCCAATTGACACACATCCATAAGCGTACAGTGAAAACTAGCTAGCTGCCTGCTAAAAAACTGCATTATAGTATCAAGTTCATGCTACATATATTCATAATTAAGTGGATGTATGTGTCCAACTTAAGTTCAAACTTAAGGTAGCTAGTGTTTGATTCGTTAAATGAAACTCAATGGTACGTATATATGTCACCCCATTCATCATTTCACGCTACTATAAAATACGGTTATTAGTTAAGATCGAGGACTGTTCGTGGAGATGTCTAAAGAAATGCAGTGTTTTTATTGGCTTTAGATTACAGTCGTCGGCTGACCAAATACACGTAGAAGAAGAAAGGTGATTTTATATTCTCAATGCAAGTTAGTTCATAAGAAGCAAGCTAGGGTAGTGTAGTGTAGGATAGATATGAGACCAACCATGCATATACACGGTGTCGGCAGCTAGCGATCAAGGCGAAGAAGGCAAAGTGCGATCGATGGTGATTGGACAGGTGCGTGCAGAGGTAGCTGCAGCTAAGGGTGCAGTGGTCCTTAGATTGGGAAGTGTATTTATGTCAAATCCAACAATTATGTACTTTTCATGTTAGCTACGAACTAAACAAACGGCCCCTAATACAATTTGTCATGTCATGGTCATATCCTATATGACATTGTTTCTCTCTAGTTTTATCACTATTATATGTAATGGCAGCTCAAAGATATATAGATCTCTTGTACATACATGGATGCTGCATTAATTATATGTCTATACCCATGTCCAATTAAGTACTACCTTATATGATCTTCTAAGAAGCATGCACACGTACAATGTGAGAATTCATTAGAGTATGGATTCTACGTGCAATTTCCAAATTGAAGGATATACTACTTGCATTGTGATCATGGAGTTTTCTTTGGAAATTTGATGGTTTGCCTCGAGAGATCTGATTCTTCCACAATTTGTCAACTTGTATCTCGAAATGTGAGCATGAAATGTTCTTTTTTATTACGAGTTACTACTCTTCAATAATAATAATGTAGGCCGATGATCGACATAATAATTGATCTAAAATGCGTCACAATGCAAGTGAAATATTGGGCTAGGGGAGTAGTAGCTAGCATAGCATTGCATGTCTTGGAGCCGGCCCTGATCATATCTCAACTCTAAAAAAAGCCTAGCTAATAACACAAATATTTCTCGTCCAGGTCGTAGATGATTGTGGGAAGAAGAAGGCCATAGTATTTTTGATGTGTTGGGGGCCCACAATAAGGCGTTGGGCCCACTAGAAGAACATTCATGCAAGGAGAGCTGAGCTGAGCTGAGCCACCCCATGCAGAATCATATCCCATCTTTTAGCCTGGGGTACGTACAACTTAACAGCAGCAGCAGCTGCAGCTGGCCCTCTCGATCGAAACTCGATATGATCCTGCATGCCGTGGCAGACCACTTCATTGACCTTTAATTTGTGATCATCATCATCACGTACAGAGTTGGAAATTGATCGAGCAAACCCCCTAGCTAGCGCCTAGCTATATCTATCAGTTAAGTTACGTACAGGGAGCAACGCAGAGCCAGATTTTGGCTAGGCCTCTCAGGCCAGTACTCTAATATGTCTAATATAATTGTCTCGTATAACTAGCTCGACCCCTCTTTATCTTCAAATTATTGTACATAATTAATACTGTCTGTTCTCCAACGACGGTGCAGTGAGATAGCAAGATCGAACGACATAGAAAAGAAAATTTTAAGTACTTAGCCCCACACGTACGCATGCATGCTGCACTGAAACGGCACGTAGGCGGGCTGCTGCAAGGCTATAAGTGCTCAACTAAACCTTGATTAATTCCTAGTCAGGTGTGTTAAAGATAGGAAGTCTTATCTATATATATTTGGTAGAGGTTCTTCTCTTTCCCTTGGAGCTGCGTCTCCGTTTGATACACCAAATCCCAACCGATTGTATCTCTTCTTTGCTATATATACCAGGCGCCATGACCCCTTCAACTCATTTAACAAGGTGAACACAAGCACGTGTGACGCACAAGAAGTGAACTGCATGCATGCACGCACGAGACAGAGGATATATACGTTTTTCTTTGAAAGAATGCATGCATGGCAGATCGAGCATACGTACAAATCAAGCCATCCTGTCCCGATGTCTGGACGTACGTACGTACGGTAGCACTAGACTGAATTGTCTGTGCATATACAATGGTCATCTACTTGTAGATCGACACGGGTGTCACGCGGTATATAATGTAGACTAATAGACAATATTCATCAAGGCAATCATCCCTTTCAGCTAGCTACCATCATATCTCTGCAGACTGATCACTGATCGATCGGAGGGAGAGATGTAAAAGATGACGGCCATTATATTAGCGTCTTAGCGATTGAAGATAAAGTAGTACTTTTATGAGATAACGATCGTATCTTAGGGTATCTATAATTAAAGAATATGCGTACGTGTACGTACAGACGCGCGCGTGCGTGCGTGCGTGCAGTACGTGCATACACGCGCTGCAGGCAGCACGCTTGCTTGTGCATCTCGCACACGTATGGCCCATGCATGTGATGGCACGGACGTACACTCTCTATCACGTACTGTAACCCTGTTCCGTCACCAAACAATCTTACCTGCCTGCCCAAATCATTTAGAGAGAGAAACAGTGTCCTGTGTGTAGAATATTCTTGTAGCACGTACGAATGTCTACCGCTGCACGCTAGCTACTGCGTTACGTACCGGCCACATGCATGCAGCACGAGAATTAGCACGCACGAAAGCCTCAAGTGATCTGTCTTCCAAGTGCGTAGCAGCTACCAGTTAGCTATAGACTAGCTGCGACGACATGCGATGCGTGTCGTCCCTGACATGATCGATGCAGCAGCAGCAGGAGCAGCTAACCAGGCATAGCCAGCTGCTAGCACGCGGACGTGCGTGCGTGCGTGCGAAGTTAATGTTTCGATCTGGGCATCGATCGATCGAGAGATCGATGATGAGATGCCTAATGCCTTGCACCGTCGACGACCCCGACGTCGAGTCGGCAATAATTGGGACCACGTCCGTCCGGCCGCGCGCCGGCGAACAACAATATAAATATACGCGTGTGGCGTGTACTACCTACCATGTATATGTCTATATTGATGCATGCTTGCTTGGAGGCTGGAGCTGCATGCATCCGAAGCTTCAGCTCCCCACTCCCCAACTTGTGCAAGGCAGCATCACTCTCATGACTCAGGTTGGAGAGTACTAGCTAGTTCCAGGTTATTAATCAGTAATTTATATGAATATGCGCCAAGTTCTACCTTGTCTAGAGGATTAATTGTTTTCATGCAAAGAGGAGGCTTTTTTATGGGGTATCACTATCAGAGCAGCGACGACTTTGCTTGGGCACCAATGCCGTGTGGGCTCCGGGGAGGACGGACGCATGCAGAAAATACGAGGCAGCTAGCAGCCACGCCTGTGCTCGCCTGCCGATCGACCGACCGGGCGGCTGGCCACCAGCTCGGCGGCGGACGACGCGTCCCGTCGGCCCGTACCGTTTGCAGCGACAACGTTGACGTTACAACGTACGGGACGGGGCGGGGATGGGACAGGCGGCGCAGCCTGCAGGCCGGGTACGTACGTCCTTTCCCTTCCGGTGCATGGCGCAGAGCGACGCGCGCCGCGCCGCCTCGACACGGAGGATTTCGCCGCTAGCGTCCGGCCGTGCAAACTCCCCGGCACTGTCAGCCTGGCGGCTGGCGCCCCCTGTTCCTTCATCACCTCCGGTTGTGGTAGCCGCCTCCGTCATCCACGACGGAGACGATCACGTCCAGGTAGGGTTCCGGCGCCGGAGAGCTCCCGGAGCACTCGTGGTTGCGCGGCTGTGTCACCTCGACCTTGCTGGCGCTGGCGCCGGTACTGCCGGTGGCGGCCGTGGGGTTGTCGCCGGCGTTCTTCAAGGTGGACCGTCCCTTGACTCCGGCGGCCCATTCCGTGACAGTCTCGTGCAGGCCGGAGCCAATCCCATGCAGCTTGATGTCTCCACCCATCTGGGCCATCGGATTACGCATGTTACTAACACAGTAAAAGTGAAATGCATTTTCAAGTAACTCTACAAAAAGAAAATATTTCTGCAAGTACATGAGTAACGATGGCGTAGAGTGGTAGTGTGATGTAGCTGCAGATCACCTCGATGAGAACCCTGCATGGACAGCACATAATTCAGTGTCAAGACGAGCCTAAACAGAAATGGTCGATGCTCTTGTCATCGCCGCCCATGAACATATATGCAATTTGTTTATCACAAGGACTCGCTTAAAGAATCTTGCTGGTGATTCAAATTTTACTGACCCAATAACAAGTCTAGAGATGGCGTACACCTTCTTTTCCATAATGCACGAGTTGAATCCATAGGTTACCTGTGGAGTGATTACTTTGTTAGATCCGAATTCTTTATCATGAAATGCATGTTTGAAGTGAGAGCGTGCAACGGACAATACCAAGACCCAGAAGAAAAAACCAATCTCGAAAGAGTTCTGGAATATGATGAAATGGATCAAATGAAGGACGATTTCAGGTCTGTGAAACCAGAAATGTTCCTTTGATGGCTTTATATTCGGAACTCTCTCTGTTCCTTGACTTCCTTCTGATGGCGGTAAGGATGCCGTTTTCGTAACTCCATCTGCTCCTTGACTTCCTTCTGATGGCGGTAAGGATGCCATTTTCGTAACTCCATCTGCTCCTTGACTTCCTTCTGATGGCGGCAAGGATGCCATTGCATCTTGAGCTAATCGAGTAATAATATGCTCTAGCTTCGCGCCAACAACAAGGAGGAGCTGCAATTTACTCCATTATTAAGAATTGTTCTCATTCAGAATGCAATTATGTTTTACTTATTACCATAATAGCTAATGTAGATTTGAGCTAGAATTCAAGAGAGAAAGGAAGTAGGATATATGAATTCAACAGAACCCATGTAAAAATGGAGAACGTTTGATACTTACAAATAGAGGCAAGAAAGCTAACCAGAAGTACGTGTGCCATCCTGCATTGGGCAGTAATCAAAAGATGAAGAGCATACATCACCGAAGAAAACGACTAGATACCTTGCTTCATAAGAGGACTGGTACCAATATTTCTGAATCCTAAAGTTCATAGTAAAAAACATGCTAATCCGTCCTCCGTACAACATTAAGGCACAAACACCATGTTATTCACAAGCACCAGGGGTAGTGTGTAAATGAAAACATGTACTGGGAGTAGCAAGAAAACACCATGACGTTTTAATGGATATGAGAGTATGAGACATGTTGAATGATAGGTTAATAGACTAACCGTTTATATTCAGCAATAAGAAAAGGATGACAAAAAGCCAGAGGTACCAGCTGCATGCAAATAAGTTATTAAAGTCACGTATAAATTTATGTCAAAGTTTAGAAATGTTCTATGAAAACACCAACCTGATACCGACTACCCTCTTAAAGTCATGTTCAAGAGCACGAACCAGGTACTTGTGGAAATCAAAGTCTGCATGCTTTGGGTAATGTATCTGTGAAAACAAAAAGCACCATATTTACTTAAATAGCAATGTAAATCAATGATCCGAGCTTGAAATAAACAATGTGTCTTACCAAAACGAATGCTGATCTAAGTGCTTTATAATCTGATTTACTCACAGAATCATGAAATTGCTTCAAGAATGCAATCTGCAATACATGTGGATAAAAGTGATAAAAACATCTTAGTCAAGTTGTAGATACGATGGGGCACTATTGAAGACAGTTCAGAAATGCCACGAGCATTGTAATAAACATATACATATTGCACATTAGAAGGCAATAATGTCTTACAGAAAGCATTATTAAATATATATAAAAGAACAAAAGATAGGATGAATGTTATGTAAGATCAAGTATGACAGTGTAACATTCTATTATTTTATCCAGTCCTAGTTAGCGGATGTTGAAATTGTTGTATTCCATACTGGCATGCAGTTCATGTAATGAGATAAGCATTGCTTATTTTACATCAATCATGATCTGGATCAATCTATGGGCACATGCAGTATGCAGATATCCACATTTCAAGATAAATGAATTGGGAAAAATACAACAGTTTTGGCAGCAGATGACTTACTATCCAGCTTACAACAGCCAGCTTCATCCAAGATCCCTTTGTTCTCTTACTGACAAATTCATGCTGATGGTTACGTTGTAGCACAGTATGTGAAGGTGTAGTTTCTATTTGTTGTGCTGCAAGCATTTTTCAATAAAAAATAAATCAAAAAAATGGAACAAAATGTTAAAGACTTAAAGTATCAGCAGCCCATTGCTTCTAACAAGAAAAAGGAGAGGTGTTTATAATAGAACTTCCTAATAGTATTAAGTCTGAAAAGGGAATAATCAGACTACGGTGCATCTATCATATCATTAGGAGCAATTGCAAAATTAGGCACTCCATTGGCATCTAATTGTGAAAACTTGTTGTAATACACATGTGGTTTATGCATGGTGGCTTCCTTTTTAATCAATGATGAATCAAGGGTATCAACCAAAAAGAAACTGAAGGAAAAGACATCAGACAAATTGCATAACCTTTGCACCAAAATATTATGGCTGTTGACACATGGATAGGATAAGGGTACCGAGATGGGGATAAATGCAAGATCACTCTCGTCGATGACGGTCTCGTCCCGAACGTCAAGAGAATCTGATTAAGCTAGGGCTAAATTTAGGATTCTTTATTGCTTGATTATAATGAAGTACATATGTGGTATTCCATGACCCTTAATCAGATTAAGCAGAAGGAGAGGAACTAATTAATTCCTTCTGCTTGATTTATTCCATGACCCTTAAGGGGTATTTACAATCCTAATACAATCTAATTTGTTATCCTTATCTCCTAATAACAATCTAATCTACTAATATCAATCTAATCTACTAGTTATCAATCTAATCTGCTGATTATTAATCTTAATATAACTAATTTAATCTAATTTGCACATAACAATCTCTCCCTCCCTCGGAAATCAGCTCGTCCTCGAGCTGAAAATCCAGATAAGAATCTAACTTCCATGATGTCATCCTCCCTGGGGTTGAGCGCTGTGATGCCATCTTTGTGAAGTCGGATCATAGAAACCATGGCTGCCCCTGCTAAACCTGAGGATTGATCGCTGATAGTTGCAGTAGCGGCGACCGCAACGACCTTGTGGATGAGGATGGCTAAGTCGTCAGCGGACGCGGTGACGACGTGCTGCCCTCCTTGGCCCCACGCGGCAGAGCAGAAGACCGGTGAACCAGCTTTGTGCGCCACCCAGAGCTTCACCGCGCAGCTTCCATCGCTGATCGGCAGCCCTTCACGCCCTACTCAGACCTTTCAGTAGATGACGTCTACCGCGAAGGGCTGTGTTATGTACATATTAGTAGATTAGATTGAATTAGTTAAGATAAGATTAGTTAGTTAGGAATTAGGATTATTTCTGTTTTAAAGATAGAGATAAGGTTAGCAGATTAGATTGTATTAGGCCTATAAATACCCCTTAAGGGCTCTGGAATAAACTAAGCAGAAGGAAATAATCAATTCCTCCTCTGCTCGTGTGTGGGGCGTTGGCGGCTTCAAAGGGCGGCGACGGAGGGGGCCCAAGCGGGGCGTTGGCGGCTTCGAAGGGACCGCGCGTGGCGCCAACGACTTCGGAGGGGGGAGGCGTCTTCGACGGGAGCCGCGCGCCCAGTCGGCGGCTTCGGAGGGGGATGGCGGCGTCCTCGAAGAGGGTCACGCGCTCCGTCGACGGTTTCGAACTGGGACAACGACATCTTTGAAGGGGGGCCGTGCGCCGCGCCGGTGGCTTCGGAGGGGGGCGTGCGAGGCGACGACGGGTTTCAAAGGTGGCGCGGGATGGAGCCCTGTGCGGGATCCTGTGGAGGGAAAAACAGAGGAAGAGGCACTGTGCCACCGATCTATCCACACGGAATCAAGCCGCAGAAGATCCAGATCTATCACATATGATCCAAAACTGTTCATGGAGTAAATTGCTACGCGCACCCGGCTTCGTATATGCAGAAATTTTCAGGCAGTGGGTTTCATCTACTGGAAGTTCTGGACGTGGCGCGTAGGGCTGCCGGTCACAGAGGGGATCTTATCCAGTTTTCAGCTCGAGGACGAGCTGATTTCCGAGGGAGGGAGAGATTGTTATGTGCAGATTAGTAGATTAGATTGAATTAGTTAAGATAAAATTAGTTCGGATTATTTCTGTTTTAAAGATAGAGATAAGGTTAGCATATTAGATTGTATTAGGCCTATAAATACCCCTTAAGGGCTATGGAATAAACTAAGCAGAAGGAATTAATCAATTCCTCCTCTGGTCCTCTGCTCCTACCAGGCTGCGAGAAGACGATCGTGACCGGCACACCCCGCACGTGAGCCACGCGTCGTGCCCACGACAGGTGCAGGTCGTACACCAGCACACGCATGGGCCTCCCCGCCACCGTCGGCCCACCTGGCAGCCTTGCCCGCTGGTTCCTCCAGCAGACACTAGCCTTCCCAGTCAGCCCTCCACGCCCGCCTAAGGGATCGGGTCAGACGCCCCAACCGACCCTCCACACCTCGGACAAGGGATCGGGTTGGATGTCATTGCGTCGACCTCCACACTGTTTAGTCAATCGATTGCCTTTTCCGCACAACAACGCAACAAGGCGCACCGCCTCCTTGAGGTCACGCGCGTCGCTACTCCCTTTCCTCTCACCGACAGCTCTGGACGGGTCTGTCCGCAGTCATCGCCCACCACCCTCGGCTTCTTCCCGCTGGCCACCGCCGCTGGGCATACCGCAGTCGCCCCCTCCCAGATCACAGCCCAGCGTGCGTATTCATCCTTCTCGGGTTTGGCGTCAGCGGGCGAAGGCAATAGCTAGGGCACTAGATCGGCCTCGTCGCTATCTGTGGAGTCGTAGGAGCGGATGATGGAGTTGATGGCCCCATTGTGGCTCTTCTCATCGGGGGTCGCGGGGGTGATGGCGCAGAGGGACTCCACCGCGACTGCGCCTCCACAGTCGGCGACGCTCTGTTGGCCTCTCTAGTGTTCCTCTCAGAGTCGAAAGCGACTCGCGGCATAGGGAGCTCATCTAGGGTTTGGCCAGTGGCGGTGTCTCTCTTCCCTCCAGTCGCACCACCCTCTATACCGAGCCACCAAGTCCAATTCCCTCCTCCCTCTTATGCTTCTGCCACCACAACTGGCGATGGTGATGGCGCGGTGAGGAAGCCTGTTACGTCGTAGGAGAAACTCGATAGCGTGGAGGCCACCGAAGCCAAACCCAGCTGCGCCGAGACACCGACAACGACCAACTTCAAATTTGTGATGGCCTACATCAAATTTGCAGATGGGGTGATCGTCGTCATCGTGTTCGGATCCTCAGAACCTGAGTGCTCTGATATCAGATTGGTAGGAGCAAGAGAGGAACTAATTAATTCTTTCTGCTTGATTTATTTCATGACCCTTAAGGGATATTTATAATCCTAATACAATTTAATCTGCTATCCTTAAATCCTAATAACAATCTAATCTACTAATAACAATCTAATCTACTAATATCAATCTAATCTACTAATTATCAATCTAATCTGCTAATTATTAATCTCAATATAACTAATTTAATCTAATCTGCTAATTGTGCTACAATACCGGTGGATGCCATTCACGTGAACAGTACCTTGTCCCTTAAGAATACAACCACTCTGTAGTTTCCTAACAAATGATATCTTTAATTCCTAACTAATAGATGTTAGATAGGATACTAAACATTTAGTCTCTACCCTAGTAAAGTAACTAATTATGGATATTATTATTATGGAAGGAAAACTCTTCCTAACCCTATTGCCACAGTACATGATACTGTTTGTGCTACAGTACCTACGCCCATGGCACAAGCGTATAGAGACATAGTCATTAGTGATGTACTGGTGCCAAAGTGCTCTGAAGCCAGCTCAGCATAGAAAAAGAATTATTCAACTGATAGGTATAAGCCATACCTCACCTATGTGTTATGGACAAACAGATGATTCAATCATCATCAAGAAATTTGAAAAATATGATAATTGAATTTCAATGACAATGGCAATGGTTTAGGAATATATGTTTATGCCTTGAAACCCAAAAGGATGGCAGTAAAAAGGGCCAAATGTGAACAACCCGAACAAAACTAAAAAAAGCATGGGAACATAAGCTGGGAACCTGGGAAAGGGGATTCACAAAGGCTACAGAATATGTTATAACTTAATCAGTGAAGTTAATTCCCTCCTGTAATAGCTGACCCTTAGTACTCTTTAGTATATATTGAAGGAAAAATATTTATCTTCATATTTAGTGATTATACTCTATAATGTAACATAATATATTTAAAAACAGAACACAAAGAATAGGGCAACATCGTACATTTCTCTTGCATTTCCTGGCGAATTCCTGCCTCCCAATGCTTCCATTTTTTTATCTACATAATTTAACCAAGTAAAGCTTTATCCACCAGAAGCATGGCCATATATAGAAGAAATTTATCTGTGCAGATATACCTTCGCAACACCAAGTAATATTGTTGTAGCACAGAACAAGACATGGACCAAACCAAGTACAAATATGAAGATGTGCAGCTGATGCAATGCCTCCACTGATAACAAGGGTACCTCATCCTAAAACAGAGCAAACCTGTTCTGTTATAATGATTACTTTAAAACATTACCACAAAACAAAACTGACACAAAGCTTTGCTACAGAACATAATTGTATTTGTATCTCATAATGGAAATATCAAAGAATCAGACATCCACTTCCAAGAAATAATTTCCCTCAAAAAACTTCCAAGAAATAATCAGATATCTTTTTCCGAGAAAAGGAGCCCCTAATGTTTGATAACATTGTTTAACCCCCAACCTTTTTCTTGCAAAGCTTAACACCTCCTGCATGCCTGTTCTCTTTCTTGCATGGAAGCATCAAATGCATAGCATTTTCCGGAATGCAAATGCCAACAATAAAATTCTGAGAAAGGCTCAGGACGAAGGAAATGAATCCCAGAAGCATTAACTCTGCAATATGTAGCCACCGGATCAGATAAGACATTAAATAAATAAAATTTCGGTGCAACAGCATAAATTTGATTTTTAGATAGTGGAAGTATAACCTCCAGACTCTGCACTAACTAGGGATGCACACAACCATTTTTAAAACTTGGACACCAGGATTTGAACCCTGGTGGCTGGTGTTGGAAATCAAGAACACACACACAAAGAACACACAAAATATCAAGACAGCACTGCGCATACTTATATAGCCAACTAGAGGCAGCATGCATGCATGATGAGACCCAGCCATTAGCCCACTACTAATGCACACACAAATGGCCCTGTAATAGTCTACGTGTGTAACCTCCATAACACTAATGACCCGACCATTAAGCTAATTATTTAGCTGACCATCTTGACCATTTCTACAACAGAAATTGCACCTATTTATCTTGAATCCGCATGTCCTAGTAGCACACCACTACTTCGAGTATCTCCGGTTTTTCTGCACCAAGAATAACTCCGTGTAATCCTACACTAATTGGTATAATTTCAGGCAAACCACCTATTACACCATACACATGCAAATATGCTAAAGCAAAAAACTAAGTCTAGATTATTTTCTAACAGCTAGAATCACGCACCGACAACTCCGCAACGACACCAATGATGCTTCCTCAAAAATAATTTTCATGAAACATATCATACACTGCAGCTATTTGATTTTTTTGTCAAACCAAATTGCAATCAATCAAGTGAACTCTACACCAGATATAGCAGGAAAGGTAATGCTTTCATGTATTGCAGTCCAATTAACAATTAGTCAAAAATAAGCAATTGAAGATATCCTTCAATGCTACCTGCCTACCTTCTTTTAGTCTCTCGAGAGCTGAATACAATGTCTTTTGATTTTGACGTTTCAATGACTGCACAAGAGATAAGAAAAGAAAATTTAGCATCTATTAATAGTATTGTTGGCTATTATTTAGTGAATAAAAAATGAGTATTAAAACTAATTGATTATTGAATATGTATTGCAGTTTTAAAATGTGCAGAGAGGAAGTTTAGCTCCATTAATAAAGATGTCAATGGGTACTTGATGCCCATTTACCCACGAAAATTACTCTATTATGGGACATGTATGCGGGGATATCAATATCATTACCCATGGGTACAAAAATGAAAAATATCATACCTGTTGGGTAAAGCAAGTACGGGTATGGAAAAGTACTACACGTACATGTTTGCTCACATACATGAATATTTAAGTCCATAGGCCAAATTGCCAAAAATCCCAGCACTTGCAGCCCAGATGGCAGTAGTAACCCTAAATCCCTCACTCCAATAGCAGTGTGCCCCTCCCGCGATCCTGCCGTGGCACCAGCGCGCCACCCCCTGTCCCGCCCATTGCCACCATCCACTCCCTCCTCGATAGCTTGTCCTAACCCCTCCTGCCATGGTGCTGACCCATCTTGCCTTGGTCTGCCATCACCCCTCCATCGAGGAGGACAGCCGTATCCCGGAGAGACTCTCCCTGATGTCCAGCCAGCCAACAAGGAGGACCGAGGACATGGATTTGTCCTCCTCAGCACCGTTGAACTCCGATACAAGGTGATAACTGAGCTGCATCTCCATCCTAAATTCCCTAATGGTACTTTCTTTACTTGTTGCTTGGTTCAGTTTGTCGGCTTGTTGCTCATTGTGCCATTGCTAATTGACTCATGTCGGCAGTCCACACAAAGGGATGATACCATGGACGTGGACCATCAAGAGATTGCTGCTACTTCTACACCCATCGCCATCATCGCACCCAGTGTAGCCACAGGCGTCAAGTCCACTGCTGCACCCTTCATCATGTGTGTGCCTCGTTCCTCCTTCAGCACAGAAGTCCACCATCAACCCCTGGTGCCGCCCACATCCATGTGGGAAAGGCGTCTCTGCCAAGAAGAAAGCCGACTTGCAAATGTAGGAGCTCCATCTGCCTCAAGTACCACTCAGAAGCATCATCCTCTAGCATTCGTATGATGAAATCGTTGGGTTCGAATCTGAAGCACGCTAACCCTTCTACTTTGTATTTACTTAGTTATTGTTTTTCCCTTAGTAAATGTAGCATTTGTCCGAACCATAGTTATGTTATATATCAATGTATATGTAACAAGGAATCAAGGATGTAAAATTCTGATGTTTTTACGAACCATAGTTATGTTATGCATGTGTGCCATATATGAAATTCTGATCTTTTTAATCAACCGTAGTTGTATGGGTAGCATATCTGAGATTTTTTATACAACATAGTTATGTGTGTGTGACTGAATCAACATATTCTGCTTACTTTCAAAATTGTATGCTTACTTTCAGATTGTAATTGTGTTGGCTTGTAGTTGTTGGTTGGTATGTGTCGTGGACACAGGTACCTTACGGGTATCAAATACCCGTGCGGGTATGGGTATGGGTACAATTTTCTTAAGTCGTGTGCGGGTATGAGCACACCATACCCGTGAGTATTTTACCCATTGCCATTTCCTATCCATAATGTTTCAATGGACTATATTTCTTAGAAGTCCAACACAAAATAGCCAGTCAAGAAATCAAATAATAGAAGACACATATATCATAATTTTGCACCTAACACAGAAGAGCTACAAACCAGAATACAGAAAGCAAACAAGTGAGTGAAGTTAAGTGTGTCAAAGGAGGATAACTATATTGAGCTGACAATGAAACTGTCTTCCCAAAGAAAAAAAGGAGATGTTGCAGCATGTGAGGTGCCAGCTTCATCTAAAATTGAAATTGTTTGTATGAGACAACTTTCTACTCCTGGAGAAACATCAGTGTGTGCTTGTGTGATGATGTTGACAGAGGCAAAATTGTGGCATTGTGTCGATTAGCGTGTCAGTCTAGCACAAAATAAGGAGCATATGAAGCTAATCAGAGAGTACATTTGACCATAGCCATGTAATTGTTCGGTAATCAACTAATCATAGTACGTTGTCAGAAATCCCTCCACAGAGAAGCGATCTGCTACACAGCAATTCCAATAAAACACTCAAGCTCAAGCTCAGTCCAGTAAATCAAGGCCTTAGTTACTTGGAAGAAACCGAATATCCATCTAAACCAGACCAGACCAGACCTTAGGTGGCTGGAAACAACAGGATTTTGATGCCGATACCCGATGGCGATGACATCACAAGTTCATCAACTGGACTCACGTCAAGCTTTCGAATCGGATGCAGGCAAGAGGAGCATGGGGCCCAGAATTCCCCAGAAACTGCATTTCACAACGGATACCAAACTCCAGCACAAATCCGTAGGCGCATTTCGCGGGCCATGAGCGAGCTAGCTAACGCGAGAGCTGTATAGGTTCAACCGGGATGAACGAGAAGCGAGGAGGATACGTGCCTTGCCGAGGAGGTGGAGGAAGCGCTCCGCGGCGAGGGAGACGGAGACAATGCCGAGGCAGACGGCGGCTACCACCCAGGTGGGCGTGTGCGAGAGCGACGACTCCTCCATGGCTCCCCCTCACGCCGCGCCGTCGTCGTGGGTACAGGCTCCGGTCGCGGGGGGGCAGACGGCAACCATAGCGTCGGGGCGGCTCCGCGGGTTTAAGATGCCGGACGGCGCGAGCACCGGTAGCGGAGACGGCGGCAGCAAGGAAGGAATCGGCGTGCCGCGCCCGCCATCCCGCCGCGTGCCTGCCTCTCCCTGCCCCGGTTGGTTGCTTGGTTGCCACCGGACGGATCCCATCCTTCCAGCCTAGCACGATGCGCCGGGAGTAGGGTGGTGGAAGGTAGCGGACGAGCTAGTTTGCTTCCGCCGCCGGTCTCCTCGCCTCCACCTCCGACACGGCGGCAAACGGCCAGCCTGGCTCTCCGGCTCGCCGCTTCTGATGTTTGCCCGGCCCGGACTAGCTGGGCCCCACCCCGCCCGCTCGAATTTGGAAGCCCGCTTGGTTGCGGGCCCACTGATTATGTCTACACGTGGTCAGCGACGACTTGTCTTACCATATAATCCTCCAAGGGGCCAAATTGCAAAAGGCCCAAAATTACTGCACTTGAAATACTTTTATATATTATTTACGAATTATAAAATAGTCAAAAAATCAATAAAAATTTGGCAAATCCCTCCGATTTTTCGAGGCGTGGATGGGTGCGAGGAGATGGAGATGGCAACGGGTGTCCGAAACTCGATGGATTTTTATTTATTATGGTAGATGTTATTCACCCACATGTGTACTAACGAAAAAAATAGTACTGAATGGGTACGCGAATATGAGTATGGTTTTATAATATCTATACCTGTTACCTGATGGGTACCTATCATCAAATATGCTACATTTTTTTAGAGTTTAAATCATTGCTACTATTGTTATAGGTTAAATCGTTGATATATTATGTTCAAGAGTTTGTTTATATACGTAATTTTGATCTTATGATTGAATGAGTGATCGGTCTAATTAGAAAATTAGGTGAAACACTATTTTTGCGAGGATGGATACACGATTGTATTTTGTTAGCATGTTTTGTATGAGATGTCTATTGATGGGTATGGTCGTATGGTACCCGATGAGTATATTTTACCCACATGGGTATGGGTTTGAAGACAAAATGATACCTACGTGTATATATAGGTTAACCGATGGAAATATTTTTCTTCTAACGGATATGAGTTTGAAATAATCAAATCCAACGGATATAAACCCGTTACAATCTTTAGACGAGCACAGGGAAGCCATGACATTGGGCGGTGCATCGGATGGACAGGATTTAATGTGGCTGTGGATAGTACGTACTGATGTACGTACAAATACAGTACACGAGAGTATTTTGGTTGGTCCCACCCAACGTATCATCCCAGTTTCGTGAGGGGATCGGACGGCCCATTTTTTTAGGTTGGTATTGTGGATTATTAATTAAATTATCCGTGTCACGTATTTTGCAAAAGTAATTAAATTATGTTGGCTATGGTCATCCCATCTCAGGATAAAATCGACAAAGAAAATTTTTTTTGCAATGCATCCTAAGTACAGAGACAATCTTAGAATAATTAGAGCTTAAGCCATAGTCTTGTATTCTTAATTACTCTTATAATTTTATTAAAAATTATAGAAATTTTAATGACACCATGTAAACTGTATCTAAAGCTATTTGGGAAAAAAATTCGGTTTCAAATTCAAGAGTTTTTTTGAACCACATTAATTTTATAATATTTTTATACTCCCTCCGTTAACTTTTAAATAACATAGTTGACTTTTATTTTTTATTTGAACGTTTGACCACTTGTTTTATTCAAAAAAATATATGTAAATATGCAAAAATACAATTTATACTTTACTTTCATTAATAACACAAATTATAACAAAAAATGATATTTCAATTTTTTTAATAAGATGAGCAGTCAAACTTTAAGATAAAAGTTAATTGTGTCGTTTAAAAGTTAAACGAGGGAGTGTGAATTAGCTTAATTTTTCTAAAACTTTTTTCTTTGCTGAATCTGTCTGTAAGTGTCAACCTTCCCCTGATTTGTAATTTTGCATTTTAACCCTATAAATGTATACATATGATATAAATACATGTGCTCGTTTGTGGTAGGACGAAAATGCAAATAGTACTTAACTTAGGGACAAAAGTGTAATTTATTCCTTGCCTCCACCCCGCTCCTCTCCTCTGTCTCGTCTCTCCCACAGAAACGCACTTCGCCCAAGAGGACGGAACACCGCCCGCGCCGCCTCTCCCCCGCCGGATCCCCCTCGCTGCAGCGGCGGCGAGCAGCGCAAGAGCCCTAGCGCCGGAGCGGCAACCACACCCTCCAAGGTGAGGTCCGGCATTCACGCCTCCGTCGCTCGCTTTCCTTCCTTCTCTCTCTCTCTCTCTCTCTCTCGTTTGCTCCCGCGGCGATCTCGTCGGGGACGGCGGTCAGTAGGGGCTGGAAACGGGGCACGGGTTGCGGGGGGGGGGGGGGGGGTTCTCCTTCTGTTGGGCGCGTTCTTGTGAAGAGGGTTCCGTAGGTTTTGGGAGGGTTTTTTTGGCGGGTGCGGTACCTGTGGCGTTTCTTGATTTGGTCCCATATCTGGTTCATTTTGCTTACGTCGGACATGTGATGGACGAACACCATTGGTTAGCGCCCGAGATTCTAGTTTGTACACTACAAGTTTTGTAGCAAGATGCGAGCTTTAATGTCTAAAATCTGCATAGTTGTACTTTATGTTGGATGAGTATTGAAACTTTAATGTCGGAAACAGTATGCGGTTGAAGTGCTGTAATGCGATCTATGTTTCCTTTATTTTATCATTTTGAGGAAACTGGATTAACCGATTAAGTTTAATGGGATTCTGATAGGGGTCTTAATTGAGTATACCATACAGACATAGTAGAAATCTGAGCTGTTTGTATGTTTTTGTTTGTCTCCTTTAGGTTGGAAACTTAGTAGGGAGTTTAGCTCAGAACTGTTGGTGTACTAGTCCCTAATTTATGAAGGCACTGCTCAATTTCAGCCTTTGAGGTGTGGCCACCTAATGTGCATTATATTTACTTTATGACAATGAAGGCAGCTAATATATTTATCAAATGGCTTTGACATCGAGTCCGAGGTTGTGATAGCATTGTAACTTTAGGGTTTTTTATTTTATACAAAAATAACCAGGGATTTTTTTGAATACACATAATTGAGTATTTGGTGAAGCGGTCAAATGTGCAACTGGGTACCTTTCATGAAATGCCATCAATATATTTGGAGATTTACAATTTTACATAGTTATGTATACCCTGAACCCCTGTAATGATCAAATATCATCATCAGTGCAGATTGTTGAGCTAAGATGGGAGTGGCAGGTCACAATGATCCTTTGATAGGTGAAACGACATGTGGGTCTTTGCTGCAGCAACTTCAGGTGCTCCCCCTCCCCCCAATTTTGTTTTCTTGTATGTGCTCTTTATAATAACTGCAACGGAAAAACATTTTAGTTCCCTTTGTATGATTCTACATGGCATCGCTGCAACAAAGGTCCATCAGATTGGACAAGTGATTGACCAGTGTTATTTCAGTTGATATGGGATGAGGTTGGTGAGAGCGATGAAGACCGCGACAAGATGTTACTCCAGCTAGAGCAGGAATGCTTGGGTGTTTATAGGAGAAAAGTTGACCAGGCTTCTAGTTCTAGGGCACATCTCCTTCAGCAGCTTGCCAACTCCAAGTCTGAACTTTCTAGACTCCTTTGTGCGCTAGGAGAGCTGTCTATTTCTGGCATTGTAAGTATATTGATAATTATATTTATAAATATAAATATAATGCCTTGTTTCCCCTCACATACACACACAGAGACAATCAGACAATACAGTGCATCCGTCTCATTGCTCCTGATTTACAGCCTGACAAGACAACTGGTACTATCAAGGAGCAACTAGCAGCAATATCACCATTCTTGGAGAAACTCTGCAGGGAAAAAGACAAGAGGGTTAGGGAGTTTGCTAATGTACAACTTCAAATTCAAATAATACGCGGTGAAATTGCTGGGAGTCTGCAAGTTGGCGATCACATGAAAACACCCCATGTTAATAAGGATGATCTTTCAACAAAGAAATTAAATGAATTTCTTTCTGAACTGCAAGCGCTACAAAAGGAAAAGGTCAGTACTTATTTCTTTTTTACTTCCTTTGTGCAATCTGCCAACTGGTCGTTTTCTGTCCATGGACCAAACATCAGAACCTAACCATGTTGAAAAGATTCTCAATTTTTCATAACACATAACTTTGCACATGTTATCTTCTGGCCAAATTCTCTTTATGTGCCTCAGCCCTTGTGTAACATTAAACATCCATATGCTGGATAAATTCTAAATTTTGGCACTGTATTATTGATTGTGGAAATTGGCAACTGATATAGCTGATGGTAATCTTGTGTTATGGTTTTTTTACTACTTAAAATCAGTGGACTTGAAATGGTATTTCTTGACATTCTTTTGCATTGCAGAGCAATAGACTGCACAAGATTCTTGACTTTGTGAGTTTAGTGCACGATCTCTGTTCTGTCCTTGGGATGGATTTCCTGAGTGTTGTTACTGAAGTTCATCCCAGCCTCAATGACTCGGTTGGTGCCGAGTCCAAGAGCATTAGTGATGTGACATTATCCAAGCTATCTAAAATGGTGATTGAACTTAAAGAAGAGAAATTAAAGAGGCTTGAAAAGGTAATTTTACAATTAGCCTCTTGTAGAGCTCATCCAACCCTTTTAGTGTTTGTGACATTTACATGTAAATATTATTGATAGATGTCACTTTTCTCAGATTCAAGTCCTAGCTTCCCAGCTAACTGATCTTTGGAACTTAATGGACACCTCTGTGGAGGAACGACAACTTTTTCACCATGTCACATGCAATATGTCCTCAACATTGGATGAAGTTACTGTACCAGGAGCTCTTGATCTTGATTTGGTTGAGCAGGTTAAATGCTGATTTTACTTGTTGGTAGAGTAGTATATTTTTACCTGCTACCTGACATTTTTTGCCCTCCACAGGCTGAACTTGAAGTTGAAAGGCTGGATCAGCTAAAAGCTAGTAGGATGAAGGATATTGCATTCAAAAGGCAGACTGAGCTTGAAGATATATATGCCCAAGCTCACGTTGCAATAGATACTAGTGCTGCGAGAGATAGAATAATGACTGTTATTGATTCTAGTATGTTTGAGCCTTCAGAACTACTGGCCAATATGGAGAACCAGATACTTAAAGCAAAAGAAGAGGCATTAAGCAGAAAGGACATACTGGAGAAGGTTGACAGGTGGATGTCAGCATGTGAAGAAGAGAGCTGGCTGGAAGACTACAGCCGGGTAAAACAAAAAAATATTCTATTACTTCTTCCTCGTTTTATTTCACGAGTAGCCTCCTGAAATGGAACATACCTAAAAGCCTGAACTTTGGACTAGCATTATTCTTCCGAATCCAGCTCCACACTGCCATACTTGAAACCACTTGTTTATGCTATAGGATCGACAGTGTGTTCTCTACTTCTCTTCATGTGACATCACAGAGGCCCTTACATTGTTTTTCTCTTAATGGCAGGATGACAACAGATACAGTGCAACCAGAGGTGCGCATCTGAACCTCAAACGTGCAGAAAAAGCCCGTCTTTTGGTCAATAAAATTCCAGGTATGTTCTGAATGTCAAAACTTGGCTTTGTTTCCAGGGTAATCATATTGTATCACATGTTCCAATCTTAGCTTCCACTGCCTTAGATCTATGCTACATCTTGCATGATATGTCATGAAAATATGACTCTATCACTAAACTGACTTTTTGTGGACTTGACCGTATTGTGAGTGTAGCCATTGTTGACACGTTGATGGCAAAGACCCAGGTATGGGAACAAGAACACGCCATGCTATTCAACTATGATGGTGTTCATCTTCTCGCGATGCTGGATGAGTACAAAATTCTAAGGCAGGAGAAGGAAGAAGAGAAGCGAAGAATGAGGGTACCCTTCTATCTAATCCCCCCGTCTGTTGATGACTGACTCCAAAACTCTCATTCCCATGTGCTTTCTCCCAAACCACCTTTCAGGACCAGAAGAAGATAAACGATCAGCTAGCTGCAGAGCAGGAGAAGCTGTTCGGCTCGAAACCGAGCCCGGCCCGGCCCCAGTCCTCAAGGAAGGCCCCTGGGCTCCGCCCCAACGGTGGTGCTGTTAACGGTACACCAATCAGGCGGCTTTCAGCCCAACAGAACGGCGGCAGGTCCACGAGCCGAGACGGGCGGAGGGATAGCAGCCGTCCGGCGGCTCCGGTGAACTACGTCGCCATCTGCAAGGAGGACGCGGCCTCGCACGCGTCTTCCCCTTGACCATACATTTGTTGGTACCAGTGTTACCAATATATATCTGTGCAGTAGCAGAAAAACTATAACAAGATAGGACAAGTGATTCCAATGATAGTAGTATTTGGCGGGAGTTGCCGTTCATCTGTTGTGGAATGCGTGTGCCGTTGTCGTCAGGAATTGAAGGGGTTAGTGACCGAAAGTCCATGAATTTAAATTTAAAATTCAGTTTTGAAATTTGTCAACCGGTAGCCGTCTAATAATCTTTCGAATGATGTATAGCAATATCCCGTACTTTATTTAATTAAGCACTGACGGCTTACATTACCAAGGTAGCATACATGTATCGGCAGAGCGGAACATTTCGTCAGTCTTTCAGACTTCTGCACTCAAATCACCAATCCCTTCATCGGTTAGGTGGTTGGTTCCTCGTTTCAACTAAAAACCAACCAGCTTAGATTTAAAAGAAACAACACAAGCGCAGCAATTCGGCGGTGGCATCGCAATGTGTCCATGCAAATTGAAGAAGATATGTACATCATCTGCTTCTTCCTGATCCAGTGCAGCTCACGTTTCAGTAATCCGTCGGCGGTTGGTTGCCGTCGTAGGCCTCCGCCTCGATTTGATCTTTCTGCTGCTGTTGTTGCTGCTCCTGATCTCGCCGATGCACCTTCTTGCTCACCTTGATTTGGTTCAGATTTCGGGAGTAATACAGATCGCAGGTTGTTGAATCAGTAGGGAGATTTGTAAAGTTTGATTCTTGCAGGAAATTTTTAGAGGGATTTTGAATTTTTGATTGATTTGTTGGATGGTTACCTTGTGTGATCTTGCAAGGAGGCGGTGGTCGGACGACGCCACCTTCCGGCGGGGCAGGCTCCGGCCGCCCCTGAGGCGGCTCTTGCCGACGGGCTTGTAGCAGCTGAGGCTGCCGCTGGAGCCGTCGAAGCTGACGACGGACACGTCGTTGGACCCGCAGCTCTCCTTCTCCTCGCAGGCGAGGTCGTGCCGCCGCCTCACGACGATCACGCGCCGCCCGGCCGCCGAGCCGGAGTCCTCGTTCTTGCTCATGCAGTCGTCGGCGGTCTCGGAGGCCTGCCGCGTTGCCATCCACCGTTCCAGCCAGCTCCACCCCACGTTGAACTCCGCCTGGTCAGAACGCATCACCCGCTTCTTCGTCCCACCTCCTCCGCCACCGCCATTGCCGCAGCTCCGCAGCTGCTGCGAGAAGGCGTAGGCTAGCGCCCGCTCCCGCCGCGTCGTCGCCTCGATCCTGCTCTGCATCCGCATCCTCGACACGTTCGAGCTCACCGTGCTGTCGTCCCACTCCTCCTGCCATGAATTCACATCACATCACAAGTTCGTCGTCAGCTCGCCGTGCAGATCATTGCTCCATCAGTAGCCGCAGCGATCGATGTCAAATTCTCGATTTTGCAGCCAGGTTCTTGTTTGTTACCTTCACTCTGACCGCCTGAGACCGCGATCTCTGACTGGCCCGGTGCTGCGCCGACGCGGCGGCGCTCTCGTCGCTCAGCCGGAGGTTGCTCAGCGACTCGCCGACCTGGACCTCCACCGACGTCGCCGCGATGGATGCCGACGTCGGGCTCCTCGCCTCGTCGGTGCAGCCGTTTTCTGAACATCTCTTCTTCAGCTCCAGCAAGTTCCTTCTCGCCTGCACGCCAATGGATCTGTATGAGCCATCTAATTTTCTCTAAGATTTAAATTTACTTGCAAGTTTGGAATTTGGATCAAGAACGCACCGTAAATCCCCTGAATGCAGATTGGATCAGCGTGGCTGCTTCGTCGTGGCTGGCCATGGCCGGTTCGGCAGTCGGCGAGCTGTATTTGCTCCCCTGCTCTTCGGGGTCGGCGCCGGCCACGTCATTCGCCAGCGCCGGTGGCTCAGGCGGCATTGTGCAGGTCTCGAAGCTCTTGACGGAGACCGTCCCGTCGTCGTCGTTGACGTCGTCGTTCTCCTCGTTGGCGGCCGCGCTAACCTCGTCGCCGCAGAGGTACAGCCGGAGAGAGCTCCATCTCTTCTTGTGATCAACCGAGCCCCTTTCCTGCAAAAACCAAAACAAGAAAGAAAACATTTTTCGTATGCATCGTCGCTAAAACAAACTCCATTTCTGTTCAGATTGTTTATGTCGCAAGCAAAGCATCCGCGATTCATCGCAAGTACACAGAATCGAAAATCCAAAGTACATTGGCCTCTTCGCCAGCTACTGATTAGTGTACCGACTACCGAGAGATCTACAGTTTTCGCACAATGTGCCCCACGGAAACAGTAGACCATGTACACGTAGTCACGTACGTGGTGGAAACCGCGGCCGACGCCGCCGGCCGACGAGCAGGGGCTCTTGGAGAAGACTCGCCGGACGATCCCGCCCGCGAGGCCCATGCCTCCGCCGGATTAGAGCAGAACAGAACAGAACTGAGAAGAGCCTCTCTCTCTCTCTCTCTGTCTGTCACAAATGGGTTGCCGGTGATTTTGGCATCGTCATGAGCGACCCCGCGGAGCTCCACTCTCCACTCCACAGTGAGTCAGTGACAGTGACGAGGATGGCGCGAGGCTGCAACGACGGCTTCCCCTTATAGCAAGCGACGGGCCAACGACCGCGGACGGCTAAACTAAAATCGAGATGCGCTCCCCGGTGCAACTTTGTGTAAAAGGCAGGGGCGTCCGATTGGTGGATCCATGCAGCAAATACTGTGGTGGCATTCATGATGAGAGAGAGAGAGAGAGAGAGAGAGAGAGAGAGAGAGAGAGAGAGAGAGAGAGAGAGAGAGGGGTGAGGAGCCATGTGTTAGGTTATTTTTTGGCCTGGCAGGGGAGGGAGGGCTTTAGAGCTGGAGGACCTGAGCTGAGCATCTTTGTTTTACACTGCTGGTGGAAGGATTGGTGTACTGCTAGGGATACCAACTGTTTGCAGCAAGGCTCATGGTATTTTAGGCTAGGTTCGTTTGCTAAGGCTTCTTTGAATTTTTTTTCCTTCTTACTAGGGCAGCCACAATACATAGTTCTTGCAATTTGTTGGTCCAGATTGGAATGTGCAGTGTCGGCAAGACGAAGCATGCAGTAGCTTGTGAGCTTAGCATTGGGAGAAAATAGACGGCAGCAGGAAAGAATGTTGGAAGGGTCCTGAAATAAAGGTTCTAGATGCGCACCTTTGTTTTACAGAAGTGTCACATGGCTTGCTTCATCCAACCTAATCCTGGTTTTGCTTACTCCTGGGTGTAGGCATCCTATTCCTCCCCTTAGCTTTTCAGTTCTCCCTTGTTAATTATCACTAGTACCTTGTCAGATGTCGCTCCTGATCACTCTGTTTTCTTTTCACACGTACTAATAGTTACTGTCCCATACTTCAACCAAATTTATAGAAAAAATACCATGTCTGTAATATCATATTGTTTTCATTAAATCTACGAAAAAAGTGTACTACATCAACTAAAGCATTAATTAATACTGATCTACTTAACGCCCTAACGAATGAAACCATATATCTAAACTATGAAATCAGATATTTTACCCCTTGAAATATAAAGTCCAGGTCAAATAACCCCTGAAGTGTCCACATAAACATAAACAATACTACTACCATTGTACCATATGTCATCATCACCTACAAAACCATTCCATAGGCTATTTATACAGGTTTATATACACTACATTTCCCAATTAAAATATCCAGTTTTATAATTCAGGGTAACCCTAATGCTTCAAAGTATTAAGTAGACTTATTCCTTAAATCCAACATGAAGTATATATTGGTAGTATATAGGGATCAGAGGGAGGACCATTGTATATACCATTTTGGCCTTAGTTGTCTCGTACTATTCGACATCAAGTGGCAAGTGTAGGTACTACCTACAAAAAAAAGAGTGTGACAAGGGTAGAACAAGGAAGCAAAGCGCAACAGATTCGGTACCCAGCTAACAGTAGGGAGCCCAGACCAGCGTCCTCAGCAACAACGCAAGTACTGTACTGATGTCCATTCCCCCAAGACATGTGCAGGATCACGTTTCAACTACACTTTCTGATCATGATGGCAAATTACCAATCCATGCCGACACGACGCAGGACTCATAACGTACGGAAGTTATGCGTCCACTGGCCGAAGTTGACGTTTGCATGGATGATTGTCCCAAAAAGAACAGATTAAGAAGGCAAGCTTGGGTAAATAAAGATGCAACTATCAAATCATCAGGTTGCTTTACTTTAGCATCATCGCAGTAACCAAGCATGGCAAAGCCTAGCCACAGTGTTTTACCCGTACTGCAGCGAAGAATTTTTAATCCGTGCAAAAGGGTCAAGAGTAAAATCCATTTTCCTTTTTAGTATTTACCCTCGTGCTCTGTCTACCCGCACATGTTGCATATCCTGAAGATTTGAGATCATTCACATGCGTTTCAGTTTCAGGCTCTTAGAAATTATATACGTTTTCAGATTTCTAAAGTTTATGCAATGCTAAACAAAGTTTCAAGATCACAAATTCGTAGCTACAGCTTGCATGCCCTTAAGCTACATGCAATGTGAGATGTGACTGATGGTTTGCTGTGGATGTGTCGGTTCATCTCCCAACACATCCGCATGGCCTCAGATCAATATCAAGGTGGAGTACTGGAGTTCGACATGTTCTAAATTTATGGGTTGGGGAAGGACCGAGAATAGGGGCAGAGCTCTTACCGATTTGACTCAGCTTCATCCATGAAGTGTAACCAGAAGAAATTTCCCTGTGGCACCTAGTTCAACCCTGCACATAAACTGATCAAGTGATCAGCAATTCAGCATGTTAAAGAACAGGAAAATATAGGACTGCACATAGTAATCACAGACGAGCTAGCAAAACTGCAAAAGTTAAGTTTGTCTGAGAACTTGGAGTAAAATTTTATCAGAGTGGAAGCATGCAGGCATGAACCCAAACCTAAGATGAAGAATCGTTGGCATAGGTAGGCAAGAAGCCCAGAAGTCTCTCCACAGTCTCTTCAAGTACCTATTGGAGCAACCCACCAATCAACATAGAAAAGAAGTGGCAGGTCAGATATCTTGGCAAAGATCAAACAAGGCGAACTGTATCTGAGATATGATCATGTGAATACTTCCAAACATTTTAAAATTTTAGTATGTACATACAGATCGTTGTTTTTCTGCTAAACTAACTGGTCACAGAGTGAGAGTCCTCTCCCTTGGCATATCAATAGCATACACTACTCTGCTCCCACATACATCGAGTAGTTCTTTGTCACCAGTGGATTGTTATCAGGTTAAGGTCCACACTGAAACATCACTTCCTTGATATATAGTTTGTGAGCACTTCAAGAATCCTGACAAGAAACAAGGAATTCAGATAATGCATACTACTCGAACTTATATAAAATATTATTAGAATTTAAGTGCCGAAATTTGTAAAATAAGCATACACTCAATCAAGGATTGTGCTTTGCTGTATGGACATCTGCTTCATACCATATCACTATATCGGTGTCCTCTTTGTGAAACAGTTGATTACAACTATCAACAACATGCTCTAGAAGGATTTTACTGTAATTATTTCATAGTTGAGGATTGATGTAATTACTGGTTTATCAATGCATTCTACCATTGGCAGGAAAAAGGCAATTCAAGTAATAAAATCTACCAAAAAATTCAGTACAAACAGCATTGTACCCACAAATGAAGTGTAATATGTACCATACGATATGGTATTCTTTTATTTAAAGTCAATGAACACAAGCTCAAGACACATAGATGCTATAGAACCAAGTAACAGAATTATACTAGCAAGTACAATATTCCAAAAGGTTCTTGCAACTGGATAACTATAGCAGGTTAATCTAATAATTTGGCTTGATATGTTAAAACAGCTTGGATCCTTGTAAAGCGTCCAATTTATCTACATACAACAGGTTACGCTAAACACCTGTAATGTAGGCTAATATTTCAAATCTTTAAGCTCAGGGGCCTGGGGTAACATAAAAACAGATTATCAAGCCAATGCAACTAAACATACTCATCCTTACGAAAAGAAGCCAATAGTTGTGCACAGCTTTCAGCTTGCCTGGCAGTCCCACTGTTGTCTCCATGGTAGCTGAGGCCATCCTGTCCTAGCCAACCGCATCCGAAAAGTCTCTGGTGTAGCACCAGCATCCATCTTTGCTGAAGAGACTATTCATGATTTCTATCAATCGATGGTTTTTTTTTTACAGGCAAGCTGGTATCAGTTTTCAGTGGCAGTTCATAAAAGTAGACTTTTCAGAACAATACATGTTAGCATTAATCCAGTCTCCCAACAGTTCAAAATGAGACAGGGCAGTAACACAGAGCTCAGAATCACCAATAAAAGCAGAATCATGAAATTTATATGGAATGTCCTAATCTGTATCCATCTCCTCAGGGGCTATGAAGAACCGTGAAAATTATATGGACTGTCCAGATTAATATCCATCAAATCAGAGGCTACAAGTTCTGAAGCTACCTCATTAACATTGCACACATGTGGTTTGCTTCTGTTCCCATCAACCCAACTCATTCCAGGTGACTTTTTCACCTTTCTTGATTCCATCACCCTTCTTATCTCTAAAGCATCTTCCCATCGTCCTACTTTTCTGTACACATTCTCAAGAAGAATGTAGCTCAAGTGATACTGAGGCTCCAACTCTAACATTTTCTTTGCAACCCGTTCTGCTACATCTAGGTTAGAATGTGTTGCAGAAGCACCAAGGATTGCTCCCCATAAGGAAGAATCATCCACAAATGGTGACTTGTTTATCAAATCTTCAGCCTCTTCAAGAAGCTCTACTCTACTAAGAAGGTCGACCATACAATTGTAGTGTTCAATTCCAGGAGCAATGCCATAGTCCTTGCTCATAGAGTTGAAGTAGTCCCTTCCCTGCTCAACCATTCCAGTATGACTACAGGCAAAAAGAACACCAATGAAACTGATGTAGTTAGGCCTGACCCCTTCCCTGATCATCCTATTGAACAAATTGATAGCTCGCTCAGCATGGCCATTCTGAGCAAAACCGCCTATCATGGCATTCCAAGTAATCGTGTTACGCACAGTACTTGCTTCAAAAACACTATATGCATAGTCCACCGCACCACATTTTGCATATAGATCGACAAGCGCAGATTCAATAATCACATCTCTCCCACCTCCCATCCTCAGAAACCGGCAATGGATCTCTTTTCCTAGCTTTACAGAAGATAGGCCAGCACATGCCCGGAGAACAGTCCCAAAGCAATACCAGACATCCTGATTCATCTCCCTGAACAATGCAAGGACCTTCTCGTACTCCCCATTCTGGCAATATCCTCCAAGCAACGCACACCATGAAACTTCATTCGTGACCTTCATCCTGTCAAACACCTCACGAGCCTCCACCATCATTCCACACTTAGCGTACATGTCCAGCGTGCTGCTCTCGACGATTACATTGCCACACAGACCACGGCTCACTACCTGTGCATGTGCCTGCCTTCCTTGGATCGCCCTCTTCAAGTTCCCCAGTGCTGTCATCATTGAACCAAATGTGCAGCCGTCTGGCATAGCCCCATTCGTCGTCATCATAGACCGGAACCACCTCACGGCCTCCTCAAACCAATCATTCCGTACAAAGGCGGATATCAACGACGTGTAGCATATCCCATCCGGTGCGCGCATTTCCTCGAACGCCTTGCGCGCGTCACCAGGCGCGGCAGCGTGGCCGTACATGTCCACCAGAGCGCTTAGCACGATGTCGTCGTCGCCGAATCCCCGGAAGAGAATGCTCCCGTGGAGGCACGCGCCCGCGCTGTGGTCACGGAGCACGGCGCAGGCCTTGACGGAGGCGGAGAACGCGTGAGCGTTGGGCGAGACGCCGTCGGCGCCGGAGAGCATGGACCTGAGGGAGCCGAGCGCGCGTCGAGGCATCCCCTCTCGGAGGAAGGCCGCGAGGATGGACGAGTGCGCGACGACGTCGCGGTGTGGCAGGTCGTCGAACGCCCTGAGCGCGTGCGGGAGGTGGCGGGGGAGGCGGACGTAGAAGGCGAGGAGAGCGTTGGCGACGTACCGGTCCGCGATGAGCCCCGTTCGCGCGGCGCGGGCGTGGAGGCAGTACCCCAGGCGGGGCGTCGGGTGGCGGAGGAGGACGGCGGCGAGGGAGAGTGGGGAAGAGGGGTGGGCGGCCGCCAGGCGCGCCGCGTCCGGGAGGTCGCCGGGGTCCAGCAGGCGGAGCACGGAGAGGTGCGGCGCGGCTGGCGGCAGCCTCGGCGGGGACATCGTGCCGAGAAAGCGCGCCGCCTCCTGGGCCAGCTTCCGCTTAAGTATAATATTTCCTTATACACTTGCATATTTATAACTCACATCAAATTTAATAATTTATCATTATTAAAAAACAGCTTTATATTTATGAACTTAAATAGTCTTATATTTATTTATAGGGAGATTTGCTATGTTTGCTACGAAGTTTTTTTTTATATTCTCGAATGTCATAAAGTTGATGTCATTTGCAATTTTTATAAAATTCGTTGATTTATTTGTTATTTAGAAATTTTCTCATTTATATTTATTTTTAATTTTCCTTTTCTATTTTACAAACTAAATCTTATGCAAAAAAGTACAATATATTGCGCGCCGCCGGGAGCCAAGCCATGCCGCCGCACCATGATAGCGACAACAATTCAATTTCGTAAAATAGAAAAGAAAAGGGAAAAGAGTCTAAATGAGAAAATGACAAAATAATAAATAAATCCGTAAACTTTGAGACAAAATTACAAACGATATCATTTTTGTGACATTCGAGAATATAACAACAAACTTCGTAACAAACGAGCAATTCTCCCTTACTGATAAAAGTGACACCATAAGTCATTTTTAGAGTGGTAAACAATCAATTTCTTGTCTAATTATATCACACAGTCACAGTAAAAAGTCAAACAGTCTGATGCTTTGAGAAATGACAAAGCATTTACCTCCATTTCAACTTTTTGCATGTAAATTTTGCTTTTTTACCTCCGTTATTTTACCGAGAAACGGATCGGATTGACGAAAACATGGTTGTATCGATCTTATCATCAAGCATTTTAACACATTTACAAAACCAGAGGAGCAAATTTTGCAAGGCCAATTTCATCATCAGCTCGAATTTACGAGCCAATTTCATCGGGAGAGAAGCAATGCTAGCGGACTGATTCCATTCCATTGCGCCTTTCATATGCAAGAGGGAGGCACAAGCTTGCCGCCGGCGACACCTCCGGCGACGTTGGCGCACCTCGACACGGTGGCCACCCCGCGCCTGACGTACCTCAGGTCGATGTCCCTCAGCTCCAGCCCCCGGCACGGGCTCGCCGCGCTGCACGACAGCTTCACCGCCACCTGCGTCGCCGACACGCCCCTGATGTTCCGGAACTTCACGTCGCTTATCTTCACCACCGACGGCCGCTGCCGCTGCCCCTGCTCCGCCGGCACAAGCTCCGGTGATCAATCAAGAACTCCTTCCTCCACTGATTGCATCGATTATTATTTGTGTGGTTGTGGGTTCTAACCGGCTGGTGGCAGTAGGCGTAGGGGCAGTACTCCTGGTCGATGATGATGGGGTTGCGGACCCTGCTCATGACGATGTCCTCGAAGACGAGGCCAGAGACGGCGGAGCTCGGCCGGGGTGCGCCGCCGCCGTGGCGCCACGTCTTGATCCGCACGCCGTTGGCGGTGCCGACGATGGTGCAGTTGGACACGCGCAGCCGCCGGACGTCCGCCTCGCCGGCGTTCCTGCCGAGGCTCCCGACGCTGATGCCGTGCCCGGGGCCGCAGGACACGCCGGACACGGTGATGTCGGCGCTGCCGGGCCCGACGGACACGCAGTCGTCGCCGGTGCCGACGGCCGAGTCGGTGACCCGGACGTTGGAGGAGCCCTGGATGTGGACGCCGTCCGTGTTGGGGCTGTCCCGCGGCGCCCGGATGCTCACGCGGCGGATGTCCACGTCGTGGCTGCCGATGACGGTGACGTGGAAGAACTTGCTGTCCAGTGACGTCACTCCGGTGATGGTCGCGTTCCTCACGCGCCCCAGCTTAATAGACTAGATTACATATAGTGCCACATAATAATTAATAAATAACCAAAAAAACATATTTTTGGCTCCAAATTTTCATAGTTCGTGAACGAAATCCAAACAATCGTGTAAAAGCTGACATTTTTATGCAATAAATTGCAACGATTTAAGCTTTAAAAGATACAGTTCAAATTCGATCAACATTTGAATAAAGAAACAAAATAACAAATCCCATGTCAATCGGCCAGTACTCCTACGGCGTCTCTGTTTTTATATTATAAAAATAACTAATAGCTAATTTGACATTATAGATATTAGTTATTTTTCCATAAAACTAGAAAATTTTAGATTGTTTGAATTATATAAATTAGAACAAATGGAGCATACTTTATTACCATTGTTTTAATTTTAAATCGAATTAAAACCTCGAATATTTGCGAGTTTGCGCAACTTACAGACGGGGGTGGTATGCAATCCGGCTTCCTGGGGCACTCATTGAGGTGCCACGACGACGCGCCGCGGCCGTCGAACGTGCCGCCGCCGGTGACGAGCAGCCCGTCGATGTTGGCGAAGTTGATCCACTCGTGGCACCCCCGGAACGCGGCGAGGTCGGCCGGCGCGCGGAGGACGCCGGCGACGCGCACCTCCACGTACCCCTTGCAGGGCCCCCGGAACACCAGCGGGTGGAGCAGGTAGTCGCCCTTGGGCACGACGACGGCCGGCCTCCCTGCCGACGCGCACGCCGTCATCCACGCCCTCTCAAATGCCTACACACAGAGGCAACTGATCGTTCATACTACCGCCGCCGCCGCCGCCGCCGTGACACTGCAATCTGCAGCAAGAACGACGACCAAAAGATGCACATTTTTGGGCGGAAATTTGATCAAATCGACTGCGATTACCTTTGAATTGTCTGTCTCTCCATCCGGGACGGCGCCGAAGTCTGTGACGTCGAATATTTGGCGAGCATAAGTAAGCTGTAAGCACCAGCTAGCCATGATCAGGGGGAGCATGGTAGAAACTAAGGGGGATGGCATGTTCGTGTGTCGATCAGATTCAGCATGCATGCAGCTAGCTAGCTGACTTAGCACAATCGCAAGCATTGAGAAAGCATGCATCTTTGCCGTTTATATGAGCATCTAACAGTAACTCGTCATGCATTATGTCTTTGCCTGTAACGCATTCTTGAAGCTAGGTAATTAGAACAATTGAATAGTGGTGTTTGTTAGGCTGCTGCTCTTGCCATGATCCCCAAGTATGCACCTTCTTTCCTGGCTGGATTTTCTCACATCGGCAGCTCCTAGCAGAGTGACGGTTGCACTCGTCCGAAGCTGTCTGATGGGAGAGGTGCTTGCAACAAGTAGTAGTCATCGTGTCCAAACGAACGGCCCGGCACTAGCCCAAATTGGTACGGTCCGATTAGACACGACACGATAGGCACTACATCTTATTCGTGTCGTGATGTGTCGGCACTATGAGCCGAGCTCGCGGTCTAGGCACGGGCACTAAGTTTAGTCTGTAGTGCCGCGCCGACATTACGACACTATCGGTCCAATGAGCTAGTGCCAGCAAAAGCACTACAGATACAAACATAATTTTAAAATTTAGATTTCAAAATTTACAATAGATTGAATCCACAAAAACTAAAATTTACAGATGCAAAGCAGTGGGGATAGGACGCCTAACACGATGTCGTGCCGCCATTGTGTCGGGGCGAGCCGACACTATGAGCCGCGGTGCCGGCCCAAACACTGCACTATATATAGTGTGGAGCCGTCACTAGCACTAACTCTATAGTGTTGGACCGTGCTAGTATCGTGCTTTTTAAGCCGGGTCTAGTGCCGCCGACCAGGCCCAACCCATTTGGGATTGAAGCAACAAATGATAGGCGCCCAAGAAACATTCGTGCTCTATTTATGTTTCTCTTTTTTTCTAGGAACATGAATGGCTATTGTTAGCAAGTTTGATACATGCACATTTCTGCCTTCATTTATTTTTTAGCTTTTTTTTTAATCTTCGAGATAACCTCGGCTCAGACTCTCAGCGGCAGCCGGCCCACGTGCAGCAGGCCCAGCTTGTGCCGCGGCCCGGGACGGTCCGGGTCAGACACGGCCCGGATAAACGGGCCGGGCCGGCGTTCGTTTTCGGGCCGGTACCTCAATAAAACCCCCATCTCTTCTCCAGCCGCCACCCAGGTTTCCCCGCAGCTGCGCCCCCGAGCCGCCGCCCCTCCCCCGCCGTCTTCCCGTGCCGGTCCCCGCCGCCGCCTCCTCGTCCTCTGTTTCTGAGTTGTTTCTGAGTGTGTGCACGCTCGCAGGATGGCCGACGTGCGCCCCGACGAGGTTGGTTCCGGATCATTCGCTTCTCCTCATCCCTGGGATTTGGTGCTAGCTGTGTCGGTTTGAGATGCCACCCGAAATACTGAATTTTTCCAGAAGAGCATGCCTGATTTGTTTACATTTCCCTTTTAATCGTTTATTTTTTTTTGTTTCAAATTATCTGACGATTCATTATATGAGTGTTTAGACTCTGCGTGTTGCAGTTTTGGGCCTTATTCCTCTATGCTCATTTACAGTCTGCTCATCTGCTGCTAAACTGTTTTGCTTCTTGAGCAGGCAGCATCGGAGGAAGTGGATTCCATCCACTTCAGCTTCTATAACGAGGAGGAAATTAAGAGGATCAGTGTTAAACAGATAACAAAGTCTGATCGTCTTGATGCCAAGAACTGTCCTGTGCCAGGTGGATTACTTGACCCAGCATTGGGACCAACCAACGATACTGACACGTGAGTTACTTATCTAACAACTGAAATCATGCTTGGAGAGTTCACTTGTTAATGCCACATTTATAGAGTATATTACCAGCTCGCAAGGAAATGATGTCATCTTTGACTTCCAAACAATTATTGATATCGTGCATTTTATTTTGTGAACTTTAGGTTATCAAGGCTCAGCAGATTATTGTTTATTTTTGTACTAATCTGTATCTCAGTTATTATGGTAGAAAAATATAGAGTAATATCCATTGACACTTTCATATATTATCTTTGTTCCATTACCTTGTAAGGTTAAGATATAACTATATGTGGTTTATTAATAGGAAGGTTCATTTTATTTGTTCTTCCAAATTTCCGTGAGTTAATGAATCACTATGACTGCACTGACGTACCTATTTTTGTTATTTATATTTTGTTAGATGTTTTGAGGTGTAGTTATTTGTTTAACTGCATGTTGCATTATGTGGTTTTCCACTATGATTTGTTCAGATGTATCAGTTTACTAGCATTTCATTATTTGTAACTTGCCCCCCTCCAATGCAAAAGGCACTCATTGTTACATTTTTTTGGTAAACTAATATTCTGTCCTCCATTTTTTTTGAAGTTTAAGTTTAATTTGACCTGCACTTTCTAACAATTTACTGTATTGAGTATTCATGTACTGAATGTATGGATGTGTCTCATCACAGCATATCAGACAGAGTGGAGCAACAAATTCAAAGTGGTCATTTGAATATGAGTTATCTGTGATCAAGAATTAGCTTTGTACACTCATGTATCTTGACAATCTGTTGATGGGTTTCTTCATAAGAAAGGAGAAATACGTCTTGTCTGTCTTTTATAGTTTTATTAATGCCCAATTGCCAACTATAGAGTTAACTCTTATTAGGTATTAAGTTTAGTTGAATATTTAACACTACATGGGGTGATTATTCTTTCTTTCATTTATTACTATTCAGGGGTGTACTTGATGCAATCCTTGTAGTTCTTTTGCATGCACCTTTTAGAGTTTTTCAGGTAAAAATTTGAATATTCTACTATCTGACCACATCCAAATTTTAAACAGCTGCAAGAGTTGTGGTCAGCATTCTGTTCGATGCCCTGGTCATTTTGGCCACATTGAATTGGCTAAACCTCTGTTTAACCCATTACTTTTTATGAGTCTCAAAAACCTTCTCCATATTACATGCTTCCATTGTCACAAGTTCCGCCTGAACAAAGAAAAGGTGAATCCATTTTCATATTATTTATTTTGTGTCTTCATTTTTTTTATCCTGGATCATTCAGGATATTTTGTGCCATTATAATATGAAATTTTCTGTTTACTTTGTTAGGTTGATAGATACACAGACGAGCTTGAACTGATAGTAAGGGGTGATGTTGCCCATGCTAAAAATCTTGGAGACTTGGGTGGCAAAGTACTTTTGGAGGAAGACGATGAAAATGAGGCCACTTCAGGCGATAGATTGGCTCCTTCTGAGAGAGACAATAAAACCTGGACATCGATCCAACTGAAGGAGGCTCTTTCAATTTTTGCGATGTTAATGAAAAAAAGACAGAAGAAGTGTGCACACTGTGACAAAAAGAATCCATCTATCACACATCCTATATATGGTTGGTTGATCAAGGTATTCATGATTTTAACAGTTTAACTCTTTTAGGTAGTGCTAACCCTAAGTGTTACACTTTATTTTGTTTGACTGTAAATATTCTGAATTTCTGTATTTCTTATTAAATTGGCAATTAATAGGGATCTATTGACTGGCGTTCAATGAAGTTCAGGATGCCTTTCCATCTATTTGAAATTAATTTAGTTCACCATTTTTAATATCGTTGAATCATTATTAATGGCAACTTTGTTTAGTAAAGATTTTGTTACTTCCTCACTTCTCTATAGTCTATATAACCCCCCCCCCTCAAAAAAAAATGGAAAGTTACACCATGTCGTTGGAAAGTTGTGTAAAGGAATCTTCCAATCTGGGAGAAGAAGCTTCATGCATGCAGTTTCATCTGGCGGCTGACACTCTTGAGGCCTCGGATGCAACTTTGGCAAATGTCAGGTTGTGGAAGCATTCTAACCATCTAATGCACACTTGCACAGGTCACTTTATTTTTTATAGATGAACATGGAATTTAAGATGCATGGGTCTCTTCCTCCACCTCGGTAGGCTTACCAGCTTGCATTGGCCTCATTGGGTAGGTTAGAGTTGAATCCCAAACTTGGGTTTCATCTCCATTTGAGTGGCTAGGTTTTCTATTGGCTCACCAAGCCTAACACAACCTTTTAGGCGAAAGCCACCCTCCCTCCTTAAAAGGCTTGGGACCTGCTATGTTGAGATAACATAGACGGAGTTGGAGTACATTATACATCCAATGATCCAAATTCTGAGCCCCAGAATAATAATTTATGATTGGATTTAGTGGCATGTAGGATAATCAACAGAGGCAAAGTTTGTGTTAGAGTGTTGTGTGTGTGTGGGGCCCCTGGTGTGTGGGCCCCTCCTGTAAGGCTCCCCTTTTATCCTCCCTACCCAAGGGAGAGGAATCTATCCATCTCTTCCTACATGGTATCAGAGCCTTAGGCTCCTCTTCTCCCCTGCCACCGGCGCCGCTGCCGTCGCCTCCATGGCCGTCGCGCCTCCTCCGGCGTGCTCCACCACCTTCTCCTTCTCCTCCTCCTCCCCTTTTCGTGGGCTGGGTTCCGGCACCATGGCCGGATCCGCCCCTCTCCCGACCGGATCCGCCGCCGGGGCGGCCGGATCTGCCGCCGCCGGCTTCCCCCCGCCGGGTTCCGCCGCCACCGGCCTTCCCCCGTCCTCCCTCGACGCCGGAGCCCCTCTCCCGCCCGAATCCGTCGCCGGGGCGGCCCGATCCGGCGCCGCCGTGCTCCCCCCGCCTTTCCTCGACGCCGGCGCCCCTCTCCTGCCCGGATTCGCCGCCGGGGCGGCCCGATCCGGCGCCGCCGGGCTCCCCCCGCCCTGCCTCGACGCCGGCGGGGCCGGATCCGCCGCTGCCGGCCTCCCCCCGTGCTATTTCGCCGCCGGCCCGCCCGCTCCGCCCGGACCCGACGCCGGGGCGGCCGGATCTGCCGCCCCCGGCCCTCCCCTGACCACTACAGTGCCGCCCCCCCTCCCCCCCGCCACGGCCATGCAGGGGCCGACCATGGGGGGGCCCCCTCCTGCTGCTGCCGGCCTCGACGGCCTCTCCCAGGCCCCGGGGGCGCCGCCCCCCTCCCCCGCGCCACGGCCATGCTCTGGCCGACCATGGGGGGCCCTCCTACTGCCGCCGGCGCTGCCATCGCCGGTGCTGCCGTCACCCGCCACCATGACCGACGTGCTCCCCTTCCCCTTCGGCCTGGCCCCCTCCCTGGCCGCCGACGCCGCGCGCCCCTCCATGGCCGCCACCGCAGGGATCCCCTCCGCCGCCGCCGGGCGCCCCTCCCCCTTCGGCCTGGCCGCCTCCATGGACGTTGTCGCCGCTGCGCCCCCCTCCATGGCCGCCGCCGGCACCTACCTGGCTGCCGGCCCCTTCATGGCTGCCCCTGTCGGGCCCTCCTTGGCTGCAGCCACCTCCCTGGCCGCCGCTACCGGCCACCCCTCCATGGCCACCAGGGCTGCCCTCCCGTGCCGATTTGGCGCCGCCGGTCTCCCCGCCACTTCTTCCATGTGGCCCGGGCAGTTTCCTGATGGGGCTCCTTTGTCGTCCCCAGCACCAGCGGCCTTGCTCACCGGGCCGGCTCACCACCTGCTGTCTCTGCCCTTGGCTCCACCGGTGTTGCACTCACCGCCTCCGGGTTGGGCACCGTGGTCCAGTGGGTGGGACCAGGCGGCTTGCATGCTATCCTCTTGCCCACCGCCCACTTCCATGGACTGGGTGGCCGACTCGGGAGCCTCCTTCCATGTTACTCCGCACGTCGATCTTCTTTCTTCCACAAGGCCGCCCCACCCATCGTACCCCTCTTCCATCCTGGTTGGAAATGGGTCCTCTCTTCCGGTCACCTCTGTGGGTGATGCGGCTCCATGTGGTTCTTTCTGTCTTCCCAACGTTCTTGTTGCCCCGGGTATTGTTCAAAATCTTCTTTCTATTCGTCAATTCACCTCTGACAACTCCTGTTCTGTTGAGTTTGACCCTTGCGGGTTGACGGTGAAGGATTTGGCAACACGACGGCCTCTTCTCCGTTGTGATAGCACTGGCCCTCTCTACACCCTTCGCCTTCCGCCCTCCGCTGCCCCTCCTTTGGCCTCCCCTACGCCCGTGCTTGCTGCCATCACTTCCTCCACTCTCTGGCACCGCCGGCTTGGTCACCCCGGCGTTGACGTTTTGACTAAGCTCAGTAGTACCCCCTCTATCTCTTGTTCTAGGGATGCTAGTGAGCATATTTGTCATGCGTGCCAGTTAGGTCGTCATACCCGTTTACCTTTCCCTGTCTCTTCCTCACATGCCGCTCGGCCTTTTGATCTCATTCATTGTGACTTGTGGACATCCCCGATCCCGAGTATTTCTGGCTTTAAATACTATTTGGTGGTTCTTGATGATTTCACTCACTATTCTTGGACCTTTCCCTTGCGGTCCAAGTCTGATACCTTTCCCTCTCTCTCTCACTACTTTGCGTGGGTGTCCACTCAGTTCGGTGTCATCATCAAGGCGGTCCAGTGTGATAACGGGCGTGAGTTTGACAACTCTGCTTCTCGGGCTTTCTTCCTCTCGAAGGGAGTCCAATTGCGCATGTCGTGCCCCTATACCTCCCCTCAGAACGGCAAGGCTGAGCGCATGATTCGTACCACAAACAATGTTATGCGCTCCATGCTCTTTCAGGCTTCGGCTCCCGCTCGCTTCTGGGCTGAGAGCCTCCTTACTGCCACCTATCTCCTCAATCGCCTGCCTTCTAAGGCCACGTGCGCTCCCACCCCTCACCATGCCTTGTTTGGTACTCCTCCTTCCTACTCTCACCTTCGTGTTTTCGGGTGCGCTTGCTATCCCAACACCTCCGCCACGGCTCCTCACAAGCTTGCGCCCCGCTCGACCCTTTGTGTGTTTCTCGGCTACTCCCCCGATCATAAGGGGTACCGTTGCTTTGACCTCTCTTCTCGTCGTGTTCTTATTTCACGACATGTCATCTTCGCCGAGTCAGTCTTTCCTTTCTCCGTCGACTCCACCCCCGCCACTAGCCTTGAGTTGGACTCCCTGTTTTCTACTGACCCGGTGGTTCAGCCACCTTTGTCTTCTGCAGGTGCAACCCCAGCTGTTCCGGTGGCTCTCCCGCCAGCTGACGAGCCATGTGTGGCAGCGGAGCTGCCCGCCGTGCCGTCCGCGGCCCCCGTGCCCCCGGTTGTGCCACGTGCGGCCCCCGTACCCCCGGCTGTGCCTCGTGCGGCCACTCCTCACCAGCCGGCGTGGCCCTCCGTGCCATGCGCGGCCCCGCCGTCCTCGTCCGTGCAGCACGCGGCCCCGTCCCTGTCGCCTCCTGTGCCCGGGGTTGGCCCGATGTTGCCGTCGGCGCCGTGTTCCACCTCGGACACGGCCTCGGCCGTGCCCCGTGTCCCCGCGACACCTGCCGCGCCACGCGCGGCCCCAGCATCTTCTTCCCGCTACGCCGACCCTGTTCGGGTCTACCAGCGCCGCCCGACGGGGGTTGCACCGGCCTGCTCTCGCGCCGAGCCGCCGGTGTACCACCCGCCCCTTCTCCACCGCGATCCCCGCCACACTCACCCAATGGTGACTCGGCGGGCTGCGGGGGTCCTCCGTCCAGTTGACCGCCTGGTCCTCTCCGCCGCTACGGCGCCGCCAGTCTCTCCCATACCCTCCACTGTTCGTGGCGCCCTGGCGGATCCTCACTGGCGCCACGCGATGGAGGAAGAATATGCAGCCCTTCTGGCCAATCAGACCTGGGAACTGGTGCCTCGCCCCTCTGGCTGCAATGTGGTCACCGGCAAGTGGATCTGGACACATAAACGCAAGGCAGATGGCTCGCTGGATCGCTACAAGGCTCGCTGGGTCCTTCGGGGTTTCACCCAGCGCCCTGGAGTTGACTATGATGAGACCTTCAGCCCGGTGTTGAAGCCTGCGACTGTTCGGACCGTGCTCTCCCTGGCTCTCTCGAGGTCCTGGCCAGTTCACCAGCTTGATGTGAAGAATGCCTTCCTCCATGGCACCTTGACGGAGACTGTGTACTGCAGCCAGCCTGCGGGTTTTGTGGATCCTGCTCACCCTGAGCGTGTTTGCCGGCTCAACAAGTCTCTGTATGGTCTGAAGCAGGCTCCTCGGGCTTGGTACAGTCGGTTCGCCTCCTTCCTGGTGTCTGTGGGGTTCAGCGAAGCCAAGAGTGACACTTCTTTGTTTGTACTCCACCGCGGTGCTGACTCAGCCTACTTGCTGCTTTATGTGGATGACATTATTCTCACTGCGTCCAGCCAGTCTCTACTTCAGCGGATTGTCTCCTCGTTGCAGCAGGAGTTTGCCATGAAGGACCTTGGTGTGCTCCATCACTTCTTGGGAGTGACAGTGGAACACCGCCCTGATGGCCTCTTCCTTCACCAGCGCCAGTACGCCTTGGATGTCCTTCAACGCGCAGGGATGACTGACTGCAAGCCCTGTGCCACTCCAGTCGATGCTCAGTCCAAGATTTCCGGCACAAAGGGCACACCAGTGGATGATCCCACTGCCTACCGCAGCATTGCTGGCGCCCTTCAGTACCTCACTTTCACTCGGCCGGATATCTCCTATGCGGTGCAGCAGGTGTGCCTTCACATGCACGACCCCAGGGACCCGCACCTTACCGCTATGAAGCGGATTCTCCGCTATCTGCGCGGCTCCCTCGACTTTGGGCTTCACCTTCGGCGCTCTCCTGTTGCTGACCTCGTGGTTTACACTGACGCCGACTGGGCGGGCTGCCCAGACACGCGTCGCTCCACCTCCGGCTATGCCGTCTTCCTTGGTGGCAACCTCGTGTCTTGGTCATCCAAGCGGCAGCCGGTTGTCTCCCGCTCCAGTGCCGAGGCTGAGTACCGAGCTGTTGCCAATGGGGTGGCCGAGGCATCCTGGCTCCGGCAGCTCCTCGGGGAGCTCCATTGCCCCCTCGCCAGGAGTACGTTGGTCTACTGCGACAATGTCAGCGCCGTCTACCTCTCCACCAACCCCGTCCAGCACCAACGCACCAAGCATGTGGAAATTGACCTCCACTTCGTTCGTGATCGTGTCGCCGTGGGAGCTGTCCGTGTCCTACATGTGCCTACCACCTCCCAGTTCGCCGACATCTTCACCAAAGGCTTGCCTTCCTCCACCTTCTCCGAGTTCCGCTCCAGTCTCAACATCCGCTGCGCCGGAGTTTCGACTGCGGGGGGGTGTTAGAGTGTTGTGTGTGTGTGGGGCCCCTGGTGTGTGGGCCCCTCCTGTAAGGCTCCCCTTTTATCCTCCCTACCCAAGGGAGAGGAATCTATCCATCTCTTCCTACAGTTTGCATTGCATGATTTAGCATCTGCCACCAGCTTTAGCAATATGATATCTCCTTTTTTGTGAATGGCATGTGTGTTGCATCATAGTTCTTCATTACATGTGATTTGTAGGATACAGCTGCTTCCTCTGTAAGAGCAAATGTGATTGCTGATGCTAAACTGAGTGGATATGGCTATGCTCATGACTCAATAGAAACTGGTGTTTCCGGTCTTGATGAAGAACTAACTTCACATGGAACTTCGTCCAAAGGGTCAAACAATGCAATTGCAACAAGACGCATTTCTGATGACACAATCAAAGAAATGGTAGCATCATCAGGAAAAAAACATCTCTTGACTACAGAGGTTAAAAATATTGCTACTTTTTTGAGATTAAAGGAAACATTCATCAATGCAGTACCTCATGCAAAATTTAAATCACATTCTAAGCATGTTCTTTCTCAACTGCTTCAGGTTGAATCTATTCTGAAGGATTTGTGGAAAAACGAATCAAGGTTCTGCATGTTATTATGCGATTTCCAGCAGAATACATTGAGTATGTCAGACAAGAGAAGGGGCTATGAGATGTTTTTCTTGAAGAATCTGCTTGTGGCACCAAACAGATTCCGCCCCTCAATTAGCTCTAGTCTTGGAGTAAGTATATCCTGCTGGTATAGCTGACTAAATCCTGTTCTGAAGTAACCACTTATTATTTGTTGTTGTAGATTATGGAACATCCACAAAATGTTCTGCTAGGTAAAGTGCAAGAGGCCAATCTTGCACTTCAGCAGAGCACTGCAGCTTCTAATCATATGGACATTCTTAGAAGATGGATGGATCTGCAAAGAAGTGTAAATGTGTTGTATGATAGTAGTAAAGGCCTTGGTAAGTATGTTTTCTTGCATCAATTATTTAGACTACTCATTTAGTTTTGGTGCTTAGCAAACTTTAAAAAGCATTTGAAATGCTAGGATGCATCTTTTCTTTTGGCTACCTGGGTAGCTACTTGAAATTGGATTTCAGCATAATACATGGCCAGGTGTTTATATGTTTGTGCTGCATATAATGCATGATAATCATTGTTGCAGGACGAAATTTTAAATAAATTATGCTCTTATAAGACAAAACTCTTCACAGAAGAATAAAATCAATTCAAACCAATAAACTCGCTGGATTATTGGCCCATGTGCTAGTTGGAGCAAGATCATGACATATTTTTTATTTTTTTTCTCTCTTTTGTAGATTCACACATGCATGATAATTCATGATAATATACAAGAGTGAACCATTTGAACAATTTTGATCCAGATCATGCTCATGTAACTGGGCTCTAGAGTTTTTCTGTAGAGGTTCTTGAGTCAATTCTCAACTTGATCACTTAAGTTTCAGGGTTACATATAATTTTCCCAAATTAGAAGCACATTCATAAAAAATGAATTATGTTTTTTTTGTGAATTGCGATCAATCTAAATGTATGCCTGCTCCTATTCGGTGGTGTTGATATGAATGATTAATTTAGATAATGCTTAAGAACGGTCTTATGCATGCATCTAAAATGCATTTGCAGCTATGTTTGTTTTGATTAATGGAATTTGTATTTTCTTTTGAAAAAAGGCTAGATATACCATATCTTCACTAATTGGTTTGGTTACAACCATAAGTATGCCAGACCTATTTGCTTTGTCCTAACTAAAAAAATTGAGTGGTCTCTAATGTTTCTCATTGACAGTAAAAAGTGAGAAGAATGCTCAGGGTATTAGACAATTGTTGGAAAAGAAAGAAGGGGTTCTTCGGCAGAAGATGATGGGGAAAAGAGTTAATTATGCATGCCGGTCTGTGATATCTCCAGATCCATATTTGGCTGTTAATGAAATTGGTATTCCTCCCGTTTTTGCAACACGGTTGACATATCCTGAGGTACTTTCATTGCATATATTTCTGGTTGTTCTATGACTATATTCAAGAGTATTTACCTTCATTTTGTGCATTTCTGTATATTCTTGGTATGCTTACTACGGTGATAGTATAGCTATACATTAAAGTCCTCAAAGATCCAAACTCCTTAAATGGAAACTTAAAGTTGAATTATGTGCCCATGATGTATTATTTGTTCTTTGAAGTTAAAATTACATTTAAGGCAGTTATGAAATACCATGCACCTTTTATCACACATCACTAAACTTATAGTTTCACACGACTATTTCGGAGTGATCTAAGAAAAAAAGTACTTCCTCGGTCCTAGAATGTAACAAGCTTTAAAGTTCAAAATTTGTCCCAAATGTAGCAACATAGTACTTCTAAAAGTTAACTTTTATCTCTAAAGTACCTATACTACTCTTGGACTTGATTACCCTTTACTTCACTCCAACACTCTTGGGTCCGCACTCACATACCTTGAGGAGGGTAGTGCGGTCTTCTTACTCATCTTCTTAATACATGTTCCCAAGCCTAAAACTTGCTACATTTTGGGGTGGAGGGAGTATTTTTTTATTGAGTCATTTTTAATTAGTGATTGGTTGTACTTCCCAACTTTGCCATTTTCCTTTGGAGTTTCTCTAAGCACTAAGGGTAGGTGCTCTGAGGTATGTGTGAGTCAGATCAGTCATTTGTCAATTTGTCATGATTTGTGGGCATGCTTGATGGTTTGCGTCAAGAACTATTTTCTTGTCTTAAACATTGATGCTTTTCAATATGCCACAATGAATAATGCATGGACTATTTGAGATGTGGTTTAATAACCCTGAGCAGTTTTTAGATTTTTCAGATGGTTGTTTTACATAATTTGCTATATTGTTTCATGTGCAGAAAGTGACACCCTGGAATGCCAGAAAGCTACAAGAAGCTATAAAGAATGGCGCTAACATTCATCCGGGTGCAACTCATTACAGGGATAATAATAACATGTATAAGCTACAGGCTCTCCTTTTCAAACGCCGTGCGATTGCCAAGTTGTTACCTGCTTCCAGAGGATCAATTTCTCAAGCGGGGAAAGACCCCAAGTGTGAATTTGAGAGCAAGGTTGTATATCGACATCTTCAAGATGGTGACATTGTACTAGTCAATAGGCAGGTATAACTATCTGCTAGCAAGCTTGCCATTCCTTCAGCAGTATCTGGAAATAATGCCTCCAGTCTCATTTAATGGTTCTTTTCTGCATGGCGATTTTAGCATTTCCAGGCAATTACCTCTCCAATTCAGTGTTGTATAGGTGTCTGCCTAGCCCAGTTATTCTCCCTAGGCTGTATCCTAGCCTTGCCCAGGTCTGCCTAATAAACAATTAGGTGCTGGTCTGCCACTTGAATAGTCCCTAGCGCCTTAGTGAACTTCTAATTACCCATACTTGTTACTTAATCTACACAAGCATTGTAGACTTGTAGATGGGCAACTCATGTGAAAGTAATCAGAAACTAATATCTTTATTATCTGGTAGAGCCTGAATGAAAAATCCAAAATATACCATGAGAATAACATGTGGATAAACATAAACTCCATGACTGATTTTGAAGTTTTAGATGACATTAAATAATTATAGAAGATCTGCTACATCCATCCATATGTGAGTAGGCCAATGAATTGTAGCAGCTAGATACTGGTCAGATCGGTACCACAAACGTGACATGTCTCAGTTTGTTTAAATGCTTCACTTTGTTTCTGAAAAATGAGACACAGTTTTAAGAGAAAATCAAAAATTTGATTTAAAACCACTACACTGGAAGTCTGGAAGCACACTTTTTAAATATATTCTGCATTGTGGTCTTTGTGAGAGCATATCACTATCACCCAATTTGTTGGTCAGCAATGTTGTAACTCTGCAATTTCTCTAATTTAATTTTGCTTGCAATGTGAAGCCTACTCTTCACAAGCCCAGCATGATGGCACATTTTGTTCGTGTTCTTCCTGGAGAAAAGACAATTCGAATGCACTATGCCAATTGCAGGTATTATGTGTTATGACATATTTTCAGCAACACACTATGTCTCTGCTGACTTCTGATGATCAAACATTGTATTTCTTTTTAGCACATACAATGCTGATTTTGATGGAGATGAAATGAATGTGCACTTCCCGCAAGATGAAATATCTCGTGCTGAGGCCATCAATATTGTTGATGCAAATAAGCAGTACATTGGTCCAAGGAGTGGGGATGCTGTCAGAGGTCTCATTCAGGTAATACTGTGTATTTGCATTTATGATGTTTTGGTTCTGTACACTGGTGCTGTTGAACACATTTTATTTACATTTTATTCACATTAGTTTTTATATGCTGAAAGCCTACAACTATCAGGAACAGTTATTTTTATGTTAAACTTATGATCTTTCACATTATTTAGGACCACATTGTTGGTGCTGTGCTCCTGACAAAGCTGGACACCTTTTTAACCCGCGAGGAATATAATCAGTTTGTATATGGGTCTTGTGTGCCCTCTTCAACTTGTAGCTCTCATCAGATTGGGAAAAAGATATCTATTATGAATGATGATAATGCACTAGAACCTGTACCTCCTGCTATTTGGAAGCCAAAGCCCCTATGGACAGGAAAGCAGGTTAGATGTTTTGTATAAGTTGTTACTGTTACCCTCAATCTTCCTAATTGCATTAATTTTAGTTGTGTAAGTCTTCTGTTTACAGGTGATAACAACCATCTTGAACCATGTAACAAAAGGTCACCCGCCATTTACTGTGGAGCAGAAGGGTAGAATTTCAAAAGAATATCTAATCCCTAAATATAAAGATGAAGATAAAGCTAAAGATAAAGCTAGAGATCCTTCAGAGCAGGTTTTGTATGTTCATGATAATGAGCTCATAAAGGGCATGATAGATAAAGCCCAGTTTGGGAAGTATGGGATAGTTCATACGGTTCATGAACTATATGGTGCAGAGACAGCTGGAGTACTACTCTCTGCATTCAGCCGCTTGTTTACGATGGTCTTGCAGGTGAACTTCGAAACATTGTTTCCATCTTTTTACTATAAGTAACTCACTAGAAGCGACTAAAATGTTTGTATCATGGTTGTTCGCTAATAGCAATAAATAATATTTCCTCATCACACTTTCTTGGATGTATTAGAGTATTAGACAACAAAAAATATCAAACATATACATACTCAAGATTTTCTGGATTTTGCATGTTGCGCAATAGAACAGAATTGGGACTGTTTTATCTTCAGCAGTTTTTTTGGGTCCAGGATTCTTCACCTTAAATTCTCTATCCATGATCGTCTTGATTCCCGCAGTAGATATTGACAACACAAACGAACTATTCTTCCATGGATATTTTACATTTGATTTGTTGGCTGAAACCTGTTTATATGGTATTCACACTTTTGAATATGTACTTATGTAGAGGGGCTAAGGAGAGCAAGTAAAGGAAAAAAATACTCGGCTAGACCAACAGTTCAGACTGTGTTGAACAGGCTAGTCTTTCATTAAGGCTTAAGCTGATTGATTTTTCATTAAATGACTTGAGTGACACTGGGTGATCTTTGAGCCATATCAGCCCTGTCAAGTGGCAAGCTTAGAAAGTTCAGTTCATACCCACTATTTGTGGACTGTGGATCATGTGAGGAGTTACTCAGCTGCTGCAACAACTGTATACAGCTTTTCTATTGCCTATGGAACACACTTTTTATTTCATTTTTCCCAGCATACTTAAGCATGTAACAATATAATGTTAGAGCTCTCTATGAACAAACAGAATACCTTTTCATTGTTTTTTCAGCCAATTTTTTGGATTAGTGAACCTTAGACTTCCTCAACTTGTTTGGTACTAAAAGCCATTGTTGTTTTGAACTTGTGAATCAGAATCCAGAAGCTACCCATATTGATGGCTGGTCCCATCCTGATAGCTGTGTTCTGTATTGAAACAGCATGTGGACGGACTCACTTGTCACCCAAAGTTTTAGGGAAAAATACTGTACCAATTACCAAATATTCTTGTGGATTTCATCGTAATTGGCTGCCAGCTGCCTCCATTTTTATGGCTGACATTGTGATGTCAATATTGAATTTAAATATGAATGAACTGACATTGATCAACAACCATATGCCAGATAAGATCACCAATATGTTTAGACATGTAGCCTACTTGTTATCACCTTTTTTTTCCAAGGTGTTCCATGGCTGTGCATTTCACTTTATTTTGGCTTATCATCAATTGAATTTTCTTGTCATTTTTACTGCAATGTTTTTTTTTAATTTATGATACTGTAATTGTCAAATGAAAACATTTATTTTCTTTCAGTTGCATGGATTTACATGTGGAATAGATGATCTGTTACTTTGCCAAGAGTCAGATAGGCTGAGAAAGGAAATTCTTGGGACAAGTGAAAAACACAGCAAAAGAGTCCATAGAAATTTTACACGCCCTGAAGAGGATGATGAAACTGAAGATGATGAAGGTTTGTGGAATATTATCATTACTGCAAATACTTTTCTCCTTCTCTTACTCCCACTCTCTTCCCTCTTCCTCTCTCTCATGCTAAATTTCATTTAGATACCTCTATGGAAGTTAAAATTTGATAGCTTTATGGTAGTTAAAAGTAAGTGCCCACATAAAATTAGTCAATGCAAGTTTCAAATGGACCCAATGCATCCTGTCCGTACTTAATAGCAAAGTTCAAAGTAAACAGGAAAACACTGAAAATGGATAGATCTGAAATACTGACTAGCTAACATAACTTCCATCCAAAAATCACTCGATGTCAGATTATTCTATCCATAAAGATGCATCTACCATACTGTGAGAACTGAGAAATCATTTCCTTAAGATTTCTTTGCCGAAAGTTTTTTCCATCTTTCTGTTAATATTAGTACTTAGGAAAGTGTTTACAGAAAAAAATGTTCCTTTTTAGCCAAATGTGCCTGCAACCAAGTTTGTCCTTTTTTAAAGAAAGTCTTGTGGTTCTGGAGGTTGATTACCCTGGATTTTTTCACTATATTGTTAGCCACAAAAATGTGCATGTGTGCGTGTGTGTAATTATATGTGAGGTTGGTCATGATCACCTATCAAGGGCGTCAAGCCCCCGGGACGCCGGACCTTGGCTACGGAGTTCGTACCCTCGGTCCGTGGTCTCCGGCGAGGTTATACCTCTGAGTCGTAGACTTGATAGAATTGAAGAGTAGATTGAACTGATAATCAAATTGCTTGCCAAAAGGTTTAGGTACAACATCTATATATAGAGCCTACCCTTTATCTCTAACAAAAGCCACAACTAATATATCTCTTAATCTTAACCAACTCTAACTCTATCCAATCTTAACTACTCTTATCTCTAATAATAGTACTAATCTCTTATCCCCTAGCAGCCGGCCCTGGTAGCCCTTCCCCGTGCACGCGGCCCTCCTGGCTAGCCGCCCTACGCACGTCACGGGCCCGCCGACGCTGACTGTAGGTCTGGCCCCACATGACATCTCTCCCTCCCCTCGAGAGCTAGCTCGTCCTCGAGCTAAAAATCGGGGTACTTGGCGACGAATGTGTCCACATCTTCCCATGTAGCCGATGCAGCCGACTCGCCCTTCTATTGGACCAATACCTGGCGCACTCCATGGGCTAAGCACATTTTGGTTGCGCTTTCTGGCTCTGGAATGACGACACCGTGATGGAGAGTCGGCAGTGGTGGTGGCGCGTCTAGTGGCGCGTCTGGTGGCGTGCCATGAAGTTTCTTGAGGAGGCCGATGTGGAAGATGTCGTGTATCTGAGCTCGCGGAGGAAGGTCCAGGCGAACAACGACGTCGTTGATGAGCTCGGTGATGCGATACGGCTCGTAGAATTGTGGCTTGAGCTTGCCGGAGCTGGCTTGAGGTAGGGATGACGCCGTACGCTGTCAGAGCCTAAGCAGCACCCACTCGTTCACCTGGTACTTGATGTAACGATGACCCCGGTCGTAGTGGTGCTTCTGTACTGCCTGGGCTTGTTCGAGGCGGTGACGGATGTCGGCGATGAACTCGTCCCGTTCTTCCATGGTCTTGGCTACTGCGGCTACCCTTGTCTCACCGGCCTCATAGGACCGGATGGACGACAGATCGCGCCCATAGACTACACAGAACGGCGTGTCCCGTAGTGAAGTTTGGTATGCGGTGTTGAAGACGTACTCAGCCCACGGTAGCCATTGCAGCCACTGCCATGGTCGATCTCCTGTGAGGCAACGCAGGTACATGATGATGACCCGGTTGGCGGCCTCTGATTGGCCGTCCGACTAGGGGTGGAAGGCCGTGGTCAGGTGCAACTTGGTGCCTACCAAGCGCATGAGTTCTCGCCAGAACTTCGAGGTGAATACCAGGTCGTGATCTGACACCATGGACTAAGGAATACCGTGTAAATGAACGATGTCAGTGAAGAAAGCTTGCGCGACTGTCTCTGCGGAGTACGGATGTGCCAAGGGAATGAAGTGGCAGTACTTGCTGAACCTGTCCACCACTGTTAGGATTACTGACTTTCCTCGGATGCATGGGAGCGCCTCGACAAAGTCCAGGGCGATGTCCGTCCAGACACCCTGTGGTACTAGTAGAGGTAGGAGGAGGCCCGCTGAGTGCAACTGTTCTGATTTGTATCGTTGACAAGTAGTGCACGCCCGCACAAAGTCCTGCACAAGTCGTTTCATGTTAGGGAAATGGAAATCACGCCGTAGCCGGTGTAGCGTGCGTTGGACTCCCTCGTGTCCTTCGTGTACCGCGGCCATGATCTCCGGTACCAGAGGAGATCCTGGTGGGATATACAGTCGCCCACCGTACCGAACCATGTTATCAAGGACTGCCCACGGCAGAACTTTGGTCCCTGTCCGTATTTCCTCCTAGAGGGCAACGAGGGCCAGATCGGCAAGCTGAGCTTGGCGGAGTCGCGTGATGAAGTCGAACCTCGGGGCCGATAGTACCAAGATGCTCCCTTCGTCCAGTGTGTCCCGACGTGATAGGGCGTCGACCACTGCGTTCGTTGAGCCGGCCTTGTACTCAACTGAAAAATCGAAGCCTAAGAGCTTCCCCACCCAATGGTGCTGCGGTATTGTTGCGAGCCTCTGGTCCAACAGGTATTTGAGGCTGAAATGATCGGTCTTGATGAGGAATCGCTGGCCCCACAGGTACGGTCGCCAGTGCCGTATGGCGTGTACGAGGCCGATGAGCTCCCGCTCATAGGCGGCGAGGGCGCGGTGCCTTGGCACCACTGGTCGGCTGAAGAAAGCGATTGGGTGGCCGTCTTGTACCAGGACCGCCCCAAATCCGTCGGACGAGGCGTCGCATTCGACGATGAACATCTTGGCGAAGTCCGGTATATTGAGGACCGGGGCAGAGGTGACCGCGGCTTTGAGGGCGGTGAAGGAGAAACCGTCCTTCTTGAGGAGCGCGGTAAGAGGTACCGCGATGATGCCGTAGTTGTGGACGAACTTGCGGTAGTAGCTGGCCAACTCGAGGAAGCCCCGTATCGCTCGTGCCGAACGAGGTTCTGGCTAGTCTTGGACGGCTTGCACCTTAGCCGGATCCATGGCGACGCCCGCCTCGGAGATAACGTTGCCGAGGTAGGTGACCGAGGTGGCGCCGAAGTTGCACTTGGTGCGCTTGACGAAGAGCTTGTGGTGGCGCAACTCGTGGAGTACAGTGCGTAGGTGTCGAAGATGGTCCGTCCAAGACTTGCTGTAGATCAAAATGTCGTCAAAGAAAACCAGTACGAATCGACGAAGGAATGGTCGGAGTACATCATTCATGAGGGCCTGGAAGGTTGCCGGCGCGTTGCATAGGCCGAATGGCATGACGAGGAACCTCATAGAGGCCATCATGTGTGCGAAACGCTGTCTTGTGGATGTCCTCAGGTCGCATGCGCACCTGGTGGTACCCCGAGCGTAGGTCTAGCTTGGTGAAGAATCTTGCGCCGTGTAGCTCGTTCAGGAGCTCGTCCACCATCGGGATCGGGAAAGCGTCCTTGACCGTGAGTGCGTTCAACGCGCGATAGTCGATGCAGAAACGCCACGAGCCGTCCGGCTTTTTGACGAGTAGCATTGAAGAGGAGAAGGCCAATGCGTTCCTGCGGACGGTGCCCTGCTTGAGCATGGCGGCGCATTGCCGCTCTAGTTCGTCCTTGTGGGCCGCTGGGTACCTATATGGTCGCACTGGCACTGGTGTTGCGTCAGGTTTGAGGATGATGCGATGGTCCCGTGTGCGTACCGGAGGTAGGCCTGTTGGCTTGGTGAAGATGTCGGTGAAGGCCTCAAGAAATTCATCGAGGAGGGCATTGCCGGTTGTGGTGGCTTGGAGGCTCGGCCCAGACGGTGAAGGGACCCCTTGCCAGCATACCGAATGGTCTCCTTGCTGGAATGTCATGGTCCGCGCGGAGAAGTCCCAAATTTTGGGTCCCAATGTGGCCATCCACACTGTGCTGAGGACCACATCAAACCCTGCTAGAGGCATGACGAAGAGATCGACGTAGAACTTTTGGCCGTCGATGATGACCTGTGCCTGTCGGAGGACGCCTGGGCAGGATACTTTCTCCCCGTTGGCCACCGTTGCCGTGAGGCGAGGGCTCGCTTGGATGGGTAATCCCGAGTTCAGTGTAGTAGCCTCACTGATAAAATTGTGGGTTGATCCGATGTCGATAAGTGCTATGACAGCCGTGTTGCCCAAAGTGACCTTGAGCTGTACTGTATTGCCGATGGGAATGCCTGCTACCGCGTGTAGAGAAAAGACCGGTGCTTCCACGGCTGATTCGGTAGTGTTCCCTGCTTGGTCGGTGTCATCGAGTTCGCCGCCGCCGATGTAGAATAGCCTCTTGTAGATGCGGTTATGCCCCCTGGTATACTTTTCATCGCAGTTATAACAAAGACCGAGGCGACGGCGTTCTTCCTGTTCTGCCGGGGAGAGCCTTTTAGAGGAGCGTCCTTCTCCCGAAACCAGGGTTGTCGCCTTGTCCTTGTCCGTAGGCCGGGCCGGTGCCGTGGTTCTGGACGGGGGGGTCGGTAGGAGGCCGCGTCCCGCGGTTTTGGCCGGTGCTCTTGTGTGTTCCTCCCGTAGCTCTAGTTGTCGTGCTAGGCTCATGGCTGCTGCAAGCGACTGTGGGTTGTGTATTTGGACGTCGAGGCTGAGTGGTAGGAGGAGGCCGCCCGTGAACAGTTGCACGCACTGTTCTTCTGTGAGGGCACCGGCGCGGGGCAGGAGTGCCTGAAACCGGTCCTGGTATTCCTCGACGGTGCTGGTCCGACGGCAGTCCACGAGCTTGAAGAGGGGGGCAGATCGCAGGGGTGGCCCGTAGCGCAAGTTGAGTAGCTCTTTGAAGCGGCGCCATGACGGGGTGCCTTCGTCTGTTTGGACTTGCATGTACCACAGTTGTGCCCCACCCTCGAGGTTATATGATGCCATCCAAACCCTCTCTTCTTCCATGATCCGTTGTTGATGGAAGTAGGACTCGCAACGGTTGATGAAGATGAGAGGATCGACCTTGCCGTCGTACCGCGGGAAATCCAACTTCTGAAATCTTGGTGGTCGGTCGCTGTGGTGTTCTCCCGTGGACGCCCTGGTGCCTGAGGCGGACGAGCGGGACTCGGAGAGGGCGGTGATGGCCCTGGAGTTTGCCTCAGCCATGGCCTGCAGCGCCTGAACGGCGGCGATGAGGGAGTATACCGTGTTCTTGAGGTCCCGGTCCCCCATGTTGATGGTGCATGACGCGGCTGTTGAAGATGCTGGTTAAGGCGGTGTGGCGGCTCGCGGTGGCGTGGTGTGGCGGCTTGCGGTGGCGCGGTGGAGCGGTGCGGCGAGGGACTTCCGGCCGAAGATGGCGCGGCGGCTTGTGGTGGCGAGGTGGAGTGGTGCGGTGAGGGTAATCTGTCCCTTGGTGGTGCAGCGGCTTGTTGCGGCAAGGTAGGGCGGCGCGACGAGGATCTGGCTGTCGGTGGCGTGGCGGCTGGCGGTGGTGAAGTGGAGCGGCGCGACTAGGAAGCCCTGGATCGTGATACTAGGTTGTCAAGGGCGTCAAGCCCCCGGGACGCCGGACCTTGGCTACGGAGTTTGTACCCTCGGTCCGTGGTCTCCGGCGAGGTTATACCCCTCAGCCGTAGACTTGATAGAATTGAAGAGTAGATTGAACTGATAATCAAATTGCTTGCCAAAAGGTTTAGATACAGCATCTATATATAGAGCCTACCCTTTATCTCTAACAAAAGCCACAACTAACATATCTCTTAATCTTAACCAACTCTAACTCTATCCAATCTTAACTACTCTTATCTCTAATAGTAGTACTAATCTCTTATCCCCTAGCAGCCGGCCCTGGTAGCCCTTCCCCGTGCGCGCGGCCCTCCTGGCTAGCCGCCCTACGCACGTCACGGGCCCGCCGACGCTGACTGTAGGTCTGGCCCCACATGACATTGCCTTTATCATGTGAAAGTCCAGACCATCAATACTGGGAAGAAAATAGGGTAACATTGTACTCCCATCAGCTTATGTTTGTGCCTCACTGCAAACTCTGATATATCGATAACTAATTTATGTATGAGTGTCGTTTACTCATTTACTGTATCTAATTTCAGTTCAACACCGAGTAGTGGCAGCTTTGAACAATGTGAGATGAAGAAATCGTTTAGAATTTCAGACGCTTCTCCATATTGCCATTATCAGGCACTTGCATTAGATGAAATTGTTACTTTGTAATGTAACCGTTTCTATTTGCATTCTCCAGTTGTATGCTGATTGTTTTGATTTTACCTTTACACAGATCAAGAGAAATTGCAAATGGAAGTTGAGAAAGTAATACGTAGGAATGGAGAATCTGCGACGGTTATATTGGATAGAAAGATGTCCAGTGCTCTTAATGCTATAACATCTAAAGTCAATCAAAATTTGTTTCCTTATGGTCTACAAAAGCCTTTTCCTGGAAATTGCCTCTCTCTTATGACTGCAACTGGAGCTAAAGGTGGCTTGGTAAGTTATTTTTGGGCAGGGAACTGAATACATATGATGTTTTGTTTGGATTGAGCATACATCATTGAATGACCCAGAGAAGTGGTCTCTGCCTTCCAAACCTTGAAATAAATTTTATTATTCAATTTGCTTCACCTGCTTGAGCTAATGGGCTTCCATTTCATTTTTGTTGCTAGGTCAACATGACACAAATTTCATCATTGCTAGGACAACAAGAGTTGGAAGGAAAGCGTGTTCCACGAATGGTTTCTGGGAAGACATTACCCTGCTTTCCGCCATGGGATACTTCTTCAAGAGCTGGTGGTTTCATCAGTGATCGGTTTTTAACTGGACTCCGTCCTCAGGAGTACTATTTCCATTGTATGGCTGGCAGAGAGGGGTAATTTTTTCTGGGCCTTTTCTGATACATGAAACAGGCTTTTTCTCTAGTGCCGGACCTGAAATTAGCGGGGTGGAAAATAGATAACGAATTTCTTCCTATCATGACTCATGAATTGACTTGTATGAGTTTATTGGGGATCTCACCCCACCTTGTCCATTTTTTCTTTGTTTGGCACACATGAACAATGCTATTTTTAACATTTCATGCTTGCTCTCTCTTGCCCGCACCAGTCACCTGGCATTTTGGCAGGCTATTATTTTTACGTCTTGAATTGTATTGATCATAATAATGATTTTTTGTATTATGAAATGTGATGTTAAGTGTTATACTCCTTGATAAAATGGGATGAGATTATCTTGCCAAAAATTGAGATATATGGAATTCTGTTTCGTGTAACTAGAATATTGGATCCATCATTTTTGTAGTTTCCCTGTGAAATAATATGCTGTTTTGGGTGATCTATCATTACAATCATAATGGCTTTATATGTTATGATATTTAGCTTATGCATCTTCACTGCAGGTTGGTTGACACAGCAGTCAAAACATCTCGTAGTGGATATCTTCAGCGCTGTCTTATCAAAAGTCTTGAATCATTAAAAGTCTCGTATGATCATACTGTACGTGATGTTGATGGATCAATCATACAGTTTTGCTATGGAGAAGATGGTGTTGATGTGTTAAAAACTAGCTTTTTAGACAAATTCAAAGAGCTTGCTGATGTAAGGCACTAAATCCCAACTTGAAATTATGTCTGCCTTAGAGCCTTTAATTATAGTGTGAAAACACAGATTTGAAATTATTCCTTCCTTGAACTATAGTGGGTCATTCTCTATTCTTTTATTTGATGGCGTTTTTAATTGTTTGCTATTTGATCTAACTTCCAGAACAGAAAAGCTGTCCTTGACAAGCTTGGTAGCCACAATGACAAGCACCTGTTATCAAATCCAAATGGGTACATTTCTAAATTGCCTGAGAAGCTGATTGATCGTGCAACGGAGTTTCTAAAGCTTACAAGAGATGAGAAACGCTGCCGTTACGACATTAATAAGAAGGAACTCATGAGGTTGCTGAAAGTCAAGTACCTAGCTAGTCTTGTGGATCCTGGGGAAGCTGTGGGGGTAATTGCTGCTCAATCCATAGGAGAACCCTCAACACAGATGACGTAAGATTTCCTATCGACATTTCCTCTGTGGTCTTAAATGCACTATATATTCTAAATAGGTTCTTTATGTATTTGGTGATTGTATAATTCTAAAACAGTTTGTGCCTATTTTTTGGACCAAGATTAAATGAATATGGAATATAAAACAAAACTAGATTTTTTTCCTTGGAAAATCTACACATGCCATTTCATTTTCTAACTAACTTTTGTTTGACCAATGATGAGCAGCCAGATAGATATCTTGCATTTAGCCATGTAGTTACTACTTTCTATATTTCATTTCTGATGTATTGCAGCGCTTACATATGGACATTTTCAAAGTTATCGTGATAAAATGACTAACTTTGTTTGGCATGCTCTTGCAGGCTCAACACGTTTCATCTCGCTGGAAGGGGTGAGATGAATGTTACGCTTGGTATTCCTCGCTTAAAAGAACTCCTAATGTCCGCCTCAGCTAAAATTAGTACACCTTTTATGAAGTGCCCTCTGCATGAAGATAGGACTAGGTGAGCTTTGTTTTTGATCTTTATAGATGGTTCATACTCTTTTCTCTTAGTTTGTTTAAATGGAATCCATGGTCCCTATATTTCTCATATCATGCTGAATATGATGTGAAGTAAATGGAAATCTCAATCAAATTACAGTCAAACTTTTGCACCACACTAGCATGAAAAGTGACTTATTTTTCTGCATGTGAATATGTAGGGATGATGCTGAAAAAATGGCTGCAAAATTAAGGAGGGTTCGTGTAGCTGATGTTGTGGAGAGAATTGAAGTATGCACAGTTCCTTTCCACAACAATAATGGGCGTATTTCAACCCACTATAAGTTACAAATGAAACTCTATCCACAAGAGCGCTATCCACCTCAGTCAGAACTTACAGTAGATGAGTGCCAAGAAACTTTAAGAACTGTTTTTATGGATGCAATGGATCTTGCAATCAGCAAGCATTTAGATTTACTACACAAAATCAATGATATCCATGCTGTTAAGTCCAAAGATATGGAGAGTCAACTGTTCGATGGAGTTGATGACTCTGAAAGTGGGCATACTAATAAAGAAGACAACGGTATGGGTGATGGTGATGGTGACGGTGATGATGAAAATGAGGATGATTTGGGAGCTGACGCAGAGAAAAGGAAACATCAAGAGATAGATGAGATGGAATATGATGATGATGATGATGCTAATATGGATAGTGATTCTGAGGAAGATACCAAGGATGATCGAGCAAAATTGGGTGAAGTCTTGGAAGAGTCCGAGGAAGGACACATATTAGAAGATTCTAGTAACACGGGGAAAAATTTAGAAGCTAAGCAAGCAACTACACTCCAAAATGAAATGAATGAATCTGATGATGAAAAGGCGCAATCCGTGAAGTTCAAGAAAAATATAAAATGGACTATTCATTATGAATCGACAGGTTTGCATTTTGAGGTTCACTATGCTTTACAGGGGCAACCTCATATTCTATTAGCCCAGGTACCTCTTCATTCCCATGATGCGCTATTTCTGTAATGCTGACAACAACTTTATTCTATCTGGCTTTATCCTCTGTTTTGATCTAGTGTTTCATTAAGTTTCTCAATTGTCTCACTAACCACCTCCAAGTTGCTTATGCCATGTTAAATTTTACCTTTACAATATTTAATGGCATAACAGCAATCTCTGTTAGTTCAAAGATACAAATTTGGTGTCGCATTAGCCATCGCAGCATAATTAGTTTTCAGTTTGTACAATATTAACGGATAGCTCGACATTCTTTCCCAGATTGCTCAGAAGACAGCCAGGTCCATTTTTGTGAAGTCATGTAATAACATCGATCGATGTACAGTGGTTAAACCAGAGAAGAAAGGCACTCCAATGGTTCTACAAACAGCAGGAGTGAACTTTGAAGTATTCTGGAATTTAGTGGATTGTCTCAACATCAATGAGGTCAGATCCAACGACATACACGCTATGTTAAAGACATATGGGGTAGAGGCTGCAAGAGCAACCATCATCCAGGAAGTGAGCGGCGTATTCGGTGCTTACGGCATAGATGTTAATATGAGGCACCTGAGCATGATTGCAGACTTCATGACCTTTGATGGTGGTTATCGACCAATGAGCAGGCAAGGGATGGGCCAGTTCAGCACTTCACCATTCGGCAAGATGACTTTTGAGACAGCAACCAAATTTATTGTGGAGGCAGCTTCTCATGGAGAAGCTGACACACTCGACTGCCCCTCGGCAAGCGTCTGTCTGGGGAAGCCGGTCAAGATGGGAACCGGCTCTTTTGGTTTGATGCAGAATTTTTGCTTGGAGCAGCCTGCAATGTGAGCAAGCCTGCATATTTAACCTGAAGCTCTTCGTCTTCAAGATTGCAAGCTATATAGCACGATTGGTCAGACTGTTTACTAGCTTCAATAGAGCAAGAATTGAATTTTGTAGGCTTGTTTTTAGTCAAAGCAGCAAATTTTGCCATGTATGTCGGTTGTAGATATGAATGTGTGAACCCTGATGTAACCTGAACAACACTGGTGATGTTTGACTCACTCCGATCTCTAATTGAACTTCTGTTTCAGCTATTTGCCATATCATTATTAAGTAGTATATAACAAAATGACAGTCACTTGTAGGGATGAAAACAGATCGCCGTCTGTTCTGGGAAAATACGGAAACGGAGAGGGTGGGTTACAAGGAAATGGATACAGAAAATCTCGAGCAACAACGGAAACGGACTTTTTTAAATAGAAACCGAATAATAATTTCTGATAGAAACGAATACGGAAAAGAATATTCTACGTAATAAAAATGGAAAGTTTCTATTTTCATATTTTTTACTGCATTATATAGAATATTGGCTTTTACTTTTTCATATTATATAAAATTTAAAAGTATATTCTATTCATAAAATATTAAACAATTTATTTTAAATCAATATATAATTATTTGCTAAAAATAAATAATATATATTCATTACAACTAAAACAAAACTTTTTTACTTTTTTAATATGTGTGTAAATTGAACCTATTTATTTATTATTTATCGTATTTTTTTTCATATATTAAGGGTTTTTTATAATTCCGATGGATATTCGGTTCCGTATTCGTATCTTCTTCTTATTCGGTCCGTATTCGATCGTTTTCGATGATATCTATTTTCGTATTCATTTTCGGTATATCTGTATTCATTTTCGTTTCCATGAAAAATACAGAAACGGATATGGTAGCACTCATTTCCGTCTGTTTCCACTCCGTTTTCATCCCTTATCACTTATAAGGTAGATAAGAAATGCACATCAGCCCATGCATGCAACGATGAATCGATCGAGGATGGATATATATAGGAGCAATGCCATCCTTTGCTGTTGCAGTCTGATTCCACTTATCTGTCTTCTCCCTAAGCATTCATCAACAAAACGACAGGCACTCCACGCATGCAGTAGATTATATTATCCACCTGCAAGCACCCCTACACATGGACAAACCTAAACGCAGCGAATTCAAGCTATACTTGGTTTTTATATTTTTTTACCAAATAAATATTTACCTAAGTTATAAATTTCTTAGTCCTGACATCAAAGTCTAAAATGATTTATTTACCTAGCTAAGAATTGAAGTAGATGTATAGATCATGCATTCATGCATGCACGCGAGAGTAAACTAAATGCTCCACCTGCCGATCAATGTATCATCGTTGTCGTTTGTGCGTAAGTAGCTAGGTAGTACTGCCGCGAATTATTAAGCTAGCATGCATGGATGCACAGATCGATCGAACATGCATGCGTTTGGTCGATCGATCAGCAGCAGCATATATGCTGCATGCAGAATGGATCAGGCCGGCCGGCCGTATATAGAGACAGGGAGAGAAGAAGACGAGACTCGTATACTGTACAGCTAGTCGACGATGATCTACTGCCATTCTTCGACGGCGCCGGTGCCGGTCAAGATGATCGATATTCCATCGTTAGAGATATGCTGCTGCCGCGCTCGCGCTGCCCGGCGTTCATGGCGACGGCACCCACCAAGCACGTACTGTTCAATATTGTTCATCCACAGTGTCTTCTTCCATGCATGCATGCAGGCTGCAGCTGCTTAGTTAATGTTGCATCCGCATCCGCTCATCATTATTCCGTTCAGTTCGCGTCGTCATCGCTCGCGTGCGCATGCATATATGCAGGTAGTAGCTACTATACCCCCAGCACTAGATCGACATCGACGTATACATCGATCGGCACGCGTACGTGCATGCATGCATGCAGATCGATCGAGGCAAACAGTCTCGGCAGCACTGGCGTACGTCTCTGGCAACATCCACGATCCATCCACCTGCATGCTGCACGCATATATACGATCGAGCAGGAGACCATCGAGCTAGAGTAATTGCGTCATTGCGTGTGCGCGTTGTCCGGCCCGCCGCGCGCGGCGCCGGCGATCAAGTACTACTACAGCGGCTTCGACCTGAGATCTCTGACGACCGGCCGGCTGCGATCGAGATCATGCAATGCATGCATATGCATCTATATCCATCGTCGAGAGGGTGAATGAAGTGAGAAGAGGATCGGATCTGGCTAGTAGCTAGCTAGCTAGCTAGCTGATGATATATGTAGCTTATAGCTAGGACATCTCTCTGCAGATCGACTGCAGGGGATCACGAGGCGGAGAGATCGATCGAGACCGATGCAGGAATTAAAGATCGAGAAGGTCATCAACAACAGTGCTTCTTTTGGTGGTTCATGATCGTCTCGTCTGGCTCGTCTGTATATAATGGAGTTGATGACCGGCCGGCCGGCCGGCCGGCCCCGGCCCCGGCCGGCCACCACTTGGGTTTTCAATATCGATGGGTCATGCTGCCGACCTAAATACCCGGCAGTTTGTCACGCTTTCAGGGACATAGCAGATTGCTATCTATAAAAGCATCAACAGTTCTGACATGAATATAATCTTCTCTATTAACCGCTTATCTTCACATAATTATTGTACGTTCTTTTAGAATGTAATGACCTTAAAATTTCTCTAATCACTAAACGGTCACAACGTACCCAATATAAATCATCTCTACCGAGATCTATATATGTACTATTAATTGTAGCCACTGTTCATGCTCTAATTAATACACGAGACAAGCTAGAAAGAAAACACCACACCTTAATTACGTATAATTTCTTCCTTTTCTTGTCTCAAGCTGGCTATACATTTTACAAAATATATATTATCTTTTGTTTCCCATATATATATACATACACATGCAGCCGATTAAACCATAATTGAGCCCATTAGATCGAATGATATGATGTTTCAACTGGCCCAATAAATTGCAACCCAACTTATTAATTAGGTGACCTAAGTATATACATGCACTGTCTTCTTTTCCCCGGATGAGAATATAGATATGTAGTTATGCATCATTCTAGGACAATAATATTTTGTAAGAGTAAATTTCTCAAAATATTAACATATCCCCCGAAATCAATCAAAAATCTAAAAACAACTAAACTCTTTCAGAAACCTTCGTTACATGCCGGCCTTTTTTTAACCAAAAGTACTACTATCTATTAACATATGCATAAATTATATATATATATATATATATAGTAGAGCATGCATGCATGCATTTGGATATATTGAAAAATGGCAAACAGATTAGGATGAAGAATATCTCATTAGTTTGGCTGGTGTAAATGTATGCGTCCAATTAAAACCGATTAAATTTATTATGGCTGGTGTAAATGTATGTGTCCAATTAACAAGTGGCTACTGTGTTATGGGGAAGCAATATAATGCAAGGTGAGGTGAGGTGAGGTGAGGCAGGGCATGCATGGGCTGGTTGGGCCACTGCAACAGTGCATTTGATCATAAGATTCTTTTTGCATGGAGGACCAGTACTGGCCTGTAGCTTTCCCAAGGGCCAACCTCAGGGCATCAAATCACTCTACTCCAACTCCTTGCCTCTCTGTGTGCAGTGTATGCATGTGTCTCCATCGATCTAGCTATCTCCTTCGTTCGCCATCTTCTCCGGCCATGCACATGAATGCATTCGTCGCCGGCCGGCAGCTAGCTAGCTGCATGCATGCATGCGATGCAGATGCCGGCCTGCCTGCCTGCCTGACGATCGATCGGCAACGTCGTCGTCACTGTTGGCAAATTAACTAAACGAACGAACGAGCTAGCTGCAAATTGCAGCGGCTGTACGCACGTACGACGTACACATGCAGCGCGTGACACTGTAGCAGATGCTTGGAGAAACGCATGCGTGCGTGAGCCGTTGAATTTATGAGGGTTTGGTGAAACGGTAACTGATGGCCAGACATGCCGTCCTGTTGCTCCTGTAGCTCGTAATAAGCACGCAAATGCACATCTACATTGATGGGTGAGGACGACAAGAATTACCAGAGAGAGAGAGAGAGAGAGAGAGAGAGAGAGAGAGAGAGAGAACACTGATATATATATATTCAGAGAGAGAGAGAGAACACTGATATATATATTCAGAGAGAGAGAGAACACTGATATATATATTCAGAGAGAGAGAGAGAAATAACACTGATATATATATTCCTGCAGTTATATATCCTCCTGATTATTATGAAAAAAGTACGTGGGGTTTCAGTAGTCAAGAATAATGCGGTCAAACTTTGGTTAGTTATTATTATTCTTTGATAAATCTAGCTACAAGTATATATCTTTACGGAGAAAATTCTAATTAAGTTTGTACTCACACATATGTATGACATAACCATGAAGTTTTAGACCCAAATGATAATTAAGATTAAGCTCTGATCTGTGCACTGCCTGTCTAGAACAATATAATTCTCATCCTTCTCCAAAAATGCATGGGAATCAAGATTATGCTGCAGCCGGCAGGAGAATCATGTGGCAACCAACATATATATATATATGTAGTATATATACGTGTCATGACTTGACACTGCACGCACACGCAGCACATAGATGATAACACGCAACATACGTGCAGTGCGTGCTATTGGGTGCGGTTGTTCGTTGCAGCGACGACGATCGAGGCGCACGCATGCATGCCATGCGCACCCGCATATGCATGGCTGGGATTATTATCGAAATCAAACCTGTCTAATGTGTCCTCGAAATATATACCGGCGTTCATGGCGATCCTGACCACTGATCAAGATGTGGGAAGCTACTGCACGCATATATATTGCGCTGCTACATACCTTGTGATCAATTTTGTATCGGCCATCGATCGATGATATATAGATGTGCCCGGCCGGCTTTAACTTGCTGAATTTCTTACGATCGATCGCACTAAACGTACGTTACCCAGTAGTAGTACTATATACAACCTGGTGTAGTACGATCGACTAGCTAGAGCTTCTATCTGTTCATGCATGATGCTGATGCTGCAAGCTGTGTTCTCTACTAGAAATTAATCAATACAATGGTACGGCACACCGAAGGAAAATGTCCTCTTGTTTCTTTCTCTCTGAACTCTCTTCTCTATCAGTCAAGTACTGATGAACCACCAATAATGCCTTGCTCTTCCCTGAACTTTTTTATGTGGGCATGCATGCATGCAGCCCGGATTCAGTGTCGACACTGTTGTTGCAGCTCATCATCTGCTTCGTAATGGCATATATATATATAAATTCAGAGAGATCGATCGAAGCCCTTGCAGACCAATGCAACAATGCGATGCTACCACGCACGTACTGCACTCGCTTCTCATTCAATCACCGCGCGCACTATTGCACGCATTCATCGATCATCATTTTGATTATCTGGGGATATATATCTTTAAATGAAATTGCATGCTTAGATATATATGTTTTCACCAAACATGCATGCATGTATCAAAAGCAAAATACAATGGCTCTTTTAGGTGCAACTTAATTTTATCTCTCAGAAGATAAAGAGTTGCAATATATTTGATCCATGCATTGTTTTTTTTGAAATAAAAATAAATAAATGATGTATTAATCAACTATATATCCTTAGCTTGGTTACATATGCTTCATTCTACTTTTCTTAACTCTTCTCTTCTGGATCACTTTCTTTGAAGCAAAATTAAATATGGCTATCAAATATTTGTTAAAAAACAACTAATTAATAAACATTACTAATTAATTTTCTAATAAATAAAACAATAGATACAATAATTATGATGAACTTCGATCGATTAAAATGAACCGAATATATATATATATATATATACAAATGCTATCTTACACCACGAGTGTAGAATAGCTATTCTACCAACAAATCTACTACTGAAAAAAGTAGTTCTCAATAGTTATTCTACTGAGAAAATCCACTACTGAAAGTAGTCGGTGTAGAATAGTTATTCTACACACGTGATATAGAATAGCGCTCCCGTATATATATATATATATATATATATATATTTACGTCTATCATAAAATTCATCTAATTCAAACATGTGGTTGCATTGTCTTGTACAAGCCAATATTGCAAATTGCAATGGCTGAAAACGATAAGGACAAAAGCTAGCTAGGAGCAAAGCCATCATGCTTACAGGAAAAAGCACTACTTTAATTATCTGCTTTTTATCAGCTATAGCTAGCAAAGCGAAGAACGATAGCTGCATTTGCATAGCTCTGCTAATTAAATAGATGCTTGTAATTTCATCCAGCTAATGTAATAGCTATAGTACAGTACAGTATAGTATATGTAGGAGGCATGGATCTGTCAGGATATCTCATCTGCCTCCGATCCACCCGGATCAGCTTTAAAACCTGATGCGCCAAAATTCGACGTACACTAAGAATAAAGTTGGGCAGTACGTTCCTTGTGTGCTAGCTAGCTGGTCCATGAAAGTTACACTGCTGAATTATTTATGCCAACCTTGGATAGATAGATCTTGGTTTATTAATTTTCTGTTAATTACTATTCGTCCCAGAAGATTCTAATTTTAGCACTTCAAATTTGTCTCTAAAAACTTTATTTATAACTCTTGCATTGCTTTATCGACTTATTTAATACTCTTAATTACATACCATTTTACAATATTACTTTCTCATTAATAATGAGTCTTGGACCTTGGTTTTTTTTACTTTCAATAATTTAGTAACATTATCTTAAAATTAATTTTTACGGAAAAGAAGGATATGAGTAGCTAATTAGGTCTTTTTTGGAAGCTTCAGGATTTTTTAAGCAAGTTCGGCCTAGCTCCAAAAAATCCTAGAGCTAGAGGCGTGGATAGATTAAGGGTATTTTGTTGAATAATTTAGTCTTTATTTAATATTAAAAATAAAAATTTAAATTATTTTATTATATTATACAAACTCCAGATCACTGTGAAACATGCCTTTAGTTAACGAATCTCTTGGATTAATTTGCCACAGGAACCCCCAACAGTAGACCGTTGATCACTGTGAAACATGTCGGAAGGTTAACATAGTTTTAACAACCAATCAATTAATTCATGTCCACGATTGCAAGCAAACAAGCAACACGCTAGCTTTGCAACAAAATATGTGGACCATGCATTATTCATTCCTGATACATATATAATTAAACAATAATGTAACGCTACCTAATATATAAAAGAAACTTAACAATTGTGTATGCAAACGAAGAGAACAACAAAAACGGTACTGTGCACCTGACAATACAGATGGAAACGAATTCAGATAACACTATTTAATACAAATACGAATCCGAATGTTCTCGGATACAAATACAAAATGGATAATTCGAATACGAATCCACATTTAGAAGTTTACTCGATTTAACTTGAAATGAATCCGCATTCGGATGTTCATCGTTTCACAAATTTTTCAAAATGTTAACCAAAATTATAGTGCACTGTTTCTAACCAAAATGATAGTACCTATAATATCTACCTATCATATCATAACAACATGACGATTCTTGTTTTTTCGCATTTTATTTTTTTGTAGAATTTAAAAACCGTTAAGCTCAACGTTATTGATATAGTCGTGATCTATATTTTTAAAAATTTCTTTCAATTTAGTGGTTAATAACTAAAAATGGACTCAAAAACATGAATATGATTTTTTTCTATAAATTTTTGTGCATTATTTTAGGTACTTGCAGTTCAAATTTCACATATTTCAATTTAAATTCTAGAAACACAATTAATGAGTTAAAATAGCAAATGAATCTAGAAAAATACAAAAAATTTATATGGAATGGTATATGTTGTATTTTGATTATAAAAAAGTTTCAAATTAAAATAAATATTTAACCATCTATTTACTTTTAACCATAACCTATTCCTTCTCAAAACTATGATTCCTCTCAAGAGAATCTGGAGTTTCTTAACATCATATGTGACAACTTTCTTGAAATAGTTTCAACTTTATTTGATGTTTTTAGAATTAAAAAAATCCACATTACTGATGGAGTGTTCTAACATAGATTTTTTTAAAAGTTTTCTTTAAATTTAGTGGATAAGAACTAAAAAATAGATACAAAACATCCCTATTTGATTCAGATACGAATATAAATATTCATATTTACAACTATTCAAATACAAATACCAATAATTTAAATATTTTGATATCCATATTCATCCCTACCTGAAAGTGTACTCGAACTCGATCGGTGATATCATTGAGGCAAAGCTGAGCTATTCCAAAGTACAGCACATTGCAGTAATGTTGTTGTACCGATCAAATTAAACGAGATATATATAAGTGAAAGGGACCTGCCATTCATTATGTATAGCTTCCCTAGCTAGTTGTTAATGCTTCAATTCGTTCCTTAATTAACGCATGCACACATGGACTTGATAATTAATTTTTGTCCATAGTTTGCTAATAAGGGCACCCAAGCATCGTAATTCTCGATCCATGCATGCATGTCATTGATCCGTCTGTCCATCAAAGAAGCTAGGAGAATGAAGCTCCATATAGCAACAAATTAAATAAAAATCTATCACTTGATAATTAAACACGCGCTCGGTCTAAAACCTTGGAGAACACACACACACACACATATATATATATATATATATATATATATGTGTGTGTGTGTGTGTGTATGTATGTATGTATGTATGTATGTATGTATGTATGTATGTATGTATGTATGTATGTATGTATGTATGTATGTATGTATGTATGTATGTATGTATGTATGTATGTATGTATGTATGTATGTATATGTTACCCCGTGCAGTGCCAACACATGCAGCATGATAATCAGATAATGCACGGGATCGATCGAGCTGAGCCACCACGTACCATTTCCTAAGTGTTCATTCTCACTCAATGCAACAAATAACCTCCAGATGAATGCACATTATTATATATGTATATATCTCATGAAATTAAGTTGTTTTCTCATGTTCTATGCGTCTCTTCCTCGTTTATTAATCAAGCCTGTTAGATTTAGTTGGCGAGCCTACGTACATATGTCATACACCTCATTTTCATGCTCCTCTCTCTCTCTCTCTCTCTATCGATCGATCGATGATCGATCGATACACACACTCACAAACTGTGTCAACATGTATAATTAGTTAATTATCCTGTCATTTGCGATCATACATATGAATAGTACGTGATATAAATGCTACGTACATGTGGTTCTCTTTTAATTTATGCATGGTATGCATGGCTATTGCTTGCAAATGCCCAGCACGCTAGCTAGCTAGTAGCTGCAACTTAACATGCATATATATGAGCTCTGATCAGCAACCATAATTAATTAGTCCTATCATTAATTTAACGCTGAGCGAGAGTGTGTATATGCTGGAGCATGTAGCCACATGTACACATGCATGTCAGTAAACCCTTTAATTTATTTACATGGTTAATTGTCTACAAACTACCAGAGAATTATTGGTCTTCAATATATATTAGCCTTTCGATTAGACATGAATAGAAAGCAACAATTACAACTAACCATCCTAATTCAATGGCTAATGAGTAGTCGTGTAAGAGCAGTAAAATACTAGTTGGTGGAACAACTCATCAGTTCAAAGTTTTTCAAAACCACAGTATTTCAAATACCGCAGTATGCAAATGCAATGACATAATCTCAGTTTTAAATACCACAATTTTAGAATACCACAGTATTCAATACATGGAGGTGTTTGGGAACAAAGTATTCAACCAAATCATAAACTGAAAAAGAAAACAAAAACAAATAGCAACTCCCAGCCAGACCGTCCCCATATGCAGCGGCAGAGCCCCCTGTTGCTGCCGCCCATCCGCGGGCGCCGCCGGCGTGCCCACCCGCCGGCAATCGGCTGCGACTGCTTCGACTGATACACCAGCTTCTGGTCGCGATGGGACTGCTCCCCCAACCGCGAGCTCATCCACGACGCCATCGAGGCCTTCGAGGACCACCTCTCCGCCGCCGAGTCCTCCTCGGCCACCCCTCCGTCTTCATCCTCCAAGCGCCGCGACAAGGGCAAGCGCAGGCCCCCTCCTCCGCCGCCTATGTGGAAGCCGGGACGGACGACGGGCGGTGGATCGAGACAGCGGGCGGGCGGCACACCTGTTGAAGCCGAGGACGGACGGCGGGCGGGCGGCGCGCCTGTTCGTTGCTCCCTGAGTCGGGGCGGAGTCGGGAGAGGTGGTGGCTAGGTTTTCTGCGTGGGAGAAGAGAGGCGGGGGGAAAAGTGAGCAGTGACGCGGGAGAAATGTGCGGGAGAGGTCGCCCGTGCGCGCACTCGTTTACAGAGAAAAACTTTGGGTCGGACCAAAGTTTCGAATACTGTAAAACAACTGCAGTATTCATAATACTGTAGTTTTGAAAACAGAGATTTTACCTACATTGCCAAACACCTCTCTGTAAAATAAACTCTGGTATTGTCAAATACCACAGTATTGTTCCAATACTGCAAAAAAACTGTGTTGCCAAACACCCCCTAAATGTCTAAATGTCGTTATCAAATGACACCGAATGTTATTTCAGTAGCAGTGACATGCATATACTAACTAGTATTAAATTATTTAATAATGTAAGTACAGGGAGTAGTACTAACTAACTAGACGTGCAGTTGCGAAATAAACTACTCTGAGTGTTTAGTCCTTATGACATTGGATGTTTGAACATCAATTTGCAAGATTAAACGTGAACAAATTATAAAAATAATGCAGAATCAAAGGATTACTCGTGAGACGAATTTATTAAACATAATTAATCTATAATTAATAAATATTTACTGTAACATCACATTGTCAGATCATGACGTAATTAGGCTCATTATATTTATCTCGCGAATAATCCACCAATTACGAATGGTTTTTATAAATATAGAGATTAAAATTTAGTCTTTGTAACCAAACCGGAGCCGTATGATGCAGCACCACAATCTGAAGTGTACTGAAGTTCGACATGTTCAAAATCAAGCTAGGGTTTTCACATTAATCAACTTATTCTGTAAGAAAGTGGAAAGTAAATTAATTCTCCCACGTTGGAAATAGAAACCATAGACGTACGAATTAAGCAAGTAGTATTTAAAATATGTCACATTTTCCCCCGTGATAGGGACTTGCATTATATTGTACGTGGGGTGGTGTCAATGCGTGAATTATACTATATAAAAATATCATTGCAAAGTCGTGTAAACTATTTTTTTATGATTTTTTGGGACGACACATCCATCTTAATTTGTAGCGGTTAGTATTCCACGTTTTTTTGTTAGGACACATAGCTGTAATTTTTTTGTGTGGAACCGTTATTTTTCTTGCTTTTTAATATATACACTAGTCAGATGCATGTGCTTTGCAACATAACATTATTTTGTAATAGAGTCTTTATGTAAAATTCATATTTCTGCATGATTTTTTGGAAATCTAAGAGGTTTTACACAAAATTCGTACATCCGCACAAAATACAGACCGAAATATAAAATTATATTTTTCTTTTCTTTTTCTTCTTTTTTCTTTTTCTTCTTTTTTCTTTTTTCACGCAGGCTGCACTTCTCGCCTGCACTGCGTCGTGGGCCCTACCCTTGCTCATGCCACGCGTGCATGCGCTCCGATCCTGCATGCGAGGGGACGGTTGCGAGGAGGCGGCACATGCATGTGTGGGCGAGTGGCGACGGGAGCGGACGGACGAGTGAATCGACGCTTTAATATAGTAGAGAATTGTCGATTTTAATTAAGTAGCATATATATGGTTTTTCTATTTTTTTAGAGGATAAGAGTGATTATTTATGTGGTAGCAGATGTTTTTCTGATTTTTTAATGATAAAGTGTCGGTAGTTTTAGCGACTCAGTTTTCACGGAACCAGTTTCCTGACATCGGGAAACCCGACCGCTCGAATCTGACGGTGTGGAGACCCCTCCACACTATGGAGGTGGGCCCACCATCTCCAAAACCCCCGCCGACACTCATCGGATCAAAAATTCGACGGTTCGAAAGAGTCGATTGCCCCTGCAATCGGCGAGCGACGAGACGACCGAGTGCAAGGATCTAATTTGTAGTTTGACACCGTCAATTCTTTAAAAAGAGTAGAGATATATGTTGCAATAATACTGTATATACACGCGCACACACACAAATAATACGGATTGGAAGAATAAGGATGCATGTGTGAGTACATATACCGTTATGAACGAAGGGTTGTTGGTAAAGCTAGGAATTGAATTGAAGCAGCCGAATAGTCCCGATCAAGCTCATGAATGCTCGATCGATGGGAGGGCCGGGGCACAATCTATTGCGAAATTTGTGATGCGTCCCCGTTCCTACATGTACTGTTCCCATTTAAGCTCATCACTGTTCATCTGCCTGCATGCATGCCTGGCCTTCCATATCACGACGAGTGCGTGCTAGCTAGCTACCAAGCTCAGCTCAGCTCAGCTCAGCTCCTCGATCGATCATATCGATATTATATCGCTCTTGGATCCAGCTAGCTTAATTTAATTTGGTGGTAATATATATTAAGCATGTGTTCTGAACTGGTTGGACGCATAAATAATATCATATCGATCGAGTATGTCGTTATACGTTGCGCTCAAAGGCGCTAGCTAGCTGCCTAGCTCCGTAACTGTCGTAGCTAGCTAGGCTACCTGCTTAATTTTTAATGGAGAAATTAAATCGACATTAGTGTAATTATCGTAGTGTATGAATTAGCAATTTATATGGTTGCCTCTCAGTTTTTAATTTTAATTAAGAGGCGAATTTTGTCATCATATCGAAATACAGTCTCTTTTGCCACTAACGTTTTTCCGTAGATTTAGGGTTTCTTTGGCTGTATATACGGGTGCAGACATATCGCTTGCTTGGACAAGTATGCATGGGCGCGCGCTTGCTGTTAAGTTGTATCGAATGCGTGCTAGTGTTGTCAATCCCATTACGTACATGCATGTACTTATCTTTGTGTGTGTATGTGTGTATATATACACACGTGATAATGTTATTCTGCCCCACGTGTGTAGACTAGTTATTCTACACCGACCACGGAAATACTACTTTCAGTAGTAAATTTTCTCAATAAATTAAAATTGAGTACTATTTTTTTCTTAATAATAGATTTTTCGGTAGAATAACAATTTGCAAGACGCATCCACGTACACGTACACGTACACACACATACATCAATATAATATACCTATAGCAAGCTAGCTAGTCCAGTGCATGCAGTGTTAGATTGAAAAAAAAATCTCCCTTCCATAACTCATACCTGCATCTAGCTAGCTTAGCTAGGGCGCCCACGCTGCAGGGAGAAAACATCGTAAGAATTAAGCAACTGTTTCGAGTTCAAGCAAGATCAAGCTAGGTCGTCGGCAAGTTGTTCTAACTGTTGGGGTTTAGGGTTCTACCTCCGTACGTACCAGCTAGCCAGCCAGCTGCATGGTTCATAATCTCGCCGACATCTCGCTATCTCTCGGCCGGTCTCTTTCCAACAAAAAATTAAGAAACGACGCATAATTATTTCACATCCATTCAATTCATTAAGCTTAGTTTTTTCTAACTGTTTCCTTTTGTTCAAAAAACGCACACGCGTGAAATAACTTTCTCGAGGTCACGCGCGCACCCTCTTTTTTCGACAAATGGGATATTGAACTTACACGTGTGCGCGCACGCGTGTACCCATCTGGATGTGGGTTTTGTGGGCTCTAGGCCCGGATGGGGGCCCAAATGTGTGTGCGAAATGGCCTTCTATTAGCTAGCTAGGTTAAGTTCGCTAGCTCAGGCAAGAGCTGGATGTGATCGGAGGCATGAAGCAATTAGCTAGCTAGCTCAGCTGGTCCAATCATGTACTGTTCAGCTCACCCTTGTGAAATTAATTGATTCTTCTGTTCTCCCTATCTCTTTTTTGCAGGTTCGATTTTCTTTTCATTTTTTAGAGTTCGCGAGAAAAATTGAGATCCAACAAGTTCCTATTTGGCTCTTAAAAGAGATCGCCAGACCCTCATCCCCAGGGCCCCCTATCATAGCTCTCATACGTGCCACGTGGGCGTGCGCACTCCAGCATGATGTTACCACGCACGCAGACTTCCCACTTATTTAAATTTGAATATTTTTATTTGTATTTTAAAATTTGAATATTTAAATAAAATAGATGATTATGTTCCTATATTTAAATTTGAATATTTGTATTTGCATTTAAAAAATTGAATATTTAAATATGATAGATGATTATGTTCCTATATTTAAATTCTAATATTTGTATTTACATTTAAAAATTTGAATATTTAAATATGATAGATGATTATGTGCCTATATCTAAATTTGAATATTTGTATTTATATTTAAAATTTTGAATATTTAACTATAATAGATGATTATGTTCCTAGCTATATTTAAATTTGAATATTTGTATTTATATTTAAAATTTTAAATATAGTCCTTCATTATTAAACAATAAATATTTTTATGTATTATGATTTTGTCAAATAAATGTGTATAGTGTGCGAAGAAATGATGGAAATTGAAAATAAAAGCTCTATTTTGAGAGCCGTCACTACAACAATCCAGGAAACTTCCGTCGGCCAAAGCCGACGGAAGTTAGCCCTTTCCCGACGGAAGAAGCTAACTTCCGTCGGCAAAAGGCTAACTTCCGTCGGCTTTGGCCGACGGAAGCGGGTAGACGGAAGTTAGCTAACTTCCGTCAGCCGCCGACGGAAATTAGCTAACTTCCGTCGGCTTCACGTGGCCGACGGAAGTTACCAGAAAATTTAATAATTTTCGTCGGCTATTATTTGGCCGACGGAAATTAGCTTTTTTATTTTTTCCGTGCAATCCTGCATGTTACAGTAACTTCCGTCGGCCAAATAATAGGGCCGACGGAAGTTAACTTTTTTTTCCTTTTTTATTTATTTCTCCCGTGCATTCCTCTCCAACAGATAGTGGATATGGAAACAGATAATGCCTGTAGCATTACTTAAAAGTTCAAAATAATCAACATTACTTACATAACGACCACATGAAATTTTTTGTAGGATTATTTAACATTGCCATAGTAAAGCTTGGGATTCAAAGGCTTTAATCAATTAATTGAAACACAATTATACATGTACATCAACAAGGGACCAAAAAATCTTAGGCTGAAATATCTCATGTGCTAGCAAATGTTCTAAAGGGGTTATTCATATGGAATCAACAGTTAAGCGTAATTCATACACTATACAAAGCTACTAGTTTCTAAAATGGAAAACAAATGGCACTTGTAAGGACAGAAAGCTCTAAATTTGCAGTAAGCCAGTTCAGATCCAATGAAAAGCAATTGAGACACCAAGCAGAGTAAAGGTTCCAGAATTACCTGAAAAGTTCCCACATTCCACAAAACAGAATCAAATGTTATCCATAAAGAGTCTAAATGCAAGGATTCTACAAAAACTGCATTCAGAAAATAATCTACCATTCTGTGTTTCTGCCTTCACGTGGAAGTAATTAAAGTCTCAACATTACATCCAAAATGTCTCATCTCTCCACTAAAGATCAATTTTGTACCATATCCAAAGGCCCCATAAATAATCAAGCCCATCAGCATTGTACAACCAATCAACCAAAAACATATGCAACTAACTGAAAAGGCTCTGAAATTTAATCAAGAAGCAAACCCCAGACAACTCAGATCCTCCACACCCTCAAAAAAACTTTGGTAGTTTGCAATTTACCAGTAAATACAACACATGCACACCAAGTACAAGATTTATAGCTAAATTATGTATGATTTCACCACAAAGTTCAAAGACTTGGCCTCAGGCACATAATCAAGATAGCTAAGCTTCTTTGCTGAAAAGACTGGTCATTGGATACTTAAAGAGACCCAGGAACTTCCATCAACATGGGCTGACCAATACCTCACAAGTACATCTCTAACCAAAATTCATTTCCTTGATACAAATGCTCCACGATTTTACTGATTACGTCGATTAGATGCAGAACTCATCGTAACAGAACTCCTCATACAACAATTTTGGTACAAAAGGAAATGAACCATTGAATGCTGCGAAGAATGAAAAAATGGCTAGATACCTTTGGATGTGCAAGCCGGCCGGCCGAGGCACGGAGGCGGCGACCGGGAGGCGAGGCAGGGAGGCGGGCTGGTGAAGACGGCGGCCGTCGGAGCGAAGCGACGACCGACGGTGTAGGGTGAGGCGGCTACCGGCGGTCGGGCGAAGATAGCGGCCTCTGGGCGGAGGCGACGACCTTCGGTGCTGGCCGATTCTGGGAGGCGCGGCGGCGGCGGCCGGGAGGCGAGGCAGGGAGGCGGGCGGGTGAAGACGGCGGCCGACGGTGTAGGGCGAGGCGGCTACTGGCGGGCGGGCGAAGACGGCGGCCGGGGAGCAGGCCGATTCCGGGAGGCGCGGAGGCGGCGGCTGGGAGGCGAGGCAGGGAGGCGGGCGGGTGAAGACGACGGCCGACGATGTAGGGCGAGGCGGCTACCGACGGGCGGGTGAAAACGGCGGCCTCTGGGCGGAGGCGATGACCGTCGCAGGCCGATTTCGAGAGGCGCGGAGGCGCAGAGGCGGTGGCCGGGAGGCGCGGCGGCGGCCGGGAGGCTGGGAAGCGGGGAGGCGAGGCAAGGAGGCGGGGGCGGAACAACCTAGGGTAAACTAGGGTAAAACTAGGCGCCGAGAAAAATCGGGCGTGACCGGGAAAAATAAGACGCGCAGGAAAAATATCTTCCGTCGGCCACAGCTAAAGCCGACGGAAGTTAAGTTAATTTCCGTCGGCTTTAATGTTGGCCGACGGAAGTTAATTTAACTTTCGTCGGCTCCTGTAGACCGACGGAAGTAAATTAACTTTCGTCAGCTTTTCCGAAAACCGACGAAAATTAAAATTGCCGACGAAAATTTCCTATTTTCTTGTAGTGCGTGGCTAGAGTAGAACCCACACTACTACAAAGCGACACTGTAGTGGCGGTCCGGAATGACGTCAGCACCGACCGCCACTACTTTACCAACAATAGTGGCGGGCGCTGGTGCTGCCGTCAGCACCAGCAACTGTAGTGGCGGGCATCTAATGGCCCGCCACTACAGTGGTTTTGCCCAACGTCACTACAGTGACGGTTTATAGTAGTGCCAGAAAACAGAGCCTCCAAATAAAAAAAAGTTTTCAAATCAAAAGTAGAGACCTGATTTGAGAGCTATATATCGCTGAACTTTCTCTGACGCGTCGGTTTCGTCGAAACTGAAAGGCTTTCTTTTCATTAATACGTACGTAGTATGACTTAGTTAACCCCAAGTTTCAGCGGTAATTGTACGGTGGTGCCTGGCGGAGACATTAACATGTGGGTGCACCGACAAAATATGCATACTCATAGCATGGACGACTTTCTTTTCATTGCTTTTGCATGCATGACTAATGACTAGCTACACGTACTACACTCGATCTGCTCAGAGTTTTCGTTGCCTAGCTCTCGTTGGTGTCTGTGTAAGCTAGCCTAAATTTCTAATATAATCAAACGTTTGTTTGTAAGCCTAGCTTTCCAAAATCCAGACATATATATGCTCGTCGATCGATCGATCATCACACGTACGTCTTGTCTGGAAATCCTGATCATGCATGTAGATGAATCCTTGCATGCATGGGTTGATATATCTCGATAGATCTCACAAAAAACTCAAGAGTACGCCAAGAAATAATTAAGCTGCCAATTAACTGGGATAAAATCTCGTTTGTATATATATACTCCTGCATGCGTATCTACGTACTCGATCTTTAAGCGTATTTTATCGGAAAAGGCATACAAATTAACTATTCACTTCTGCTAGCTAGTAATGGTGTAATATGGATTCAGATCCTCTGCAGTCGCCCCGAACGACAGCACTCGACAGTCACGGCATCTGCACCCTTCCTTCACGATCTGACGCTGAACCAGCTTCCCCCCGCTCAATCCTTCCACACGTTGGGCCTCGGCCCAACACAAGAACGGCCTGCTGGACTACAGTCCCTGGCTTTTTGGCGCGACGGCTCGTGTTTTGGTGCGAGGCCATGCCGTGAGGCGCGCGGCGATCGTCGGGTGGCCGTGTTCCTTCTCCTTTCACTTAATCCAAAACGAGAACGAGGTACACTAATTTGCACTCCCATCTCTTCCTGTATAATCAGATTGCAAGGACATTCTAATTTGGTTCTACCTCCTTCGTTAGATTGTGTTGGAATTGGTTGACAGAAACTCAGATTGCTTTAAAAAATGATTTCTGCATCTGCATACCCGAGATGGAAGAAAATAGGTGTGTATCAGCATGATTTGTTACCTTTTTACCAGAAGATCAGAAATATATTAGTTCAAATAATCACCTCATTTTCTTGTAGAGATGGCTTGTTGCCTAGTTTGTTGCCTCAAGTTGGCATGGAGTTCAGTACTATTGAAGAGGCTTGGATGTTTTGGATTAGCTATGGAGGTCAAAAAGGATTTGAAGTTAGAACAAAGTATAAAAACAAAAGAAAGTCAGATGGGAAGGTTAGGTCATGCAGATTTGTTTGTTCAAATGAGGGTCATAGATTGCCAGATAAAAGGGATCATCTAACAAAATGTCCAAGAGCTGAAACTAGAACCGATTGTCAAGTTCGCATGGGTGTTGTAATGGACCGGGTGAAAGGAACTTATAAAGTGGCTGATTTAGTTTTGGAACATAACCACATCCTTCAGTTGCCACAAACCTCACACTTGATGGTGTCTCAACGAAAAATTTCAGAGTTGCAAGGTTTTGAAATTGAGACAGCCGATGATGCGGGAATTAGACCTAAAGCTGCACATGTGCTAGCTAGTCTCCAAGTCGGTGGGTCATTTAATCTCAGTTACACTCTTCGTGACCATAAGAATTATTTACGAGGCAAGCGCCAACGAGAGATGATATATGGTCAAGCAGGAAGCATGCTTATGTATTTTCAAAACAAAATTGCCGATAATGTTTCATGAAGGATGTGTTCATGAAGGATGAGAAGTACACAATTGAGTGAGAGCTTGAATAGTGAACTAAAGAGACATTTCAAATCTGATTTTGATATCATTTGATTTCTTAAGCATTTTGAAAGGGTGGTGGAAGACAAAAGAAAAAATGAGTTGAATGCTGAATATGAGTAGAGAAAAAAGTTACCTAGAATCAAAATGAGGACACCTATGCTAATCCAAGCTAGCAAGCTGTACACACCAATTATATTCGAAGCTTTTCAAAGTGAATATGAAAGGTCCATGGTAGCATGCACCACGCCATTGGAAGGCAACAATGAATATCTTGTAGCAATTGGGAGTCTTGATGAAAATTTTACCTTGGATAAGGAGTACAAAGTTACTGGTGATCCTTTAGAGCAAACCAGTACATGCGACTGTGGGCAGTTCGGTAGAATTGGAATATTGTGTGGTCATGCTCTAAAAGTCCTTGATTTGATGAATATCAAGTCACTACCAAAACATTATGTATTGAAGCGTTGGACACGTGAAGCACGTAGTGGAATAATACAAGATAGCCAAGGCCAAAACATAGTAGAGGATCCAAGGTTAAATGATATGCTTCGCTACAAAAACATGACTCGCAAATTTCAGAATTTGGCACTTCAAGCTGCTAGCCATCCACAATGCTCTTTGTTAGTAAACAACACACTTGACATCCTTAGCAAGCAAGTTGAAGAAGAAATCAATGGTTGTACTAGTCATGTCGATCCAGTCAATCCAGTCGCTGTTCCCACCAATGTTACTCCCCAAAATGATGTGGTGATGACAGCACGTCTGAAGAAAAAAGAGGTGCAAACAAAAAGCTCAAAGCGCAAAAAAACTTGGTTTGAAAAGAGACGCAAGGGTACAAAGAAGGGAAGTAAGAAAAATGGAAAAGACAAAGGTCCAGTGGTATGTAACACCACAAAAATATTTTTTTTAATTCTCTTCAACTGTATTTTAGCATTCCAGTAGAACAAGTGTTTAGTTTAATCTAATGATTTCATTCTCTTTTATTGAAAGGAACAAGAAACTGCAAAAGTGGCATTCGATGATGGTGCATCGGTACAAAAAATTTCTCCAAGTACTTCTTGGCCCAATGAAGGAATGCATGAATCATACATGGCCATCAGCTGCTTATCTGAACTTTTCACGGTAATATTTCAAAGAGATGATTAATATAGTCATATGCACAAAGAGTTCAATGACTTTTCTTTTATCTTGCAGGGAGCCGGCACCGATGATTTTAATGTTGAATTCTAACAATGGAGCTTGTGCTTGAGTGAAGCTTTTGGTTCTGTGTTTGAAATGTTTACTTCAGTATGTCATATGCACTTGAGCCTTTAGCATTTGAGCTCTACAACATTTTGAGTTTCAGTATGACAGAACAATACAAGCTCTGTAAATTCTGTGTTTATTCCAGTGAGAGCACAATTTAGAGTACAATTTGTCATCTATATAATTTCTATAGTCTTTGATGTGTCCTATACAATCACAACTTGCCCAACTTACTAGCATTTGCACAGTTTACGGAATACAAAACACATGCTTCTTCCATCTTAGCTTTTCTTGCTGCGCTACAGAACAAATGCTTCTTCCAGCTTGAGTTTTTTTGGCTGCGCTCAGGGTGGTCTGCTGGCTCTGTGGCTGTGCCCTGCAGCTGCAGCTCGATGCGTTGAGATGCTCCACCTCGTCTCACCACCGAGCAGCATGGGACCAAGGCTCGCCGGCAATGGAATGGCCGACAGTCGCGCAGGCAAGATGGGATGCTCACCAGGCGCTCAACCAAGGGGCAGACGCGTCCTGGTACTGATGTAGGTCGACGTTCGGGCGCCATGGTGACGAGAGCCTGCATCAAGTGAGGAAGACGGTGACGGCGACGGCGACGACGACCACAACTGCGGAGGCAGCGGCGGAGAAAGGCAGAACGCCTCGATTGGGTGAGTTGCTCGGCGTTATGGGCCGAAATGGGCCAATCGACCTATTGCTGTGTGAACTTTTAGCGAGGAGGCGTCAGATCGTGAGGGGACGGTGCAGATGTCGTGACTGCCGAGTGCTGTCGTTCGGGGCGACTGCAGAGGATCTGAATCCGTGTAATATATCTTTAGTTTGTTTGCCTGCGTGTATATTAATTAAATCTTTACAACAAATAAACCAGCAGCTATAATACACACCGGCATGTTCACACTGCAGGTTAATTAACGTAACTATACCTGATTAATTGTTGTGGCCGTACTGCAGCAGCTGGTTGATTATTACTTACATTGCATATATATTGTCATCTTTGTTCTGTCAAATCCAACCAAAGAATCTCAAAACAATATAAATCCAATAAACAGAAGAATAGTGGTTAATTAATGAGTGGAGTTGAGAGCTATACTACAAAAGTTGATACAGAAAATATACACGCTTTCATTGAAAAGTTCTGTAGCCCTTAGGTTAAATATATGTTCGTTTGGAATTGCAATAAATATAGAGAGGAATCCCGTTAGGTTCACAGATACGAGGTCAGATTTGTTTCACCTTTGGATTATAGCAATCCAGTTTCTTTTCATATGTTGAAACAAATAGGACAATTTATTCTGGTAGCTTATTATAATCTAGAGTGCATATTATAACAATCTAGTAAGTTGGTAGAACCCAACTTTTTTATAAGCTGAATTGTTATAATCCAAAGCTGAAATAAATGAGTACTCGGTCTCTTTAAACACCGGCTATAGACCCTATATATATTTTATACTTTAGAGGATTTTCGTAATAATTAGTTTGGTTTCTCCAAAAAATTTATCTAAATTTGATTAGTCTGGTCTAAGAAGTCATATTACTAATTAGTTGTCAAATGTTTTATTCCTGAAATCAAGAGCATCTAGAGAGAAATGGTCATCGTCAAAGTGCCTTTCACCCCTATCTACGCCACAAACATCCACTTAATTCTTTGCTCGATTCAAATGTGCATTGGCTCACTCAACTAACCCCCAATACTAGCTAGCTACTTGCATTATTGGGTGAGTGCCGACGACATCACTCGTCCATTGACCTCAATACGATCATGTCACTAAACACATTCACATCTACAAGTAAAAGGTTATATATACATACATATATACAAATATACATATACATATATGTATGTGTATGTGTATGTGTATGTGTATGTGTATGTGTATGTGTATGTGTATATGTATATGTATATGTATATGTATATGTATATGTATATGTATATGTATATGTATATGTATATGTATATGTATATGTATATGTATATGTATATGTATATGTATATGTATATGTATATGTATATGTATATGTATATGTATATGTATAAGAAGCTATTTTCTCTATTGTTTGTAGTACTTAAAAGTGTTAGTGGTGGTTGTGTTGCTGTTCTCTACGCGCGCGTAATTAAGTTCTCTAGATGGTTTTACGTACATATATATGAATGTGTCATTTGTAACATTTTTAAAAATAATTTCATCGCAATCACTATATACACTACCGGAAATCGCTTGTTTACCGAGTGCCTGAGACTTTGCCGAGTGTTCGGCAAACTTTAAACACTTGGCGAACTAATTCTTTGCCGAGTGCCCCTACAAAAATACACTCGGCAAAGCTAGATAGTAACAGTCGTCACAACTGCGTGTTTGAGCGGACAATTTTTTTGGGGTTTGCCGGGCATTTTTTTTTTTTGAAAAACACTAAGCAAAACCCACAAATTTTTGTGTGTGTGAGCCTTGTTTCGGTCGTATGTGATATTTTCTATTTAGTTTTATATTAAAATTTCTTGTGCACTCAAAATACAACATATATTATCCCTTGTAAAAAATTCATATTTTTTAGTTCAGTTTTCTATTTTTAATTCATTAAGTATGTTTCTAGGATTTAAATTGAAATAGGTAAAATTTGAACTATAAGTGCCAAAAATAATGAACCAAAAATTATATAAAAATCATATTCATATTTCTTAGTATATTTTGAGTTCTTATGAACAAAATAGAAATAAATTTTGAAAAAACTAGGTTGTGACACTCTATCGGCAACATAAACCTTAATAATTTTTTAATTCTAAAAACTCAAATGAAGTCCGAAAAACACAAGACTTATCATGGTGTTATGATATGATACATAGATACTATGATAAAAAATTAAAAATATTTTTATAAAGTTGTCGCGTATAGTGTTTAGAAATTAGAGATTTTGAGAGGAGGAATTATAGTTTAGAGAAGAAATGAGATAGGTTTGAAAGCAAATTAATGATTAAATCTTTGTTTGAACATGAATTATTTTTGCAATAAAAATACAACATATCTTATCCCATAAATTTTTTTGGTATTTTTTTAGGCCAGTTAGCTATTTTTAATTCATTAATTCTATTTCTAGGATTTAAATGGAAACATGTCAAATTTAAACTATGAGAACATGAAATAATAAACTAAATTATCCAAAAAAATCATAATCATGTTTTTATTCTATTTTATGTATTACCATAAATTTTGTTAAGGAAAAAAATGAAAACCATATCTGACAATTTTTTAAAAAAATAAAAAATGTTTGTCGAGCGCCAAATTTGAGGCACTCGGTAAATAATTTGGGTTTGCCGAGTGCAACACTCGACAAAAAAAAATTTGTGCTTTCCGCATAATTTTCCTGCACACTTTCAAATTGTGCACACTTTTTTTCAAAAATTTCGCATGGTTCATTAAATACCCCTCCTTCCTTCTTCCCTCCTCACTCCTGCTTTCCTCCTCCCTTCTCTCTCTCCTCCCTTGACAGCCACCGCCCGTCGCCGCACCTTTGCCCCGGCACCGCCCCGAGCCCCGCCACGGTGCCGCGCCTTACCGCCCGATTGCCGCCCCGATCCCCGATCCCCGTCGCGGCGCCGCGCCTCGTCGGCCGATCGATGCCCCGATCCCCGCCACGGCGTCGTGGCTCGCCACCTGATCGCTGCCCCGCTCGCTCGTTGTGCTGCGCTCCACCACGCCCACCGCGCCATGCCCATTGCGCCTTGCCCGCTCTTGGTGCCACACGGCGTGGCGCGCCACTGTCCGCACTGCACCTCGCGTCGAGCTCGATGTGGGGTCTTGCGCCCGACATCCTGTTATTTTTTATTTTCTTTGTTTGTTTGTCGAGTGTCAAATTTGACACTCTGCAAAGTCACCGTCATAGCCATTTGCACACCGTTTTGTTACTTTTTTGGTGAGTGTTATTTTTAGCACTCGACGAAGTGTTCGTCGAGTACCCGACAAAATACACTCAACGAACCCGTCTAAACCAAGAGCTTATTTTCTGAGTGTGGTTTGCCGAGTACAACACTCGACAAACCATTCACCGAGTGTAAATACGCCTTCGCCGAGTGCCTCTGGCACTCAACAAAGTTCCTTTCTCCCGTAGTGATATGTGTGTAATTATACGCCCATATATACTATTTTGTTTTATATTTTGATATATTTTTATGATATTTCTTAAATTAGAATAGGAACAAGTCCATTTTTGGCCATCGAACTAAGACCGAAGTTTGCTTTTGGCCATCGAACTCCAAAACCAGGAATCTTCGGCCACTAAACTTTACAAACCGTGTATAATTGACCACTGAGTCCTGTTTTGAATGGTTTCAGGTGGTTTTAACTGCCACGTTGGACTCCGTCGCCACATCACCCGCCACATCGTCTTGCTGACTCAGCTGCGGCCCCACACGTCAGGTCAGGGGTCCTCCTTATCTCTTCGTTAGGTCACCCGACGACATCTCGTTCCTCAAATCATCGGTGCGCAAGGCAGAGGGCGGTGTGGCGTAGCGTCAACGGTAGCAAGTGAAGTAGCGTCGCCCTAGATTCGCTTCGCTCCAAGAAATCCACCCCGTCGCCTTATTCCCGCAATAGCAGATCGTCGGTGGCGAGTAATCTAGGGGACCATGCCTGTATAGGATTGGAGACTCTTCACCCAAACTTCCAAGCGTACCCGTCGAGGAAGACGAGCTCGATGACCTGGCCATGGCTCCCGTCCCGTCCCGTCCCTTCCGCCGCCTCCTCCTCAAACCCTAGCGCCGTCGTAGGATTCGAATGAGCCAGCGCCGCTGTCGAGTGACCTAACGAAGAGATAAGGATGGCCCCTGACCTGACGTGTGGACTGCAGCTGAGTCAGCAAGCTGATGTGGCCGGTGATGTGGCGACGGAGTCCAACATGACAGTCAAAACTACCTGAAACCGTTGAAAACAGGACTTGGTGGTCAATTATACATGGTTTGTAAAGTTCAGTGGCCGAAGATTCCTGGTTTTGGAGTTCGATGGCCAAAAGCAAACTTCAGCCTTAGTTCGATGGTCAAAAATAGACTTGTTCTATTAGAATATAGGCATATATTTAGATTAGAATCGATGCAATGCAGCATGCGTTACGCTAGGGCTTTAATTATTAAAAATGCACTCATCAAATTTTTTCAAAAAATGAGGAGCCTTTTTTTCGTTAAGTACATTTTGATCTTTGTAGCCACGATTTAATCATGGATATATAGAAATAATTTTATTTCTTGCAGCATCTTATATTAATATATATATATATATTATATATATAGCTGTTAGAATTAATGGAACCTCATGCGTGCACAATAGCTGCATCATGAAAAATGATATTACATCTTACATATGGTCGTAGTCTCACATAATAGTTGCATTGCGTTTGATCAACTCTTTTCATAAGTGGTGAAGATTCTGCTAAAACTATATTCATTTCATTTTTTGTGTTTTGACATTAATGTGTGTTTAAAACTGTAAAAGTTGGGTACATATGCATGAAAAATACATGACTATATATATTTGTCTCAAAAACTGATCTCATAATATTACAATAATTATGATACTCATCTCGGTATTTTTAGTCATGTAGTACCTAACGTTACTCTTCAAAAGTAAATATCAATAAACATCTTGGGATAACATTAAAAAAATTATATTTAAATACAAAGTACTATCAAATCCTCTAATGAAAAACATACTCATATCAAAAAAGTAAATATCAATAAGTGTGGGTCATCAAGTTTATACATTGTATACTGCATATTTTGTTTTTGTCCTAATAAAACTAACAAACTGATGCGATATTATCTTATTGTTGTAGTTTCTATCAAAAAACTTTGGCGATAACAATAACATTTGTGCCGGTGACACTCTTAAGATAGTCCAAATTTAGTAAAAGAATTGATCTAACACAAGGGAAATATGTTACAATAACAATGGGATAGACCTTATTGATTGTTATTGCTAAATTTTACACTAAGGGTGTGTTTGGTTCTGTTTTTTAAATCTGCTTCTGTTGTGAAAAAGCAGAAGCTGAACCAAACGGGTTTACCAAAACTGCTTTTGCTGTGAAAAAATAGTTTTTTTCTAGTACAAATTTGGAAGCAGCTTGGACTCTACTTTTTTGCTTTTGCTTTTCTGTTTTTTAGTTCAGATTAAATAGTATGAATTCAAGGCATCTTAATCGATTTAACATTATTATGGTTTGTATTGCACTACACAATTTCATGAGATAATATGTGGTTGTCGGTTACTTTATAAGATGAACTATACACTTTTTTATTTATCTAATATATTTTTTAGTTATTTAGTTGCATCAATGTTGAGTGTTTCCTATTTATATATATGTATAGAATATTATAATGATGAAAATTACGTAAGTTATAAAAAACAGTTAGCTCACAACAGTTTTTTTCACAGCAGCTTCAACCAAACGACTTTTAGCTTTTTCACAGCAGGCAGCTCACAGCAGACAACTCACAGCAGCTTTTTCACAACTCACAGCAGAACCAAACACACCCTAACTTTGGTGATAAGAAGACTCCAATGACCATAAAAGTGAAGGAGAATGATGAAAGTGATATTTATAGAAAACCATGCACTTATTATGTATGCATATTTTGTTTATGTACTTCAATTATTTTTTTATAATGTTAGGGGAGGGTCCTAGCAATTTTGCGAACAAGAAGCTAAATAGATAACCAGGGAGGTCAATACCGACCAAATGGACCAATTGAAACACATCTGATATTTTAGCAATCCAATATATGTAACTCCAACAAGTAAGGCTCTCCTACAGGACATACCGATAGGTATATCCTCAGAGACTCGTTATATGTGATAAAAATTTGGTTATGAATCTTCTGTGATTTGCTTTTGCAATGTTGGATATGTTGGTTGTCAAATCTTGGCTTTGCTTCAAGATGTAGCCTAAAAACAATTATTTTTTCAAAATGACCACAAGTGATTATTTTCACCTGTCACTAAAGAGGTGTTTAGTGATGGATGACATTATGACCCTTAACTGAAGAGCCATAGCATGTGAGCCGATAGGCTCCCTTTAGTGATGAGTCAAAATTGTAGCCCGTCAATAAAGGTTGACTCTTTAGTGACGTGTAAACACCCGTCACTAATGATGTTATGTTACTAATACAGTAAGAGTAATAGAAGACCTCTCTGCTGCTAATAAAGGTTGTTACTTATTATATACGTATGCAACGCAAACCACATAGATCTGAACGCTGACTATAGTCAAAATTATTGCATATGCATCATGCACGTACTTGATCCAGTGTGTGTCGGACCAGGGGGAGAATTCTGTTGTAAAATTCTTGCAATTGTCCGGTTCACTCAAGATATGTATTGAACTATTATTGGCCAGATCGAAATGCATGGTCTGTCGCACTGATTGCATAGTAAGTATATATAGTAGCATGAAACGTACTATTGTATATATATTGTTTTGTCCTGACGGCCAGTAGTTCTCAAGCACCGAGTTTTATACACTGCAAGATTTTCCGGACTTATATTAGTAGCTCGTCCGTCAAGGTGCGTCGACTGTTCCCTGGTCAACAACAATTCAATTATATTGCAGGTTTACCTAATGTTTGGTTTGGTGTACGACGAGAAATGAAATCGGTTGGTTTGGAACTATCTCGTTCGTCAAAAAAATAAGTACTACACGGTTCAACATCTATAAGGAATATTCTGTTTCTGTGAACAGTTCAGTTCCACTTGATTCCACCCCATCCCTCGAACCAAACAACAATATCATCTCATATCCAAGAACCGTTCCAACCAAATACTACCTTAATTAATCAGTCCACTCGATCGTTAACTAGATTGAGCTCTCTCACACACACAAAGTTGGAAACAAAAACAAAAACAAAAGGCCATGTAACAAAAAACTGATCATTAATTAAGTAATCACATTATGCAATCGATCTACGGCCGATCGATCGATCGACTTAAGTTGCAAAAGCTATAGCTGTAGGCCCAAAAGGTTTTTGCTTTGGTATTCCACTACACAAAGCAAGCAAAAGCGGATTATTGAGCATACGACAGCACAAAACCAGTACTTGTACGTTTCTTGACAGTGTACGAGACAGAGATCGAGCTAGCTAGAGATAGATAGATAGAGATATAAGTACTCTCTCTTACACATGATTATTTGCAGCTCGCTATTTATCAACATTGTAGAATAGTAGCGGTGTTGTTTGTTGCATCGGTAGTACGCGCGTACGTAGTAGTCTCTAGCTATGTACATCTCTCTCTCTCTCTCTCTCTCTCTCTCTCTCTCTCTCTCTCTCTCTCTCTCTCTCTATAACCCTTTCGATATGTAGCTAGGTGGGGGCCGGGCCAAGCATTGCATGCATAATGTAGCACAAGAATGCATGCGATATGTGCAAAAGCTTCCTGTGTTGGTGCCATCTAGTCTCTTCTTCTCTGTGATTCTCTCTGTTTACGACATGGTGTCATGCATGTGCGCCTATATATCTTGTACTACATGCTTCAGTCTTGGATACATCATATATGCTTTAATTTCAGTAAATTAATTGATTTGTGATAACATATATATATATATATATGATTTCATGATTTTTTTATTATTTTTATATACTCCTTCTGATCAGTCAACATTTTTGAATTGTACACAAAATTAAGATATCAGCTTAATTAAGTGACTTTGTTGCTCTTTAATTGTTTTTGAAAAAATCGTTAGTTGCTTATTTGTTAAAGGGGTAGCATTTTTTATAAGATTAAACATAGAAAAACGATTTAAAAAGTGAATAGAATTTCTAAAATTGCTTACAAAAAATTGAGAGAGAGAGAGCTAAAAGGTAATTAAATGGTACTACTACTATTTTGATATGATTTTTTTGCAGGGTATAAATATACATACAGCTTGACAAAGAAACTAGACTGCATGCCAAAGCAATTAAATTGTTGCAAGTGGATATTTGGTTCCCATACTTCCATGGGAATAAATTAAACACAAGAAGTATGGTTTTTTCATGGCTTTCAAGTCCCAAGATTACCACCATATTTACTGACATCCTGGTGGCACATATCATATATGTACTCTCTTCAAAACCTCTTCCTTTTGTTCATTCCTCACCATCAACCTTTTCCTCACTCACCTATATGTATGCTGTCAGCCAGGTGATCCTCATCCTCTCTCTCTCTATCTCTCTATTTCTTTTTCTCTTTCTCTCTCCATCTCTAGTGAAATTGGCTTCTCTCTCTAGTGAACTTGCCTATCTTGCTCTACAACCTCATTTACACCTTTAGGGCTAGAGGCACACACAACCACACTTTACCTCCAACTCTTTCTCTCTCTCTCTCTATTTATAATAGCTAGTTGCTGCCCTCTCCAATCCATTATGCTATCTCCTCCTCCTACCTCCAGCTCCACACCAATCCATCCATGGGAGATCCCTACACCAATTTCTTGAGAGCCTACTACCACCGCTCCCACCCACTCCAGTTCCGTCCACCGCCGCCGCCGCCGCCGCCGAACGGCGCATCATCCTCCTCCTCCTCCGGCGGCATCTACACCTTTTCGTCGTCCTACTACATCCATCCGCCACCTCCTCCCCCCTCCCCTCCAATCCGCGAAGCACTCCCCCTCCTCAGCCTCACGCCGTCCTCCTCCTCCTCCCAGCCACACCATGGCCGCCGCCATGACCGGGATCACGAGGAGGAGGAGGAGCTGCGTCGTCGTCAGGAGGATAAGCTCCTGGTAGCAGCAGCCACTTACAAGAAGCATGACCATGGCGGAACCTCCTCCTGCAGAAACTACGACCAAGAAGTAGCAGGCGATCATGCTGCGGGAGAGGTCACCGTCGCCTTGCACATCGGCTTGCCCAGCCCGAGCCCGTCCGAGGCGGCAGCAGCAGCTGCTGCAGCTGCTGCTGCCAGCGATGGCCGGCAGCGAGAAGAAGCTGCAGCAGCAGCCGGAGGAGGAGGGAGAAGCAGCAGCGGCAGGATGCAGCAGGAGGGAGATGAGGAGGAGGAAGGGGAGGAAGAGGAGACGACGACGGCGGCGATGCTGCCGGTAGGGTGCGCGTCCATAGGGATTGGGAGGCTGACCAAGGGACAGTACTGGATCCCCACGCCGTCGCAGATCCTCATCGGGCCGACCCAGTTCTCCTGCCCCGTCTGCTACAAGACCTTCAACAGATACAACAACATGCAGGTAATTAAACAAGATCCATCCATTATCTCCATCTGCTACCATATCTGATCATCGATCGATCCTTCTCTTCTGATTTAATTTCATCATACATCTCAAATTGATTATGTTTTAGGCATTGACGCCGTAGTACACAACACACATCGTCCCTTTATACTACCTTTTCTATTTATATATTTATAAAAACTTTTTCTACCAAAATTACGAGTACCGTTTTCACCTATCAAATCATAATATTTTTTAATTTTAGGTTTCGGCGTTTCGCTACACGCGTCGTCGTCAGTTTGAGAATCTTTTGGTTGATATATTTGTTCTGGGTGTTTAAATTGAGAACCGTCGTCGCCTTGCTTTGATTAAGTCTTAATTCTGCAAGATGCACGATCGAATTGGGGACAGACGGACAGTAGAACAGTACTGGTTGCATGCATCGATCGATCTGTAGCTTCTCTTTCTCTTCTCTTCTCTTTCTTTCTGTTGTGTCAATTGTGGACGGAAGCTTGTTGTACATCATGCATGATGCAGGTGTGTGGTGGTGGATCTGGGAGGAAGTGCCGCTGCTCTAGTACTGTACTGACAGGGGAGCAGCTTTGATTTGATCTCTCATATGAGTCTCTCTTCTCTCTGTGTGTGCGTCGCCGTGTGAGCCGGATCTTTGATTTGATTGAACCGGGGCATGGCCGGAGAAGGACGGAGACAGAGGCACGCAGTAATAGCTCGATCTCACCTCAAACGGCCATTGACACGGAAGAGCTCTCTGAGAGTTCTGAGCTAGTAGCTGGCACTGGCAGCGAGCTGCGACCTGCGAGTAGTATTCTTGGAGTTTGCGCCGGTAGTAGCGTATTCAGGCCTTTTCAATTCGATCTCAAAGAGAGAGTGAGAGATCTGAAATCTGATCGAGGAGAAAGATGTAGTGGCGAAAAGGCATCTTTATCTTTCCCTGCAGATCGGTTCCTTCAAGCTCACACAGATCACAGATGTGCATCTCAAGCATGCATGCAACAGCTGCTGCTCTCTCACTGTATTTCTCTCTCTCTGGTCTGTCTGATCAGAGCAACAAACCCACCACGTACGAGCAGTGCCCTTCAGGCTATTTCAGGCAGCACTGTCCATCCGCTCAGTCCTCTCTCGCTAACATCCCTTTTGCAGTTTTCCTCTCAGTCTCTCTCTCTCCTTGGATGCCTGCCGCTTCTGTCTGCATAGATGCATCAATCAAGAAGAGAGAGAGAAAGAAAGAGAGAGAGAGAGCTCCGATGTATCGAGCTGGTCCCTCTAGCTGCAACTCTCGCTGTCCATTGCGAGAGAGCGAGAGAGGCAATGCGCACACACCTCACTTAGCTTGCACCGTTTTAGCTGCTGGCTGCTGCTGCTGTGTCGATGCAAGAAACTAAGTACATAGATTGAAAAGTATAGGAAGAAGAATGGATCAACTGACGATGGTGTGTGTGTGTGTGTATGCAGATGCACATGTGGGGGCATGGGTCGCAGTACAGGAAGGGGCCGGAGTCGCTGCGGGGGACGCAGCCGACGGCGATGCTCCGGCTGCCGTGCTACTGCTGCGCGGCGGGGTGCCGGAACAACATCGACCACCCGCGAGCGCGCCCTCTCAAGGACTTCCGCACGCTGCAGACGCACTACAAGCGGAAGCACGGGATCAAGCCCTTCATGTGCCGCAAGTGCGGCAAGGCGTTCGCCGTCCGCGGCGACTGGCGCACCCACGAGAAGAACTGCGGCAAGCTCTGGTACTGCGCCTGCGGCTCCGACTTCAAGCACAAGAGGTCCCTCAAGGACCACATCCGCGCCTTCGGCCGCGGCCACGCCGCCTGCGGCATCGACTCCTTTGACGCTGACGACGACGACGACCCTTCCTCCGACCTCGACCACGCCGCCGCCGCCGCCGCCGCCTCCGCCTCCAACGCCGGCAACGGTAACTCCACCACCACCACCTCAGGTCGTCGCGCGCTAGGGTGAATGAGTAATTGAGTATATGCATGCATGCATCATCGTCAGTATCAGATTCAGCATCTATCGTCCTGTACGTCGGCTCGTCCGTCGAGCTGATTGCAATTGATTTGCATGCTATCTGCAGTGTACACGAAATGAATTATTATATCTATTAAGCAGGGGGTATATATAGATAGTGCCAACGATTCGAGTCAACAATTTTAAGGGTTTTATGTTGATTAGTTGAGAAAGAAATTGCATATATAATATATGCAACCAACAAGCAGAGGGGTGTTCTAGCTTAATTAGCTTGTTCTAGAGGTACGTACTTTCTAATGTTTGGATGGATGGATGGACACTACGCACACACCCAATCAAGCGGCCGGCTTCATTGTATGTGAATTAATGTGCAGACTTTATTGATCATTTGGTATATGGTGAAATTAATGCATGGGTGATACGACTTAATTAATTATCGCTGTTATTTTAATAGGATACATATGTACATTATACTATGCATGCAAGCAGCAGGCCAGTAACTTCTTTTCTTTAATTTACTAGCTATATATTGAGAAATTTTACTGAGAAATTTTACAGTCTGAGTAGGTACAAGGAGGTATCACATTTTTCAGTGTTAATTTTGGTACCTCCTGACATATGAGGTACCAGGAGGTACCAAAATTAACACTGAAAAATATGGTACCTCCTAATATCTCCTCATAGACTGTAAAATTACCCATATATATAGCTTGAATATTTATCCTTTTTAGAGAGGGGAACAGCTTGATTTTCTTGATTTAGAGCAAGGCATTAGCTGCTGTGGACAATTGGCGCCATCGCATGTGTTTTTACTAATTAAAAGCTACGGTACATGAAGTGTTATTTTACGCTTCTTGAGGAAGCACCACATTTTTTAGTGTTAATTTTGGTGCCTCCTAGTACCTCGTGTGTTAAGAGGTGCCAAAATTAATACTGAAAAATATGGTACCTTCTGATACCTCCTCAAGGACTGTTGTACATAAATGAAACGAAACTCAGAACATCTCTAAGAGATGCCTTAAAGTTTATTCCCTAAAATTTGATATAGAGATCATCATATTCATATTAATACATAAAAACTATTTTGATTTCTAACCGCTCCTATTCCTATTTTTAAATAAGAAATGAGAAATTAATTCTATATTTAGGATAGATAATAAGGGTTTTAGGAAATGGTTTAGGATGATGATTTATTTAGGGGTGTTGTTGGAGTCTAATTTTTCATCAAAATCTTAAATTTTAAATTTAGAAACTTTTATATAAAAGCTTGCTTAACTGGAGATGCTATCACGGCTCTAGCTGAGGTGATCATGTACGAAAGTAACGTAAAAGCCATGCTTTTTTGTTAATTTGCAAGATTAACCTTGTGTTTTGACTTGGGAATAAGAGTAAAATGCACTTGTTACTGCTAGTTAGCTACCTACCTACAGGTTCGTTTCAACTTCCCAGCTTAAATATTTACTGGGAGAAAAGAAAAAAAAGATGATACTCGATCAGCTCCCTACGCTAGCTGAACCATTACTGTTTTGCTTCTAGCTGCTTCTAGCACTCGTTATCATGCAATATTCTTTGGTAAAATGCATGTGTTGATTGAGTTCTACTTCCGGGGGAAGTGTTCAGGCCGGGTAGTGAGATATATATAGAGATGAGGTACAAGTAGATGTATATATACCTCAAAATATTAATGTGTTAACTAACCTTATGGGAATATATATGGGATACCTTTACCTCACAATATATATTATACTTTGGTACTGAGTATTGTCTGCCTAGTAATTTTGTGATTGAGTTTAATTAGTTTTCTTAACCGGTTAAGTTTTCATGTAAATCGGTTGAGGTACGGTGTAAAACTCAATAATTCCTAAGCTACACAACAACTTCGGGGGATATTTTACATGGTTTCCTGAATTTATACCATTTTGTTTAATTAAAAAGAATGACAAACTCTAAAAGTGGCTAATGAAATTAAGATAGTTTTTAGTAGTTGATAGTGGCAAAAAAAAACTAGATAGCACAATAAAAGATGGCGTTTCTTTTGAATTAAAGCAATATACTTCGATATATATGTGAATAAAGATGTGTGTCATTCAGATCTGAAGATTTGTTCTTTTGCAAGACTTTTCTGCGTCAAAAGTATTAGATCTGATTATATCCTGCAAAAAATCTGTCAAAATATTCGAATTTGTGGGTATTTGGGTGTTTGGGAGCTGCAGATAGATCGATCTCTGCACTTAGCTTTGAACCAATTATATCCTTCGCCGCGAGCGTTGTTTGCCGAGTGCAACACTCGGCGAAGCTTTTGCCAAGTGTAAACAAGCCTTCGCCGAGTGTTTATGGCACTCGGCATACCGTGTGTTTCCCGTAGTGTGCACACCATATAAAAACACAATACAACAATTCAAATATAATTTATTTCAGACTTGTGGAGAATTTTGATCAAATGACTTTGTTGCCCTAAAACACTAAAATATATTGTGCAATTTATATAATTTATTTATTTGTGATATGATAGCAATCATTTAGCAAAGGCAGCTAGCACACGAAGAAAAGGAAAAGTGTCTGATCTACATGGTGTAGAATGGATTGATGATTATATTTAGAGAAATGCTGAAGAAACTGAAACATAACTTAATTATAGGAGAAGTACTAAATGCAATCTTACTGTTAAGATATTAATAGATGGATCGAGTAATTAGCTATGCATGCATGCACGCAAGATTTAAGTGCATATATCTCTGCACGGAGAAAATATATAAAGGGATTGGGAATTTGTTTGTTACTACTGATCGATCAAATTAAACTGTATGTGTAGATGCTACATGACAACATGTAGCTCTTTCAGTATGCACGCTTGCATGTAGCACACCCTGGTGGATCCCAAAATCTCATGAGAATCTCATAGCTAGTTTTGCTTTGCGTAAAGATGTGTGCTTTGCTAGACTTTATCTCTTTGAGCGACCTCCCCCTAAGCCTGCTGAGATCGAACAACCCTTTCAAGAGAGTGTGCAGTGAAGCCCATGCATGCTAGCTAGCTTAGCTTTGCTCCAATGGTGGCATGCAAATGCAATGTGCTTTCAGCTAGCTAGCTGGTTAAGAATCACGAGATATATACGGGTCAATATATCACTGTCCAATTCGCATGGATTAAATCGAAAAGGGAGGAGATTAAAAGGTAAAAGTAAATGATCGCACGAAATCTAATGGCCTATATCTGGTGAAGTATGCATTTTCTTTTTATCTTTGTCCGCCGCTAGCTGATTACACCCAGCTGCAATGATCAAAGCTATAAAAGAGCCAGATGAGGGCTTAAAGTTTTTTTCTTTTCATCTTGCCTGTTACCTTGAGCTTGCTTTTCTTCTTTTCTTTTCTTTTAGCCTTTAGCTTTGCTACCTTTTCCCGGTTTATCTAAACGATAATGATCCTAACAACAACAACAAAACTAGAAGAACACACCACAATTTACTATATTATATATTATCTATCTATCTATCAATCAAACCCATCATTTAAAACCTGATATGATGGTAGTGAATGCATATGACGACTGCGTGCGTGCTGTATATATATATCAGCGCTTAATTAAGAATTTGGCGTTGGCGATCGATCGCGAGGATTAAATTGAATATAACGATGTTTCAAAGAAATGGGCGTAGTACTAGGTTACTGTTGATTTCCACAGTGGAGACCTGTTTACCTGTCACTCATATGACGCAGCCAGCGCCAAGATACAGTTTTATTAAGCGTCATGTAGAAAATGTGTCATGATAACATTTTGTTTGCTAGCTTTTGGTTTCTTATTCATGACTGCCAGCAGCCTGCATACCTCCACCGTGCAGTGTGTGCTGCCTCTACAAACTGTAGCTGTTTCTTTCTTTAATTTCTCAAGTAAATAAAGCCTTCGCAGCCGTTAGTTAGTTCTTCGTAAATGCATGTTCTCTTTGGCCAGATAGAGAAAGAGATCGGAGGTTCAGAGCTAGCTAGCTATCTTGCAGACTATATGAGCCACACGATAGATAAAACTACAAAACTATGGTCAGAATCATACGAGATCTAGTGGGATCTAGTGGGTGTTTGTCCAAAATTTAGTCTCGTTACATCGAATGTTTAGATACTATTTTGTAGTATTAAATGTAGACTATTTACAAAGCACATTCATAATCGGTGGATTATTCGCGAGACTAATCCAATAAGCCTAATTACACCATGATTTGACAATGTGATGCTACAGTAACATTTGTTAATCATGGATTAATTATGCTTAATAAATTTGTTTCGCGAATAATCCTCCGATTCTGCAATTATTTTTATAATCAGTTCACGATTAGTCCTTCAATTTGATATCTAAATATACGACTAAATTTTAGCCGGTGGAACCAAACACCGCCCTAATTTACGGATGAATTGTGTAGTGTTGATCTTGGAATTTGATCCTCATAGGGTACTAGCTACTCGCTTTAATTTGATACTAAAGTTATGTGTACCGCTTAATTACATAAAAGAGTAATTTTACATTTTTATTGAATTTTATTAATTAAATAAATCCAAGTCCAGGATTTTCTCTTAGAATTTTGGAATACCAAAAACACGGAATTTTAACAGAAATGCACATGCAAAACAGATAGATAGTCAATTTGGGAAAATTGCAAGAACAATCATTTAGTAGAAAAAACAACATAATTTGGAGAGATAGACTACCAAGGGAAATTATTCCCATTAGGTTGAGCCATTCCAAAGAGATTTAATTAATTAGAAGCTCCAATCCTTTGTCCTAAGGAACTTAACATCTAGAAAAAATTACATAGAATTCAAATGCTATAAAATTTCTCTATATACATGTTCTGTTTCAAAGGGCCCCTTAATATGTATATCTTGAATTTCCACTTGTTTTAGTATATATAGTGATAGTTTACAAACCATTCATGGCTTAATTAACTATTTAAGAAACTAACACCATACTCCTAGTAGACTAGTAGTGGTTAGCTCATTTAGAATTTAGGAAATATTACTGGAAGGTTTATTTTCATAATCTTAAAAAAAAGGTTTAGTAAAAATAAATTTTCACTTTGCCAGTCAAATTGCTCTCTTGAGGACTGTAACAGAGCCCTTTGACTTGCATTGCACATGTACTACTAGTTACTTGTCCCTTTGCTAGCTTCATGCATGACCATTGATCACAAGTCACTAGATTCAATTATTTCACATAAGGTCAAGCACATGTCATAATTGACTGCAGCACACATGAAGAAAGAGTAGTTTTTTCATGATAAAAAAAAAGAAGAACAAGAAGAGGATACCCTGGACTACTCATTTCTCCCTGTCCCAACTGCTTTTCTTGAGCACAACAAGTGAGCACTTTCAGCTGCTCAATGTCCCTTGTGCTCCTATGCTAGGTTTCTTCCAGGATCGATCAGGCATACGCCATGGACTGTACAGTGATGTCAGGTGAGAAAGCCTGACAAGTGTTGTCCAAACCCAAGGTATAGTTCTCTCTGGCTGCCCTGCCCTGCACCAAATGCAGTTGGATGTGGCTTTTCAAAGCATTGTTGCTGCATGGCAATGGCAGCAAAGGTGCAGCTTTATTTAATATTCTTGCTGCTGCTGCTGCTACTCTGCTTCCTCAGTACAATGCTAGTAGCCTCATGCTATGGTTTTGAAAGGGAGAAAAATCTGAAAATGTTGAAGCAACTGCTCAAGCTACTGCCTGCCTCTGTAAAGAAAAATACTACCTCCTCTGTCAATTATGAAATATTTTATAATACAATGAATCCGTATAATTTTATTATTTAGATTTATTAGAGCAACTACAATGGGTGAAATAAGACATGTATAAAAGAATCTTTTGGGGTTTAGGGTTCTATACATTGAGAAGGTAGTGCTAAGTAATGTATGGGTTCTAAATATGGATAATGTTCCTTCAAATCAAATAATACTACTTTTTTAATTGGCTAGTTGTCTCTTGGGTAGATCATACATTATTTTATATTTTATATTTTGCTAAGAGTATTACCTCTAATACTATACATTGTAGTATTTTTTTTCTAAGAATTAACTTTGCCTACATGTCAATCTAATATTAGTTCTACAGTTCTTCACGTCGTGTCCATAAAATATCGCGTATAATTTTATATTGCATTTTAGTTGTCGATTAAAATTGAGTCCTTATAGTATTTGTTAATAGGGTTATTTTACGGTCCTTGAGGAGGTATCATGAGGTACCACATTTTTTAGTGTTAATTTTGATATCTCATGATACCTTATGTGTCAAGAGATACCAAAATTAGCACTAATAAATATGATACCTCTAACTATAGAAGCGTAAAATTTCTCTTGTTAGTATTATCAAATCTACCGATTTTTTTCAGTCTAAGCCTCGTGGTTAGAAATAAAACTGTATGTATACCCCCACCCAAGGGCGGGCCCACTGCCGTCGGGGATCCGCCTCCGGCTCGCCGCCGCCGCGCCACCACCGCCGTTGGCAAGGGAGACTGTCCGACTCCGATCCAGCACAGTAGACTCCCGATTCGGTATCGCTGGCCTCAGATCTGGCGCCCCGGCCGGCCGGCCGGCGTGGAGACGTACGATCCACTGCGTACGATGAGCTCCTTCTCTTTTCTCCCCCATGCATCGCATCCCCAAAGCAGCAGCTGCTAGCTGTGGCTTGCTCCGTAGACGAGCTTCTCCTTTCTTGTGAATATATGTTGATTTATTTTCTTAAATAAAAACTCGTTATGACTTTCTTTTTAGTGTGATACATGGAACTGATGTCGGTGATCATGACATATTAAAAATTAATTATTACTTTCAGGACATATATATATAGTTTTTTTCTCATACAGCAGTGTGAATAACGGATGTACGATAGATAGATGGTGTCGTCACTGTTCACGGTGAACTATTACTCCCGCTGTCAAGAATTCGGATTTTACTGTTCAAAATTTGTATAGTAAATACTCGGTTTTTAGCTTCTTTCGTTTCATTAATCTATTGTAATTAATGGGTTCTGACTAACGACCAAGCGACGATACCCAACCAGCACGTATGTAAACTAGAGTCAACGTGGTTTATTAGGGCCACTTTAGCCATTTCTCCACTACACTAATAATCTATCTAAAATTGCTAAAAATTAATGTAAAAATTTGAAACCGATGTGTGAGCGAGTGTCCACGTATTTCAACTACTAATATGTCTAAAAATTACTAAAAATAAAAAATTTGCGGGACAAAGAAGTAAAAATTAAATCCAATGTGTAACAAGTATGTCAGATTTCCTGAGTATTTAAAAGACCGGAGACCCACGTCCTATAGAAATGAGATCCTTTTGCCGTCGGTGAGCCGACTATAGAGGACAGTCACCCCTCCGCACTGTCAGATTTTGATCCAACGGGTGTTGAAGAGGATTTCGTTGGTGGGCTCCACACATGGTGGGGCTCACCTCCACACCCTTAGGCCTCCGCATTGTTCAATCCATATTGAACGATGCGGATCGTGACTGCACTCTACATTAAAATTCGACCGCGGAGGAGCCGTTCCTCACCCTATAGGGCCAAACTAAGGTTCAGATTTTGACTAATGGATCCATGCACTTGGTAGGGGTCTGCACCGGCGGCGTTGTAGTCGCCCTCATCCATAACGACAATGACAATATAGTGTGTAAAGGTGGAGGATAGCTGCCCTCAGTGTTCTCGTCGATGGGATGCTCGAATCCATTGCTAGCTCCTAGGGTTAGTATGACTAGATCTCGTGCGTCTCAACTCTCTTGCACCAAAGGTGATAGGCATAACAAATGGTGACAAAAGGTTAGACGATGCTACATTAGTGACGATATATATCTTCCCTCATCATTATTAATGTTCGGTTTTAGTGCATGCATACACATGTCACTAATTATAGATTATTAGTGATATGATCGATAAGCATAATAGACATTCGAGTGCCCACTACCAACCACTCGGTAAATGATCAACGTGCTATCAACCTTCGTTTTGATGGACACGTGATCAAGTGTTTGCTGAGTGTATTTATGTTGGCTTGTCGAGTGCATTTTTTTACCGTGAGTACCAGGTTGTCTACTATAAGTGTGTTTTGTACGAGATTATAAAATACGTTCTGTAAAAATCGGTGATGAAGTGACATATGTGGTCACTAAAATTTTTTATGGCTCACCATTAATAACTCTTTTTGTGTAGTGGCATGGCACACGGCGGGTGATAGGATGGTGACGAGTCGAACGATGTGTGTGGCTAGCTAGGGTACGGCATGGTAAGAGGTGGGGGATTTGCACGTACGCACGCAGCAGGAGACAACGAACGAACGCGGCGCACGTACGGATGCTAGCGGCTAACGTTCGGATAGCTCTAGATGCAACAGCCGGCGACGTGTGCATGCTTACTTGGCGGTAGTTAATATAAAGGCAGTGCGTGGTGGGTGGTGGCTAGGGCTAGAAGTAGTGGCCGATCGAGTGGGGTGTGGACTTTGGCACTCACTCACTCACTCACTTGCATGTCATGGCCATATTGTCGATCTGGTGGTGGATTGAATTGAAGGTGCAGTGGGCCAGACCCGGCCTTGAGCTTGGCGGCGCTAGCTTGGGTAGTTCAGGTACCAAACCGAAGCATCCAATAACAAACCGCTCTTTGCAAACCAGAAACCGATCGGTTGATCTATGAACCGATGATCTATTTCTGTTGTTTCTTCGTTCGGGTTCGAGTTTAACAGCACTGATAAGTGAAAACACTGTTCGTCGTCGCCCATCTGTTATGTGTTCACTGCTTTGCAGTATAACGACTGCGCCGAAACCCTGAAATTTCACTGCATAACTATACTGTAGTGTCCGACTGATCGAGTTCCTTTTCTCCCGTGAAATGTAGCAATGCATGCATGCATGCATCGTTTGAGCCGGAGGCTTGAAGGAGAAGAAAGCAGCAGGGTAGGCATGCATGGTGATCAAAGACAAAAGCAAAAGATAAGGAAAGAGAGCAAAAGATCACCTCCAGGCCTCTTCCTTTCCCTCCTTTACATCAAGGACCATGAATTGAACGCAAAGAAAGCTATCTAGCTAGCCAAGGCCGGGTACGTACGTACGTGTGTCATGCAGCACACACGGCCGAGATCCTAATAACAACAAATCAAATCAATCTAGGATCCCCATAGATATGATACATGCATAGATCATAGATAGATTTAAGCTAGGGCACGTAGGATAATAGAACAGAGAGACAGAGAGAGAGAGAATTCAAGCTAGGTGGCACTAGCTAGCTAGCCATAGATTGGAGGACACCAAAAGGAAGAAGACGTCGAGGCTTATATGCCCTGGAGTCGTATCCACGAAAGCTAGCGCCCTCTTGTTTAAAGCAAGAGCAATACCAGCATCTCCGTGAAAAGACACCTCAGCTAGCTAGTGGGAAATTTGTGGGCAACATATATACTTTAGTTAATTAATCTCGTGAATGACTCATGTATGTATAGCATCTGTAATTTTTTAGTCATATTGATTTGTTTTTTATAGTACATTAAAAAACATTATTTTTTTTTTTGAGAAAAGGCATAACCGAAGTTATACCCCGCTTTATTAGAAAGCGAAACGGACAGAACCACAACCACTGGGGATACCAGTTCGCACAACAGCGCAACACCCAACAGAAGAAAGTCCCAGCTACACACAAACTGAAATACAGCAGAGTTTTAGACCAGAGAAACACCCCAGGGCTCCACTGCCATTAGAAACAACCACCAGGACCAACACGAGCCAGACAGAGCAGGACAACCACCAAAAACCATCAGCACCCTCTAGAGACTACCACCGAACCAACTATGGCAAACCCAGGCCAACAAACGTAGCCAAAACACCCCAAGGCGAAATCAGGACTTCTTCATCAGGAGGTCACCCCGCTCCTCGCCTGAGCCAGAAGCCGGATTTGAGCAAGCAGTAATCCATCGGCAGTGTCCAGCTCCTCCACCAGACGAGATGGAGCCAGTAAAAAACATTATTGTTATGGTGCATTCTATCAGTAGTATTATACTAAATTATATTACCATGCATAAATTAATATAACAATCAAAAATCATTTTTAACCCTCAGCTTGGATAAAATAAGACTAAAGGTTAATAATTATTTACTGACTATAGTGCACCATAAAATTGCTCCAAAAATTACTGGACAGTTATTAGAGCCGGTACATACATTGACCACTTGAGATCAGTGCTTAAATGTCGGCAGACATTTTTTTCTGAGAAAAATAATTTTAAGCTAAAAAGAAAACCACCTTTACCGGCTTGCAAAGGACATGCATGTTGTCTTTTGCGATGCTTGATTTGCAGCCAAGGCTGAAGGCAACATGATTCATCATATTGCCCTACTTGACGATCATACGTACTATTGCTAGCTCAATGCAAATTTAGGGAGCGTTTGGATCAGGGCTAGATTTTAGCTCGTGTCATATTAGATGTTTGGACATTAATTTAAAAGACTGAACATGAAATAATTATAAAAATAATTGCAAAATTGGAGGATAATTTGCGAGACGAATTTATTAAGCGTAAGTAATCTATAATTAGCAAATGTTTACTGTAGCATCACATTATCAAATCATGACATAATTAGACTCATTAGATTCGTCTCACGAATAATCCACCAATTATGAATGAGTTTTGTAAATAATCTACATTTAATACTCTAAAATAGTATTTAAACATTCGATGTGACGGATGCTAAAAATTTAGCCCCCAATCCAAACACCCCCTTAGTCACGCTTAGTCTCGTTCGGCAATTAAAGTGCCAAACATGGTCATCATAAATCTGCAGTTGCGATCGTCCGTACTATTGCTAGCTCTCTGCAAAGTACTTTTTATTACCATACAAAATTCAGATAATAGGTGCTTAATTAATATAGATATGATGTTTCCAAAAGGTTTATGAAATGTACAATTATATATACGGCTTATATATAACTATCTAAGCCATGCGTACGTATGACCGAAGTATATTCTTAACGTTTTAAAAGTTCATACTGAAAAATAAGAAGCGACGAAAAACCGCTAAACTAATACCAAAATTAACTTGTAACATTTAAATTTGTCTATATATGGTTCGTTTATAATCTTGCATTGAGTCCATCGATCCAAGCCGAGTGGTGAACTATATTCGATCGGTGGACGACAGATGAGAAGTACACCATAATAAATATCAATTGTACGTATAGCGTCCTGCTCCGGTATAAATTTACTCCGCCGTATATATATGTATTTACAGCAAGCACATGCGTTTGTCAGCACGACGAACTCAATCGATTGGGTTTCTGCTTCGTATATACGTACTATATAGCATGCACACTGTAGCACGAGCATTCTCCAATAATATTGGATAGCTAGCTGCTAGCTTAATTAATTATACATATATGTATATATACTACATGTCTACATGCATGACAAGCTGACAGCAACCCATTGCTGTGCCGTACGTGCAGTGGTACACAATACATTTGTCATCGTCGATGACACGACGTATGTACAAATAGATGATGATGAACAGTGTCGTGACATCGATCGCGTCTTGTTTGTAGTAGTTTCACCTCCTTTATTTTTCATTGATTTCGATCTCTCGATCACGTATGTACGTGTGTACGTACGTGATGGGGCTGCATGCATGTATGAATGGAAGTTATATGTGTGTGTGTGCTTATTGTTTGGCCAAATATACAAGTGGAGCGTACCCTTTAATAGGTAGCTAGATATCAGTTTATAATTTTATCGGACAATAATATATATACTTCTCCCATCGAAATGTGTTCAAGCCAAATTGTACTCCCAGACCGGCTGATGCATTATCATATATACATTGTGATCATATGTAACGAACTACTATCTTTGTTCAAAAATAAATTTATTTTTAGTTTTTATTCTAAGTCAAACTATCTTGACTAAGTTTAGATAAAGTAATAATTATTATTTTGATATTAAATGAATATTATTATATTTATTATAAAATATGTTTTCATATTTTGTTTGTTTGTTATATATGGCATATATTAATACTATAAATTTGATCAAATTTAAAAATAGTTTGACCTAAGATTAAACTAAAAGTAAAGATATTTAGATTAAATGATAAAGAAATTTTACGAATGAACGATGTTCAGATTTGAATTTTAGAAATATGACATATTTAGATTTTGTGAAAGTTCAGGAATGAAAACTTTATTTCCTATTAATAAAACAAGCCTTGCATAATATAAGTGACCAGAAATTTGGACAATTATGTGACACATGACACATCGGTTTGTGTGAAAGCTGATCACAAATAAAAGTTTAGGCAAACTAAACATTTATAGCATTATATTCCATCTACTGTTTTTTACAATTCTTCACAAGACATCATATCGATAGAAACAGAATATGATAAGAAATTAAAGCAAGGACATGACGGCGAGAGCCACATTACATCAAATCACTAGACGAAATTAACCGTGATAGTGAATCGCATATATATATTTTGGAAATTAATCGTCACGTACCCAGCAGCTAGATAGAAACGTATATAGTTAGACGCGAGCACGCCTTCCACATGAAAGTGTATCATACAGCCATGAGGCATGCGTCAACGACAACCATGCATGCGAAGCTTTCGGCGCGGCCGGCGCACATTTATCGCGCGGCGCGTCCCGTCGCCGGCGACCGATCGACCCATCACCCTCGTCACCAGCCATGGACGGTAAAAGCCTGACCGACGCCGACGTGCCCAGCCCACCCACCAACCCACCGTACCTACCTCGTGCCTGTTACAGTACGCCGCACGCGCGTGCTCCGCCGTACGCGCGCTGGCGCGCGGCGGCGCCGATTATCCGGCCTGGCATGCAGCGCGCGGTCGACTCCGATCCGGTGATGATCCGGCATTCCAGGGACGACGCTACGTACGTGCGGACGTGTGCGTTGACGAAGGTCGACTGTCTCCCGCGAACGATCGAACGGCGGCGGCAAATCCGATGATCCGATCCTGTATATCTAGCCGGTCGGCGGCCGCTGCGTGTAGTGTAGCTGCCGTCGTCTGACGTGACCCAGCATCGATCGATCAGGCGATCACCGATGCATGGATGCGTGTTCGTTCTCGGGCCTGACACCGTGACTACTTCGATGAACTGAGCTGAGGCCGTAACAAGAGCAGTAGAGCATGTGATGTCACTGGGCCGAATTCATGTCACCTAGCTACGTACGTGGCGAGTCCAGGAGCACACTATCCAATGGAAACAAGAAACCATTTGAGCCCAAGAAACAAACTTGATAAAACAACATTTATATAAAAAAATCAAAACTTTATACATTACTAATAAAATAATATCGTGAAGTGAAGTGACGTGTAAAACATGATAATTAATAGTAAAATTTACTTATATGAAGTTGAATGATATAAATGGAGAGTTTCTATGACAGAAGGACTAGCATTGCAAGAACGAAATGATGCAATATATTAATTGTATATTTCATATACATGATTAAATTAAACAACCGTTGATACGAAGAATAAATAGTAAATAGAACATACGTACGACCATCAGCTCACTGCACCGTATTACATGTCACAATCAGATTAGCGATTACAGCATTGCATCGTTGCGTACGTCAACACATATACGTACGTGTATACGTATGTAGGCGAATACGTACGCGATGCAATGCTGCTGCTCTCGATCGCATGTGGATCTCTCTGATCTCCACCTCAGCTCGCAGACCACCACCACCACCAATAGCTACGATATATAGATGCATGCATGCAATGTGTATCGGCGACGACGACGACTGCTCGAAGATTAGTGGAGGTAGTACGCGAGGAAGGAGACGACGAGGGCGGCGGGGGCGGCAGCGGCTGCCGACACGGCGGCGGCGGCGCTGGTGCTACCAGCAGCCGGGCCAGGCGCGGCGGCCGGGGACTCTTCGGAGGCGAGCACGGCGGTGGCGGCGCACGCGGCGGCCACGACCGCGGCGAAGGCGATCTTCTTCATCTCCATCGTCGTCGTCACGTAACTGATGACGTACGTGCGTAGGTACTTACGGTGTGTCTTGCGGTGGTGGGACTAGTCCGGCCGGCCTGGTCGTCGTTCTTGGCGTACGTGGTCGATCTTCTTCTCCGACGTACTCCGACGAACCGCGATCGAGAGAGAGACACAGAGAGTAATTTTATTAGTTGCGCTAAGCTGACGATTATTCGGAATCGAGGCTGGCTAATCTTTCGGATGCTTTGCGCGTTCCTGGAGGAGATCGATGAGGAGAGGATTATATAGGGATTAGTATGGTTGGGCGCGAGTGGTCAAGAGCACGATTAGGAGCTAACCGTGCTGTTCACCGCTAATTAATGGTGACGGGAGAAGCAAGCAAGCAAGATATCGATCGAGGTTGCATGCTCTACGTGCATGGTTGCATGCATGTGCTTATATATATTGACAGTAGAAATCACGGTCAAAATACAAAACATTTCATGCATCGATCGGGCCGACGTCGGTAGGGGTGGCAGTTTGGCTCGGGGCTCGCGAGCCAGCTCGGGCTCGGCCGAGCCGAGCCGAGCCTGGCTCGGCTCGCTGTGCCACCGAGCCGAACTCGAGCCAAGCCTCCTGGCTCGGCCAACATTCGAGCCGAGCCGAGCCGGCTCGCGAGCCGGCTCGTTGGCTCGGTCACGGCATATGGAGCGAATTTATTCCTCTATTTAGTGCATAAAATCATGAATTCATGTGAAGTAAATAACATCAAATTGTGTATTTTCATCATTGCGTGAGCACTAAGCTCTAAACACCGAACAATAGACACATCTCCTCTCCCCTCTTGACAATCGGCACCATCGATGCTCTCGACGGCCAGTGGTCCTTGGCTGGCCCACAACCCCCACTGACCACCGCTACCTACACGGCTACACCCGGTGCCACCACCTAATTTTCTGAGAGGAATGAGTCCCCAACAATGCTACTTTTTAAGTTAAGTGAGCACAACACATTGAAAAAAATTAAAAAAACAAGTGGACGGTAGCACTAACGAGCCGAGCCGAGCCGGCTCGTGGCTCGGCCGAGCCCGAGCCGAGCCAGAATTTTGGCTCGCTAAACTATCCGAGCCGAGCCTGGCTCGGCTCGCTAAAGAGGTGGCTCGGCCGAGCCGAGCCGAGCCGAGCCGAGCTCGGCTCGTTGCCAGCCCTAGACGTCGGATTGGCTCGGCCATCTCAGGGCCATGGCCCAACAAACGGTCGGAGACGCAAGGCCACAACGGCTAGCTGTTACACTGGACGAGGACGACGACACCACGTCGCCGGCAGGTCGGAATCCACACACACACAAAAAGAGGAGGAGAAGGTCGCCCACGGTTGCCGCCGGCGCCGGCGTCAGGGTCTCGCTGAAATCACCCAACGGTGCGCCGCCGCCTCCGCCGCCGGGAGCAAAAACTGCTTGGCGCGCGCGGAGAGACCGACCCCCGGGTCCCACCGCCCAGTCCACTACACCAGTGTGTGCGCGTAGCATTTTACCAAAGCTTTTCGCCTAATCCGTTCACTCATACCTACCCGTTTTGAATTTAGGTAGCTAATTTTGACTAACAATATTTATTTAAATAATCGAAATATATATTATAAAACTTTATACGATTATATTTACATTTTAGATGAACAGACCTGTAGTTTTTATTTTTAGATAATGTAAAATGGACAACGAGAAGCTAATAGTGTGTTTGGTAGAGTTATCGATTCAGAAAAAAACTATGAGCGGTAGAAAAACTAAGAAGTTGTTTATTTAGAATGATTATGGATGTATATTTTGGTACTTCATGATGTTTAGTTATATTATTAATATATAATTTTATATGTAAATCATTCTAATCATGAATTTTGTAATGTTTATATTAAAATTATATATTTTTAAATTACACTAAAATGATATATTTTACTAAAATTTCACTTTTAAAAAAATTACATAAACTTATATATTTTAATAACATGATAGGTAATATTCATTTAAAGTTGAACTGGGAAGCTGTGAAATCTAAGTTATACTAGCTTTTAAATTTGTACCACTAGAATCTACATATTCTAAAAAAGTTGGGTGACCAAAAAACTGTTTGGTTTAGATTATAGCTTCCGAGTTAGAAGACTAATTCAAAAATTTGAATCAAACGAACCCTAAACCGAAGCGATGGCTTCTAATCCGCGGAGGCAGGAGGTTACCACAACAAATTGACCAAATTTTCAAATTTAAATTCTGGATTAAAAAAACTGTACGAAGTTTGCTGTTTGGTCGGTTAGCCAACCGGTTCGACTACATAATTTTTAAAAATACAGAACAAGTTAAAAAAACATACAAAATTATAAAAACAAACAATTATATCCTGCAAAAATATAGGAATATAGAAAAACTGCAACACAACAATATAAAGTTAGGCATGATTCTATTGTTCTTAGATGAATTAAACATTAGCACATCACGATTTAGCAATGCCATTTTTGTGAAAAAAACTAAAAAAAAATCCGCGTCACTATTATGTGTGCTGCCCAATTTTAACTTTTTAATAATTTTTTTCAATTCTCCAAAAATATCAGAACTAAGAATTTTAACTTTTTTATATTTTTTCAATTTTAACTTTTCTATATTTTTATGAGATGTTTCACAAAAATATTTCAAATCCAGACACGAAATATTTCTCTCCGAAACGGGTAAGAAAAGAAACCCGAGGTGGGCCCACCGCGACCGGGCGGGCGGGGGGTATTCCCGTAATTTCTCCTCCTCCTCCTCCTTTATCTGTCCGCGACCTCGCCACGTTTCGTCCCCGTTTCGACGCCCACCGGACTGCCTGCGATTCCTCTCCTCCCTCGCCTCCTCGTCCTCCCCGGCTAGGGTTCGTTCCTCTCCCTTTCCTTCGTGCCCTGCTCGGTTCCGTCGCCGCGTCCGCACGGCATCCGGCCATCCCCGTCCCCATCTCCTGCCCTGCGCCCCGGCTCGGTCTCCCGCCCGAGAGCCTTGCGCGATTCCGGCCGATCCGGGACGTCGCTCTCGGGGGCGGGTGTTCTTTCCACGCCTTCTGACGGGTTTTTCCCTTTTCCGTGGCTCCTACCATGCAGGGATCGCCGGAGAGCGGAGAGGAATCGCAGCGAAGGGCTGTCCCGTCCAAGGTTCGTGGCTTCGCGCTTACCCGCTCGGTTGATGATTCTTGGGTGGTTTAGCGTGGTTTCGTGCTAGTTTGGGTTCTTTTCCATGGTCAAAAGATGCGACCCCCCCCCCCCCCCCTTCCCCCCTCTTGGGTGGTGTGAGGTGACGCGCAGGCTCTGGGGCGTCTGGTTTGTTGATTTCGGTGTTTGCTTGTGTGGAACAGCGATGAGGAGAGATCAAATTTGGTGATATGGTGTAAAGACTCTTTCTTTACACGTATTTGGTGATATGGTGTAAAGACTCTTTCTTTACACGTATTTGGTGGTAGTTGCAACTAGTTGATGGCTTTCTTTAGATGCTTTGGCCAAAGTTAGCGAGCAGATATGGTTGCAACTTTATAGATTTGTTGCGTAAAGTGGCGTAAAGTTGGGGCCTCTTTTTAGAACCAATATCCCCTGTTCTTGTGATGTTGTTAGGTAATCAGTCATTCTTTGGCTAGATAACTAGGCAGGTTGCCCTGTTAGTAGTACGTCCTCTTTCTTCTGACCAGGTTGCTGTTATCTTTTACATGATCCTTGCTGGAGTAAATTAAATATCTCTAGGATTATGGTGTACTCTTGTTGCAATATATTGTATGTAATCACAATCATATCCATCGATGTCAGATATTATTTGGTCAATTTTGCTACCTTGAAGTGGATTATGTAATTATGTTGCTGCAAATATGTGGGGCTTGATTGAAATGCAGTTGCTTTTGGAGAATTACAAGTTGGAAATGTGCTTTTGTTCTTTACTCTGATATGCACTCTTCTTTGCCTGACTCATAGCTAAGGAAGCCATGGAGCACAAAGAGACTGGATGCCAGCAGCCAGAGGGCCCGATCCTTTGCATCAATAACTGTGGCTTCTTTGGCAGTGCGGCTACCATGAATATGTGCTCAAAGTGTCACAAGGAGATGATAATGAAGCAGGAGCAGGCGCAGCTGGCAGCCTCCTCTTTCGACAGCATCGTCAATGGTGGTGATTCCGGGGAGGAACCTGTTATTTCTGCTCACGTAGAAGTAGCTGTGGAACAAGTTGAGGCGAAGGCACTTGCTGCACAGCCTGCCGATATTGCCGGTCCTAGTGAGGGGGTGATGGTGAACCCCAAGGGAAAGGAAGGCCCAAAGCGGTGTGCCACTTGTAGGAAGAGGGTTGGGCTCACTGGATTCAACTGCAGATGTGGGAACTTGTACTGCGCAATGCACCGCTACTCCGACAAGCACGACTGCCAGTTCGACTACCGGACCGCTGCAAGTGATGCCATTGCCAAGGCTAATCCTGTGGTGAAGGCAGAGAAACTCGACAAGATCTAAGGGGGGTTCATATGGATGGCAGGAAGAGGCGTCGCAATCTGCAGTATTTCATCATCCATTTCTTGCTGCATTATGCATGCCTTTTCCTTTCATGTTGGCTGCTACACAATCTAGTTGTCTGGCATTGTGATGCATGGCACACCACGGCAGCTTCAAGAACACAACCATCTCTGATCAGTCCGAATGATTTGCATGTTGGCTATGTTGTGTAAGCTTTATTTCTGATCACCTTGTGCTGATGGTACCGTGGCTTCGCTTTTAGCTAGCTCTGTAATCTACTATTGTATCCAATGTCTTACGTTGCAGCCAGTAATAGTAATCAGCAATCACTCGTCATATGCTACCGATGGATGATATCAGTTAGATGGCACTGATGGATGAACACTGTTTATAACAATTATTTAAAGTTTAAATCAATACATTTTGATGTTGGTCGGTTTTAAATAATTTTTACATGGAGTATATTTGAAATCCAATGTTTGTATGATTCTCTGTCCCGGGTAGTCCATCAGAATTAAAGCTTCTTAAAAGTCTGATAAAAGAGAGTTTCTTAAAAGTTTAAACATATTAAATACTCTAAAAGTCTGATAAAAGAGAGTTTCTTAAAAGTTAAAACAATAGGTTTTTAATTGTAAGATGAGTATCAGTAAAACGTTTTTAATTTTGACACTTTGTGAGAATATTTTGTAATGAAAAAACAGTTATATTAAAATTTTGATAATAATAATAATAAACTAAAAAGGTCATCAGTGGCACAGTGAGTAATTTTTATTTGCTAAATTTCATGGCCCAGTTGTAAGAGAATTCCACAAAATACAAGGTACTTAGTATATTGCATAGTGGTTGTATTTAGAGATTTTCAAAATTTAGAGAATTTGAGTGCGTAGAGTTAATTAGTTTCTCTTTATGTCAAATCATGAATGTATAATGTTCAGGCATTACAAACCGAATGTCTACAAAGTATGGACTCAATTCTTTTTAAAATCCTGTAAAATTCTTGTGTTCCAAAAAAGTCCTTAGCATCTCGACATGGCATGCATGTTCCATACCTCTTCACTGGCTACACCTATACACATTTTTGGAATTCTTTGGAACAAAGTTTTTTAAAAGAATTTAGAAAGATTTAGTGTAATTCCTGTGAAAATCTTATAAAATTCCTGCGATCCAAAAGATTTACATCTGCATTGAATGTCTCCTCGCTGTCACCAGTCCTGCCTAGATCTTGGATCTCGTAATTGTGATTGTGATGAGTAGATTTTCAGACCAGGATCATAAGACATTCGGTTGGTGATGTCTGAACATTATACATTCGGATGGCATAAAGAGAAACTAATTCTATGCACTCAAATTCTCTAAATACAACCACTATGCAATACACTAAGTACATGGAAGCTGACCACCCTAGGTTGTTCTTCGTATTTTGTGGAATTCTCTTACAACTGGGCCATGAAATTTAGCAAAAAATTATTCACCGTGCCACTGACGATTTTTTAGTTTATTATTATTATCAAAATTTTAATATAGCTGTTTTCTCCATTACAAAATAATCTCACAAAGTGTCAAAATTAAAAACATCTGACTGATACTCATCATACAATTAGAACACTGATTACAATTTTAGCATTAAAATGTATCCATTTAAAGTTTACATAATTGTTATAAGCTGACTTCATCCATCAGTGCCACGTAACTGATATCATCCATTGGTACCATATAACGGGCGATTGCTGATTACTAATACCGGCTGCAACGTAAGACGTCAGATACAATAGCAGATTACAGAGCGAGTAGCTAAAAGCGAAGCCACGGTACCGTTAGCGCAAGACGTGATGAGGAACAAAGCTTACACAAACATAGCCACCATGCAAATCATTCGGGCTGGTCGGAGATGGCGGCGTTCTTGAAGCTGCCGTCGTGGTGTGCCAATGCATCACAATGCCGGACAACTAGATCGTAGCAGCAGCCAGCACGAAAGGAAAAGACATGCATAATGCATCGAGAAATGGATGGTGAAATACTGCAGATTGCGACGACGCCTTCTTGCTGCTGTCCATATGAACCCCCCCTTAGATCTCGTCGAGTTTCTCCGCCTTCGCCGCCGGGTTGGCCTTGGCAATGGCGTCCCTTGCTCGCAGCGGTCCGGTTGTCGAACTGGCAGTCGTCGTGCTCGTCGGAGCAGCGGTGCATTGCGCAGTACAAGCTCCAGTCTATCTGCAGGTGAATCCGGTGAGCCCAACCCTCTTCTCCTACAAGTGGAACGCCGCTTTGGGGGCTTCCTTCGTCTTCCCTTGGGGTTCACCGTCACACCCAAACTAGGACCGGCGACATCGGCAGGCTGTGCAGCGAGTGCCTTCGCCTCGACTTGAGCAACCACAGCTACTTCTGCGTGAGCAGCAATAACCGGTTACTCAGCGGAATCACCGCCATTGACGATGCTGTCGAAAGAGGAGGCTGCCGGCTGTGCCTGCTCCTCTGCTTCATTATTATCATCTCCTTGTGACACTTCGAGCACGTGTTCACGGTAGCAGCAATGTTAAGAGCATCCATGATGTATGGAACCATAGAACTAGTATTAGATTGATATGTGGCAAAGTTATTTTTTTAGGAAAAATGCTATAATGTATAGTACTAGAGGTGTGACTCTTAGCAAGATAAAAAATATAAAATAATGCATACTCTACCCAATGGACAACTAGCAAACTAAAAAATAGTATTATTTAATTTGAAGAACTAGTATTCATGCTTAGAACTCATACCTTACTTAGCACTACCTTCTCAATGTATGGAACTAGTACTAAAGCAAAAAGATTCTCTTAGACATCCTTATTTCATACATTGTAGTTGCTCTAAGGAAACAGTTATTGATGTAAAGGATTGGACCTCCTGGCTGACATCATGTAATATCAGAAAAAAAACAGAAAATTAATCAGAAGAAAATATCTGAGCTGAAGGTTGATCACTTTCCTTAAAAGTTGACTTTTTGATCCCGGGTTATGTTGACCTCAACGAGACGATTCCATTTTTGGTATTAAACATCTATTTCGGATACTAATGAATCATAATAGGCCCGGCAATTTTCAACCGTGGTTCAGAATTCGCTTGGTGTTTCCGTGCAGGGTTGGTTCTCCTCACTTGCTCTCCAACGATCCACCACAGAAAACTCAGAAACCTGAATGGAGTACACACAAAGAATCTCAGAAACCTGCACAGGTTTGTTTTGCTCCACAGAAAACTCATGTGTTAGAGATTAGGCCAAGAACAACTTGATCCTTAATTGTTCTTCAACTGCAGAGCTTTCATCCACTTCATCAAGGTATGTAATAACTCTCTACTCCTTCCAGAGAAATTTCAAGATAAGAGCTCAGATTGCAAAAGGGTAGCATCACTTGCAGTGAACACTGCATTATTTCTACCATGAACACTACTAGTTCATCGTTTTCCCATTCATCTGCCAATTGTCATGCTAATTGCTAAGCTACTCGAGCATTGAATGTAATCAAAGAATCAACCCACATTATCTTTTACCACCTCCAAAAATTGGAGAGAGAGAGAGAGAGAGAGAGAGAGAGAGAGAGAGATTTCGTGTCATTGTCAATTTGTCACGCTCCAAGGTTGAAGTAGATGGTGTAGAACTCGTCCCTCAAGGTGAACAATGGCTCGAGGAGGAAGTTCCTTCTCACCCCGCGGGCGAAGAAGCTGACCGGATGATACCGTCGGAGTGGCTCGGCTTTCTTGAAGCTCGCCGCCTGCTCAAACCCATCGCCGCTGCCAACCTTCCCGCAGCCCACCTGCACCTTCGTGCCGGCGCCGGCCGCCACCAAGAAGCAACCGGGCTTGCTCCCGAGCTCGAGGGAGACGGATCCAGGCTTCCCGTCGAGCCCAGGCACTACGTTGAACAGAGTGTCCGGGCTCTTCCCGGCGGGCACCACCGCGAGGGTGTTGGAGATCGCCGTCCCCGGCAGGCCGAACGGCTCGATCGTCGCGCCAGCGGCGGCGGCGAACCCCACCGCGGTGCCGTTGGCGGCGCGCCGCCGCTTGGTGCTAGAGCCCTGGCCCTGGGGTACCACCCTGAACGTGGCCCGCACGGCGGCGTCGGTGCCGCCGGCTCCCTCGGGCCGCTCCTGCATCGCCAGGGAGGTGTTGACCGTGGAGAGGACCAATGTTTTCCCGCCGGTTTCTTGCGCGAGCGTCACCAGCTGGGAGTTGTGTGACGCAGGGACAGGGATGATCCAGTCCGAAACGGCGGCGGCGCCGCCGGTCATTGCGTCCCAGTCTCCGGTGGTGTGGCCGGCGAGGAGGAACGGGCCGAACATGACTGCTTTTAGAGATGCAACCTCTGGCCGATCATCTGAAGATACCATGTTGAAATCAACAACTCAACATCTCTTGTGAAAATTTGGGTTCTAATTATCATGTTAGATACTTAGATACTACCATTTGTGTCAAACTTCTTCCGGTAAATTATCAATTCTCTTTGTAACGACAAGTCTTCATGAATTTAGTGAAAGTTTAGATTTTTCTGGAAAATGTTATGAGAAAAAGGTAGAAGTGAAGTAAAGACGAGTTCACAAAATATCAGCGAAATGATACTAATTCTGATTCTAACTACTCGTTTGTTTTAGTAGGTTGGGTAATCAGGTATATTAGATTGCTATGACATTATATTTTGTGGGCTTCATTACTGATGGATAAACATGATAGTTATTTCTGGCAGAATATGGTGATGTATAGCAAACAAAACTCAAGATTTCATACCTTTGATTGCTTCTGTCCATAATTTAATTGGAAATTGGAGGAGCAAGTGATCACCACTATACCACTGCTTGCTGACTGTCAGGAAAGTTCCTGACAAAAAATCAAGATTGTAAAAGAAGAATTAAACCTATAGTTCTTTCAACATCTAATGGATGACAGATTTTTATGAACATACCTGGAGATGTTAATTGCAGATCTTTGTCATTCAGAGTTGCTTTTGCACCATTCACTGATGTCCATGATGGTATTCTGACATTCAGTGTTGCATATTGCCCGTTTGTCTGCTTCACAAAAATCAAACTGACAACTCTGATCCTTCAAGACTAACCATTGCTGAAATTTCTCTCATATGATGTGAAATCTCTGATTATTTTACCTTTGCAGAAATGGAGAGTGAAACTTGGAGACACTGATCTGATGAGCCGAGGGGCTTCACTTGCTGAGTAACAGTAAGACCTGCATTTTTCCAGTTTAATGTGTTTGGTATGTACTGAATAATATACAGTGCTGGCTTGGCTCCTTTCTCTTCAAAGTAGATGGAATCCCCCAACTTGGAGAATGATTCTATCCCTGCAAACACAAACCAGACAGTTGATAACCATATAATTCCATTTTTTGCAGGGCAACTCCAATTCTACCTCCAGTTCTAAAGCTAAGAACTATTCACATACCAGTTCCATAACAACACCAGAATGAATCATACTGAGTTCCCCATCCATGGTAGCTTACTGCTTTCGATCTTCCAGGGCCCTGAGGCAGCATGTAGATCATCACACCAGGATCTCTTCCTCTTTGAATGCTTAGAACGCCGTTTACGAGCGCTCGCTCGTAGTAATCCGCATAAGTGATTTCCTTGGTCCATCTGAACAGGTGGCGAGAAACCTGCATACTTTGTTTTTTTTTTGCACATTGAACTTATTCTGGGAAAGGAAATTTGGCTTGTTGGGAGTTTGATCATTGATGAGCATGAACAATTTAATCACCTTGAGCATGTTGTAGGTAGTACAAGACTCCTCAGTCTCAGTGGTCAGAGCCTCAGCTAAGTGTTTCGGATTTGACCTGGCAAAACCATTTCCGGCATTAAATGACTGGTAAAAATTGCTGTAAACTTTAGCCATCTAAAATCCATTACCAGAACTCACTAACAGATGTGCCTCCGGTTGCATAGGTATGAGAAGAATTTACTGTGTCCATGAAGAATGTTGCAATTTCCTGCTTCATGAACAAAGGTCAGCTTCACCGATATTAACTCAAGTTTTATCAAAAACACACAACGATTGGCAAAGGAAGAAACATACTGCAAGACGTAGTGTCCTTAAAACCGTTGAAACCAAGATGTCGCAGAACTTTTACCTTGTAAAGAGGATCACCAGTAACTTCATATCTCATTTGCCCACCGACGACAACAGGAATGTGTGTATTTGCATGAAAACCCGAAAGACTGTCAGCCTGAAAGATCAAAGAAATGGAAGAAATACCATTGAGAGCTTCACCAATGTAATATACTGGTTGTCAGATCAAGTACAAGTTACTATATGATGTTAGACTTACAACTTCTAGCTAGATTGGATTGGTTAAAATAAATTGCAAACAAAATTAGTAGCAAGTAGCAAAAGCAGAGTGACAGGGGAAAGCTATTCAGACCTGAACCGCAAGCAATCCTAGAAAGCAAGGCTTGTCGAAAAGATGAGCCAGCACCAAATGCCTCTGGTCATTCTGCCCAAAATCAGAGATCACATCAGCAACCAAATTCCTCACTCAAAATCCAAAATGCATTTGTGATCAACACACATCAACATTGACGATACAAATTGAAATCAGATGTGAACTGAAATAAACTCAATCAAGAACTGAAGCTGACTAAATATATCAGATGAGAAGATCGGCGAGAACAGTTGATAAATTACAGTTATAGTGTAGAGCTGGTAGAGCACGTCGTTCATCCCGCCGGTCTCCTCGTTGAGCGACGTCCAGTGCCTCTCGATGCTGTACCTCTGGATCACGCTCCTCACGCGGCCGGCGAAGTAGTCGGCCATGGCGACCACCATTCCAAGCGCCTTGCCGTTCCCGGCCACCGTGTACTGATCGAGCAGGCCCTGCATGATCTGCAGCACACAGAAAAAAAAAACGCTGAGCGTTTCGCGTCGGCGATTTCACAGAGGTCGCGGTCGGCGAGACGATGGAGGAGGGGACGATCGAGCTAGCTAGGTACGCGGTTGCGTTGCGTTGCGTGCCTTGTGGATGGTGTAGTAGGGCGCCCAGACGGGGCGGATGGCCTCGAAGCGGTCGAAGAACTCGGCGGGGAAGGCGGAGAGGTAGCCGGTGCCGGCCGTCGCCTGGCAGGCGTGCAGGGCTTCGACCACCGCCGCCATCTTGCCGGCGAGCGTCGCGTTGTGCGTGCTCGCCCACATCTTCGCCGCCGCGCTCATGTAGTGCCCTGCGCACCAAACGAAAATCCACGAGTTAGTGGGCCCATCCAAGCTAGGCCCACTTTAGGGCTCATATGGGCCCAAATGGGCTTTATCTGGAATAAGTGGCGGGGCGGCTGCGTAGTACCGACGAAGTGGCCGCGGAGCTCGACGTCGGGGCCCTCCCAGCCGCCGTAGGGGGTGGCGGGCGCCGGCAGGCCGGCCTGAGCACGGAAGCTCCAGACGAGGCGGTCGACGTCGAGAAGGAGAAGGTACTCGAGGTTCGTCTGCTGCGCGCGCCCGTACACGGCGTCGTCATCGTCCAGCCGCACGTCGTGCAGCGACACCTCCTGCAGGAACCCGCCTCCGCCTCCGCCGTCGCCGCCGCCGCCGCCCTTGAGCGACCGGTACAGCATAGCCCAGTCGAAATCATGCTCCTCCGCCGGCGAGGCGGCGCCGAGGCCGGGTTGGCGGAGCGGCATGAGGTCCATCCACGCCGCCTCGTCGGTGGGGTTGAGGTGCTCGTGGAACTCCTCCCGCCACCGCCACTCCGCCGCCCCCGGCGTCGCCTGCAGCCTCGCCCTCACCGTGTGCGACGACAGCTGCGTCGGTATGTTCGTGCACTCCTTCGCTACCGCCACCGCCAATGCCAATGCCAACGCCGCCGCCACCGTCGAACGCCGCCACCGCGCCATTTCTGGATAAGACGACGACGCCGAGAGCTCGCTCGAGCTCTCGCACACTATCGTCGGCACAGCAACACACGCTTCAGAGTTCACACACACCGACACACGAGCTGCAGGCACTGTGGATATGAGAAAGAAAAAACTCCAAGAATCCAAAGCTTTTATCACCGGAGCTGTGAAAAAAAACGCTTGCAAGCTCATGCAACCCGCCTATAGATCTCCGCCACGTGGCGTCCTGTAGCCGGACTTCCGACGATTTTTTTTTCCGAAAAAGGACAGCTACCGTTTAAGTACCAAGAAATATATGGATGGTGACAGCAGCATATATCAAGTGGCGTGATGGGCTGCAAGTGCAAGCACACGCACAAATCAGAATGACACGAGTAAAAAAAGAAACACTAATCCCATGGTGATCTTAACTGCTCTTAATACACAGAGAGATTAGGACGGAGCTTGGCTTAATTATCACGATGAGCAAGAGCAACCAACCATTACTTTCACCTAGCTCGATCACGTACGTACCGAATACTGATCACATGCCGCACACGACACTGCACTGCACTGAGTTTTGTCACATTGCATCTTCTTGTCCCGTTGCATTTGCTTTGCTTTCGCCCGTGAGACGGGAAAGGAGATCGAAAAGCAGCTAGGAGCCGGCATCAAAATTCCATCTTTTGCCGTTTCTTCCACTTCTCGTGGTGGCAGCATCGGCAGAACACAGATTGGCGTCATTGCAGTCACGGTTCTTAAAGATTCTTGGGCCAGCCGAAGCAAAACAAAAAAAAAAACAGCCACTTCTGATCTCGTGACGGCTCTCTGAAATACACCCTTCGATTCCTTTTACATAATTTGTTGGAATTCATAAATAATACATAACAAAATTGTTTAAGTTTCTTTTCTGGTTCTTGTGCATAAATTCAAAAAAAAAACAATATGATGGAATTAGTAATATTCAGTACCATACTACTCCTATAGTCCTATGTGGTAGCAGCAACAGAAACTCTGCAAAGTTCTACATTTCCACATGGCATGAGCAAGCAATAATGGGCTGGCCTTGGCACGACGTTGCAAATTACAGGCACCTAATTGGACGGCACGCATTTATGTACCAGAGATTCAACCACCGCCGATAAATTTTCAACACGCCGGCCGTTGCAGGATATCACGAGGTGCACGCGTTGCATGATTGGTAGGTAATTAGGTTTTAGCCTTTAGCTAGCTAGCTATCATCTACATTCTGTATGCTTGATTCAAGAATCAAGAGAGATTAATATATGGTGGTGCTGGCGATGGGAGGTGACAGTGTAGCATCTGGTTCTGATCTGTCCTTGGCTTGGCTTCACATGGTGGAGTTGGTGACGAGGTGTGAAGTAGACAGTGGTGCACAAGTGTAGAACTCGTCCTGGAGGCTCGGCAATGGCTCTCCAAGAAGTAAATGTTATCCCCTAACTTTGATAATGATTCTATAATCTATACCTGTGAATGCAGAGTAGTAGAAGATTCAGACACAAGGAAAAAGGAACATCACTTCCACAAGTTTTCAGGAATTACCTGTCCGATAGCAGCACCGATGAAAATAGATCATGACACCGGGCTGCTTTCGTTCTCCTCCGGTTGCCCATGACGCCATTGATAAGTACTCGTAGTGGTCGGCCATTGGCGTACTTAATTTCCTTTGTCCACCTGAACAGGTTTTGCGAGATCTGAAAAACAGATGCTGGGGGCAAATTTAGAGCTTCCTTATGTAGAATTAATGCATTTGATGGAAGGCATGGCATGTGACTCACCTTAAGCAAGTCGTAGGTGGCACACGTCTCCTCATTCGAGCTGATCTCGATCTCATCTACCAGCCGCTTCAGGTCATGCCTGAAATATAGGACAATCTTGAGTAGGGAGAAAAATATGAGACCATGAGAAGGTAATATGGCGATATAGCCAAGTATTATCCCTTACCAGTGTTCCATGGTGGTAGATGAGTCTCCTGTTGCAAATGTATGAGAGGAGTTTACAATGTCAAAGAAAAATCTTGCAATGCCCTGTGCCATATTTAGTTCCAAATTCAGCTTCAGTTTACTCAAGTTGAAGAAAAGATAAGTGCTGCATCCTTTTTTTATTGCCTGGTGAATAAACCAATATGATAATTGGACGATTGTAAATGAAGACATTCCAAAAAACTTTCAGTTTATCCTATTAAGATGACCCCCAACTACTTCATATCTCTTCTGTGCGCCAATGAGTACAGGAACATGCATATTAACATGCAATCCCGATATGTCATCATATTGAAAGGAAAACAATGAAATCACATGTCATTGGAGCAACAGACTTGGCTTGCAAAAGAAAGTAAAATACTATAAATGAAACTCAAGTTCTCACATGAAGCCCAAGTGGACCAAGGAAGCGTGGTTTGTCAAAAGATGCGCCGTTGCCAAGTGCTTCTGTTCCTTTCTGCGTGGAGGACAGTAACGCAGTAACAACTCTGTAAGAACCACATATGGTATAAAGATGATACAAGATGGTATAAAGAAGAAAAACGAAAGAAAAGAACTAAACTAGCTCATTACCACATACCTTGTGGATGGTGTAATACGCCGACCATGCATCGGCGAGCTGATCGTACGAGTCAACCATGCTTTCGGAATAGGCAGAAATATAACACGTGCTCATCATTTTCTTCTGGCATCTGTAGAGGATGTCCACCAGACCACCACCTTCATCATCTTCTCCTTCGGCGTGTCATTGTACATGCTCACCCACATGTGTGCAGTCGCGCTCACTGCAATGCAAACATACACAAGCTCAGATGATCGATAGACGGAGTAGAAATACCGAAATCAGCAGAAAGAACGGTGAACGAGTGAATTGGCATTTGAAGACATGAATAAACCAACCTGTGAAGTGACCTGACCGTAGAGCTGGCCGGCTCTCCGGCGCCTCCCACCTGCCGTAGGGCTCGCGGACGATGGGAAGGCCGGCCTGCTGCCGGAAAGTCCATGTCAGGCCGTCGGGGTCGACGTAGAGCAGGTACTCCAGGTTGGTCTGCTGGCCCTGCCATTGCCAGTATATGGAGGCGCCGTCGGGCTCGATCCTGACGTCGTGGAGGGAAGCCGGTGACAGGAAGCCCCAGCCCCCAGGCCGGAGCCGCATGAGGTGAACAGACGGGTCCGTGCACAAGTGCAGCGCGACGCCGCAGTCGAGGAGGCATGCCGCCGCGGCGCATAGCGGCGCCAGCAACAGAGCCGGCCCGGCCAGCGCGCGCGCCACCACCCGAGCTCCTTCGCGCCATTGATCGATCGACCGGCTAGCCTCTTTCTCGATGACATCGTCGCAAGGTTGCAAGAACAGATTCCGAGATGAGGGCCAACCAAAATGTCGGCTTTTATAGGGCAACAAGGGAGACCGCTACAACTTCATAGTATTTTATCAATCCTGATTTTTTTATTAAATCGAGATTAAAGAACCATAAAACTGTGATTCTAAAGTGGATGGATCTTTTCCTTTTGCATTTGATGAAAAAAAGACAATTTTGCAGTGAAGAAAGTAAGAAACCGCTCTGCTTGCACTGTTTCGTTATTCATGTAAAGGAAGTTCTTAGAAATAAGTTGTCAATTTGTCACTACAAGTAAAACAGGCCCCATCATAGCTACTACTAACCATGCAAGTATTTGGATTTTTGCTAGTTTCATTAGTAGAAACCAAGGGCCAATTCCTGCTTTCTGACCAAGGAAGCTTACCTCTTGTGTGAATTGTGATGACTTGAAATAGGAATGAGCAGACCATGTGTTACATTCCATTCACTCCTCTCAGTCTGTTCAATGGCCCATTTGTTTATCCCATCATTCACAATATCAGCATAAAAACAGCTCTCCTTACTACAAAAGCGACATGAATAAGAATAATACAGCACCATATCTTCACCAATAATCTCCACAGGTGCAGCCTCCATCTCTAAGTAGATGAAATCGATTTTTGTCCCGGAGGGATATCTCCCTTCTGTAAACTTTTGAAACAAACTTGGCAAAATTATGGCAATCAACACAGATGCGAAGGTTCTTTATAACCCGGATAGTAAAGCCTGAAGGAGTGTTCATCAATCCAAAAGTTATTGCCAGCTTCTCACTGTGGCCAAGAAGCATGCGTTCTTTCTGCTCTTCATCAACATCATGCAGCACACAGCTCAAGTCCGGAACAAAGCCGGCTGCTTTGATATCAACATATATCTCTTTTATCTTTGCATCTATATCTTTCTTACTTGGATGGAAACGCTCACTTGAATGGAAGGTGTGAATAACCTTGTCAAGAATTATCCAGCTCTGCGCTGGTTCCTTGGCCAATGTTTTCTCCAACATCAACTTCCTCACTTTGAAAACATCTTTCCACATCCCAGCAGCAGCATAAATGTTGGAAAGTATTACATAATTGCCAGCATTTTCTGGTTCCATGTCCAGAAGCTTCTGAGCAACAAGCTCACCAACATGAACATTTGCATGGACTCTGCAAGCACCAAGCAGTGAACCCCAAATTGCTGGAGTAGGCAAGAATGGCATATTTTCTATCAAATTTAAAGCTTTCTCTAGTCGCCCAGAACGTCCAAGAAGATCAATAACACATCCATAATGTCCAGGGTTGAGAAGTGCACTCTGTTCTTTGAGTATAACGTCGAAGATATCAAGGCCCTCATCAACCAGCCCACCATGGCTACAACCAGATAAAACAGCCAACAAAGTCACACTGTCAGGCTTCACTTCTTGACGCAAATCTTTGAAGAGCCTAATAACTTCATTCCCTAGTCCATGTCTTCCATATCCCATAAGCATTGCATTCCAACTGATGACTGATCTCTCTGGCATGTTGTCAAACACCCTCCTTGAATATAACAGTTTACCACATTTTGAGTACATATCAATCAAAGAATTCTGTAGAACAACGAAAAATGGCAATTCTTTACGAAGTATTAGACAATGGACTTGCTTGCCACAATCCAGAGAAGCCAACCCAGACAATGCAGTGACAAGGGCCGTGAAGGTAACATAGTTGCATTGCATCCCCTCACTATACAACTTCCGGAACAAATCCAAGGCTTCCTGATCAAGACCCTGTCGAGCATAGCCATATATAATTGCTGTACACGAAACAACATCCCTTTCTGGAAGCATGTCAAATATCCTATGAGCTTCTTGGATATTCTCTGACTTGGCATACATGTCAAGAAGAGAACTCCCAACAAACACGTGCGACTCAAAATTTGTCTTGACTGCAATAGAATGGACTTGCTTTACCTGGTGTATACATTCAGGACCACAACAGGATGTAAGAACAGTTGCCAAAGTGAATTCATTAGGCTTGCATCCTGCCAGATAGAAGTAAATGTATTACACATTTGACACAAGTTAATACAGCATGAACATAATCTGATCCTTGCAGACAGTAACATCAATATCCAATGGTTCAGAATATTCGCTGCACATACGTACAGGACAACAGTGATTGCAAAACAAGCATTCAAACTAGAGACTAGAGAGATTAATACCAACTTGAGAGTATGTCAGGAAGGTTAGGGAGACATAACGGGTTGATCATAGGATTGTATTGATAATGTTCTAAATTTTTGCGACAATGACAACAGATCTAGCAGGTTCATACATATTCAATACACAGTACACACAAAATGATAAACTTTACTCTATAACTATGCATTACATCAAAGGTAAACTCCCACATTATGGATGCCAGATAATGCGTCTAACATAGGTAGATTATAGAACACTAATGTGTATGAGTACCAGACAAAATGCTATGAAAACTGACTTTTTTCTGTCATTCTAGTTCATTCAGTTGACTCCAGGAGAAAAAACAAATGTCATATCTGTGGTCTTACTACACATGCCTCTCTGTGTGATCAATTTGATCATTCTGTAAAACTACTCAATACAAACGGTTCAAACGATTTACCAGTTCTAAGCATCTGGATGAACAGCTCCAAGGCTTCTGCACGCCTTCTTGTTTGGGAATATCCCGAGATCATGGCCGTCCACGAGACCACGCTCCGCTCCGGCATCCCGTCGAGCACGTTGCGGGCGTCCTCCAGCGCGCCGCACCCGACGTACATAATGACCAGCCTTGTCGCCAGGTACACCGGCGGTCGGTACCTAGCCTTTATCATGCGCGCGTGCACCTGCCGCCCCTCCCGGAGGGCCCTCCTCTCGATGCACGACGTGACAGCGGCGTCGTAGTCGTGGAACCTCGCGGCCATCCCCGGAAGCGCCATCCCAGATGCGGCGCTCCGAGGCAAGCTGAAGCCATGGATCGCGCGGCGCGCCGCCGCCTCCAGTCGCCGGAGCCCGCGCGCGACAAGCATGGGCGAGTCGGGCTCGCGCGGGCATTTCCCCGAGCACCTCGCGCGCGCCGGCGTCGAGACGTCGAGCCCTCGAGGCGGCGGGCCGGTGTGAGTGTGCCTCACCGTTGACCGTCGGATCGACGATTAACGTCTTGGATTACGTTTCATTCCAAGGACTATTTGGTAATAAGACCCAAAATTTAGGGGTGTATTAGAAATTAACTTCTAAAAGCAGGGGGCTCGATGCGAATTTCCCCTTTCCGGCAAAATTTTTGAAACATTTGAAAAATATTCTCCACATTTGAGAAGAGGCGAACGCGAACGGCGGTCGGCGAGGACGACGACGACTAGGGTTTCTCCGCCACCAAATCGACTCTGCGAGGTGATCTCCGTCCCCTAACCCCCCTTATAAACCCCACATTTCGCTCGCTGCGGCGGAAATGCTCGCGAAGATTGGGCGATTTCTAGGGTTAGGTCTCCGAAACCCTCGTTTGGATGCTGTGATTCGGTGAAGAATGCATTCTGAGGTTTTAGTTGATTAATTTCTGTAGAGATGGAGGGGATCGTGTTGGGTATCTCGGGCGTTGATCGCGGGGGCGATGCGGTGGACGATTTCGATTACATCTCTGGGCTGAGCACCATCCTTGTGGCCACCATCCAGGAGGTGAAGGCTCGGGTTTCCTAGATGGAGTTCCTCGTCTGCAACCAGTTCTTCCCGCACTTCCAGGCCAAGTCGAAGCTCCTCCAGAGGCAGCTGGCTGATCCCGTGAAGGTGGCCAGAGATGAGTGGAGAGAGAGGGAGACCGGCCTTGTGAGTCAATTGAAGTTGCTGAGCAGTGGGAAGAGGCGCGCGGAGGAGAAGTTGCTGCAGTTCGGGAGCTCTCTTGAGGTGATAAAGGGGAAGCTTGCATATGCTGAGCGAATGGTTGCAAGCCATGAGGTTGAGAAGAAGCAGCTTCTGTTGAGACTGGAGATGGAAATGGGGAAAGATGAGTTGATTTGTCGGCTAGAGAAGGAGATTGCGGAGAAAGCTGCTGATGCGTCCAGGGAGAAAGATGCCCATCAGAGGCTGCTGCAGCAAGTTGAGTTGAAGGATAAGGATCTGCTTCTTGAGCAGAATAAGTGGAGACCTGATTAAGGGTTACACTCAGCTGAAGACAAATTATAAGCATTTGAAATCGCAGTACACATTTCTTATTAGGAAGATTAACCAGAATGAAGGCTCCAAGTCTCCTGTAGACAATCTGGTCAGTCAGAAAACCTCCGAAAGTCCGCCAAGTAAAAGAAAGCTCAAAGGTACTAAACTTTGATTTCCTATCATTCATTAGAGATACTTAAGGTGTTTTAACCATCAACATTTTTGTTCTCTATTTACTGTTACCTTCATTTGTAGATTTCAAAAAAAATTGTTGCAATGTTATGCGTAGTATAGTGCATGGTACTCTTAGCAATGCCCTTGGTTGAAAGCCATATTGAGCACCTTTGTAATCTGCAAATATTGTCCTGCCAACTTAGCACTAAAGATCTACGTGTCCTAAATTTGTAAGAAACTACTGACTGAACATCTGCCTTACCCTTTCTTTTTACGTTCTTGATTTTTCAGATCTCGTGGACACCAAAAAGGAGAGCATTCAGGTAGATTCTATGACCAGAGAACAGAAGAATGGTCCTGCTTCATGTGCAAATGTGCAAGGTACCCAACATGCTAGGTCAGTCAGGAGTCCATTCAATAACTCGTGCCTTTCTCTACCATCTCATCCAACCAATTCGCCAACAAAGAATGCTGCTAGCAATTCAAAAACAGAGGCATCGTCTAGTTTCACCCGCCCAAATCTACACTGGAGGGAAACACGTGCACATAAAGAACCAGGTGTCGTAGATCCACATGATGATTTCCTTGATACACCACTGGAGGCTGTCAAAAATATGATCAGGAATCCTACAACTCCAGAAGAAGCACGACTGCTTTCTGCCTCTCAAGATGTGGACTTCAACAACTCAGATGATGAGACTCGAGATATCAATATTTCCGTTCAGGGTCTGAAAAGCATGCCAGTTCCCATGCAGCAAAGTACAATTCCAGTCCAGCCAATAAATAAAAGTTTCAAATACACGGAACCTGTAAGAAAAAATAATATGAAAGGTGTTGAATGCAAGCAGTGCAAGGGATTCTATGATGCCGTTCTTCCAGATGGCCGCTCAAATGGTGATAAGCATGGAGGTGTGAGCATCATGATGGTGTGTCCAGACATCGCTACAGGTACGCCCCACCATTGACACCTGAAGGGTTTTGGAACATTGGCTTTGAATCAGAAATGTAGCACATGACGTTGGATGCACTCTTCGTTGGTAAGTGTGGTGTCTTCCCATAACATAGATTGTCAGTCACCCCAAGATATTGTTAATGATTCCAGTATACGTAGGCGCTAGTCGGGCGGCGATCCGACGCCTAACGCCTAATGTTGTATGTTTTTCTTCTATTTCGGCTGGCTCCCATCCCCTCCTCCAGGCTTCAGCCGTAGCTTCCCTCCCTATCCTCCTGCTCACCTCCCCTCCTCCTCCACCTTAGGCGCTGTTGCCCTCCCCTCCTCCAGATGTGTCGTTCCCCTCTCTTCCTCTCCTCCCTGCCCTGGGCTTCCCTCCGGCGGCGACAGCCACGTGTGCCTCTCACCGTCGCTGTGCACGCACCTCCCTCCGTCGGATCTAGCCACGCGAATGCTCCCCTTTACTGGATCTGGCCTCGCTCGTGCCTCCCGTCGCCGCCGCGCTGCGCCACGCCGCCTAGTGTCGCGGTAAAACCGCCCAACGCCGTGGTTGACCGCCTAGGCATCTGGGCTGCCCAGCTCGCTGCCTAGAGGCAACTTGCGGCGGCAGGCTGGCACCCAGCGCCTAATGGCCTTTTAGAACACTAATGATATCACTAATCAGTAGTAAGTCTCGTGTTGTCATGCTGGTAAATGGCTAAATGCACATCACATCTTTTAAGATTATGATAGTATAGATTGTCAATTTTTTAGGATAGGATGTATTGTCACTTCAATTCAATGTAAAGCAGCCGATCAATTTTGCATGCACCCCTTATATCATTGCTTCTTCAACATGTAGAATTGCATCCATGATCTATTATTTCTGCTGTTTTCAACTACTTCAGCGTATGCAGTAGGTGACAGCAAACTATAGCTCTGTCTACCCGTTATTGGATCAGGCAGAAACATGATAGCATATTAAATTGAGTGTTTCTGACTTGTACAGATTACAGCAACCGGTAAAACGTGTAACATGTTTTGGCTCGATACTAAAGTTTATTAGAGACCTGCGATTCATCTCTTTTTCTCATGAAAACCCTCGTCCCTTGCATGGTCCATTTGATCCTGAGATTCTTCAGGTCAAGATCGATCAGGAGAGTTTTATTTCAAGTCTGTCAAGAACAGGATGCATGAAACCATGAAACTCAGGATGCCGTTGTCGGATTTTTAAATAACCATTTTTATTCGAAATTACAATAACTGTCATTCTTTTGAGAAATTGCATATCAATAATGGGACAAATCGTCTAATAGTACGTCGAAGGGGTATATATTTATATTTTATAATATCTGAAAAGCAAGCCCATTATTATAGTTTTAAATAAAAAATGATTATTTAAAAAAAACGTATGTTGTTTGGGTCGGCCCAGGAACTAGTGCGTTGCCCAACCCATGAAATATGGGCCCAAAATCTCATGTGCTGTGACCCAGTACACTGTACTACCCTTCCGTGACAGAAAGTCAAATAATAATAGCTTTTGGTATTTTTCTCAATAAAACTGAGAGAATTTCAGCTTATAAAAAGTCAAATAACTTTTAATATGGAACCGAGAGATCAGTGGAGGTAACTTTTTCAATGTTTCATTTTCAAAAAATCATATAATATAGAACGGAGAGTGAAGTAATACTGATTTTTTTTCATCTTGAAAAAAATCTCCCTAACACGGTGGCAAGCGATAAGTTCCAGAACTTTCTTCCATGCAAGTATCATCTTCTGCTGCGGCAAGTGAATACTGTTTGTAGTTTTGCATCGTTGTGGCACGTGAAAGTGGTATTAGGAGTTGTCCCCCTCTTTGTCTCATGCACACACGTGCTCATCGCAGTTTTTTTCTACTGCCCGGGCATGTACATGCTCTCCTCCCATCTGATCCATCCATCCGAAAACGAACGGCATCCAAGCCTCGCCCTCCGTGAAACTTGTGTGAAAGCGAAAAAGAAATCCCTACTCACCTATGAGGGCCATGGTCCATGGACCATGGCTACTGTTCCAATCCTTGTCCAAACCTGAAATCTGCACAAAGCTGCAGACTCCGTCAGCTCTTCCGTGGATCAAATAGATTGTCGATAAAGTCAAGAATGACTTGTTCATCAAATAAATGCTGCTGATATAACCTTAAGATTAAACCGTTGTAGTCAGACATTACACCAGGAATACATCAGCAAGAAAAAGAAAGCAGGGTATGACGACGCTCGCTCGCTCGCCTCTACAGAGATAGCAGCAGGAAAGCTGATATCCATCATCCCCTAAAGCTCCAAGGTCTCCAATAACAGCAAAAGTATGTCTATATCTTGCATCCATAATTCCGTATGTACATCGTCTCGGGATTCCCATTCCGCCGAAAATTGACAGTCCCATGAACTTGCACCAGACGTTGCCGTCGCCCACAGCTCACGACTAGCCCACAGGCCACACACTGACACAGCTCGTGTGTTGGCTTGCTCTGCTGAACGCTGACTTGCTATCGACCCAGGCACCGTTGGCGTTAATCACAGCTCCATCTTTAGCTTGCCTGTCTGGGGCTGCGCTCCTGCACAAGGACACCAAAAGTGTAGAGGTCAATGTTAGTGGTAGGGTTCTGGGTTTCAATCATTTCGAGAGGGAAGGACAGTTGTTAGGACACAACCAAGCGACCTGCTGCTGGCTGCTGGTAACAGGTAAAAAGGGGTTCAGATCTGTCTAATTTCCAACTTTTGCCAAATCATTCTTGCACAAGTTAGGTGAGGACCTATTTAGGGGAGCTTCTATAACTCAGATTTTGTAGTTCATCCAAACAGTCTAGATTTTTTTCTTAAGATTGTAAAACTCAGTAACTATATAATGTACAAATGAACTATACTCAGCAAAAACAAGAAAAGGGCAAGGCCGTCAATTTTTTTAAAAAAAAAGGAGTGTAGGAGGCAGAACCCAACCCCTGCTGCGGTAAGCGTCTCTGGGTCACTGATGCACATAGCCAAGCAAAGCGAATGATCTGAACCACAGAGATTAAAACATGCACCAAATTGGGTCCATTCATTGTGAAGTCACGAACTTGAGATCTGTCCTGCCATCCAGAGCTGCAAGGGCGAGCCGCGTGATAAAGATGATGGCTGGGGTGGACTGGACAAAGCTTGCTGTATGCCACTCAGCTCTGAGCAGACACCGGGGTACACGAAGAAGCTGCAATAATTTATGGCAAAAACAGATTCTGCCAGCCGTAATGCAGTACATATAGTATCATGTAGTCAGGGGAGGGCCCTAAGGTTTTTAATGATCCCTGGACGCTTTGCATGATTGGGTCTGTACCTCCAATAGCACTTGTCCCTCCAAAATGTGCTCAGCTTGGATCCAGAGCCGCAGATCAGTTACCCAGATCCAAACGGCAGATCGCTAACAGTCTATTACACACCTTTTCTTCCTTATCACTCATTAGCAAATGCAAGAGATATCTGCTCTGTCCCATAATATTACAATTTAAAACTGGATTTAACACAACATAGTACAACGAATGTGGACAGTGTCACTTAAGCTGACTAACTTGATTCTAAGGATATCTGCAGTAGTTATATTTAAAACTGGATTTAACACAACATAGTACAACGAATGTGGATAGTGTCACTTAAGCTGACTAACTTGATTCTAAGGATATCTGCAGTAGTTATCAAACAGACACACTTAAGCTCTTAGCCAAGCTAAAACGTGCCCATATGTTACTGCGTACTCGACAAAGATACAAACGGCGGTACAAAATTCAGTACCCATCTGATCTACCCAGTGATACAATTACATCTCTAGCTACAGGGACAGTCAAATGGCATGCAAAAGCAGGTCAACTGTAGCCTACATGAGTTGCCAGTATTTTTTGGTCCGTAGACTTAACAAGTCCAGATTCAAACCATTAGAATTGTTTATGTATTTATTTCGATTCGACATTTACTGCTGGAGTAAAAAACAGTGCTTCAGTACAGAGTACAAACGACAGTAGCACTGAGATTAAAGTTGTTTTAGCTGGCTGGCTGCCGCCAATACAAGAGAGGGGATCCCTAGACAGGCAGTGGACAACTTACAGAAAAAGTGGGACCTCCACAGTTGTACGAGTGATGAGAAGGGCCAAAGGGACCAGATCTGCATCTACAGGCCTTATGCAGCCAAGCCCAAACGGAAAGCCGGGAGTGATATGGTGTCTAGACATGCATTTATTGATTCGGGCCCAGCCACACCAACCGGTTGGGTCCGCTGGTGCCAGAGAGACAGATCCACCAGAAGAATCTATGGCCCCTTACCATCCAGAATGGTGGCGATGATGGCAATAATGATTGAGCAAATGAAGGATTAAAGGGGAGGAAGAACCAACAATTGCATTCTCTAGTTTTTCTAGAAAGTTACAACCTCCTGCTTCATTGAACCCATAGACCATAGTAGCTAATAAATGTTCACTAACAAGAAGAAGCAGGCCTAATTAAGTTAGTCATCTCCATTTCACCCAAATGTAAATATAATGTGTTTCTTTAGAATCTATGTAAGTATATTTATTAGCATGTGAAGGGCATAGGTTATAGTTCATGCTTATTTTGCCCAAGGATGTTGTTTTCCCTGGAAGAAACTGCCCTGTTCCTTTTGTGCGTATTTTATACCACTCATTTAACATTTTTCTAAACACTCTGGAACAACGCAAGAGACAAAAGTCGTGGTCCAATCAAGGCTGAGAAATTCGGGAAGTAAATGACAAACAGCTAATTCAATGAGATATGGGTTTGCTTGCCAGTTTTACCAGAGCTTGCTAGATCGTAGCCGAAGAGAGAGGAACTTGAGTTGCTAAAGACAGGAGGATGGGGATCCGCCCGCTTTTCCCACTGTGATGGCGGCTGGAGGGGATGGGCTAAATCGCCATGCCAGAAGTGCTGTTGTAGTTGCATGAGATGCCTTGCTCCATTGACGCCCATGTCTGGCCAGGTGACCTGCTCCAAGTCCATTCCATTCTTATAGCTCAAGCTTGTTATCCTTCCACACTGCAAACACAGTAGTAAGCATACTATCAATTCACACTGGCATAATTAATGATGCACTTCAAAAATGGACCATGGATCAACTTTTATTGGATCCAGTATTTCCAAGAGATTTCCAAAATTAAAAAACATGCAGAATAGAACTTCTACATGGGATTTTGGAAGCGTGAGTGTGTGACATTCTGCAGAAAACATGTGATCCAGCTGCAATACTCTAATCATGCATATGTAGCCAAGAGAAATACATTAATCATTATCAATAATGTCATCCTCAATCATAAAAGTGTTTACTTTTAGGCATTCTCAGTTGACCATTCTTTCAAGTTTCAACCATCTAGTTGCTACTTATTGTACTAGTACGTAATAACAGTAAAGTGTTAGGATCTCAAGGCAAAATCACAAATGGTAGGACAAATTTGAAATTTCACAGAAACACACAATCGCACAGTCTCCCTTTGAGAATTATAATTAGCCAATCAAAACAATGAAGCTCTGGAAGCAGTGACAAGTGGTCTCCTTATCGATTGAAATGTCACCTTCCCAAATTGTTGCATGTTGTATGCTTACTGGTTGGAGGGCAATATCTGGCATGTACATGTATCACAGTTGTAAGGTTGGTCACAAACTCACAATGGCCAGGTTCAGTGCAAATTATTGCATTTTTAACCATACTAAGCTAAGGCAACAACATATTTCAACTTTGGTGTGTGGATGAGGTAGGATACTCTCCTAGACTCCTACAGGGCCGGCCTTGGGGCAGTGCCGGCGGTGCGACCGCACCGGGCCTCCGAAAGTAGGGGGCCTCCAAAATTTAGTATGCTAATAAGCCTCACAAGTATTAATAAAGCTCAATTGCAAATTAGTCATAAGTCACGAACAGCAAGCCTGTTAGAAGAAATTGTTTTAAATAATCTAGAGATATTTCTCCTTTGTATTTAAACTTATTAGTGTGAGATTTGTTAATGGCACTAAATTTTTCAATATTATTTTGTAATGGGGGCCTCTATTTTTTGTTCCGCAATAGGCCACAAAAATATCAGGGCTGACCCTAGACTCCTACTGTTGATTCCCTCAAAAGAAAATAGTGCAAGAGAATCGCCTAAAAGAAAATAGTTCTGCCTATTCAAATTGGAAGGAACTAAAAGGAGAGCTCTAGTCCAAAAAAAATCAACTCTAGTTTATATCAATCAGCTGTGGTAGTCTGGAATAAAGATTGTCTACCCAAAAAAATGTTTCTGTAAATTCATGTAGTTGCAGAAATCTTCAAGAAAAAGGATAGTCGTGATGGTACCTCTGTAGTCAAGAAGTTGTCTAGCCCGCCAAAGTCGACCCTTGGATTTACAGCTGCGAGCCTCATTGACAAGTACTGGACCAACCACAGTTACAAAAAAACAATAACATAAGTAAACATCCTATTATCTTGCATGTTAAAGGGGTTAGAAAGTTAAATGAGTACTGAAGATCTAAGGTAATATAAGCAAAAATGATAGTTACCTCAACTTGCCTTTGAAGAGATTGAACATGATTGATGATCTCATCCAGTACCAGTGCTGTCCCCGATACCTGCTACAAACCACAGATCAAACAACCATTGTCAATAAAATAATTACCTTCCCTGAGTTATTCCAATAATACAAAAAATCACATGATGAAAAAACCAATACAAAACAATATTACAAAACCACTTCTATTTTGACCTTAGTTTTATGGATATAAAGACTGGACGTACCACTATTACACAAGAACTCGAGAGAAAAATAGCAGAAGAAAATTTTGATTGCAGAATCCAAGTGTTGAAGATAGTGCATAATATTATACTTTTGATTTTTCAGTTTGAAATAGGATTGTAACTAACAAATCCGTTAAACTCTGTGTTCTCTAGATTATGGTCCAGCTAAAATTATGTCTGTTTGCAACTTTTGAGGTAATTATATAGAAGAAACTTCAAACATATACAACAAAGCCACCAGCTTATATTGGCAGTAATGCAATTTCTTTAAGACAATAAGACAATAGTCCTCATAAGTCTCACAGCAGATTGGCCTCTACAATCTTTCACAGTGATTCACACCTGCAGCCCAAAAGTTGTTGTCCTTGCAGTGAAACTAATAGTCAAACTACCGCACCAATACTACAGGCCAATCACTTTCCATAAATCCATACATTAATGAAGACTAACCAATACTTCCTCCCTACTAGAAAGCTACCCGAGCACCTCACCCTCACAGGCTTGCTTCCACGTCCCCGCACCCAAAGATGCCGACGCATGAGCACATCATTGCGTGTTCATAGGGATAGCAACATTCCAAAGGAGAGAGGGGTGAGCGAGTCATGCCATTACAGCGACCAAACAAGCCCTCTCCATTAAGCTTCCGTCCTCCGATGTAAAGTGGCTGCCACATTCTGCCCAGACAACCACCACAAGGCCAAACCCCATCCCTCTCCCCCCTCGAGTTAGGTACACAGGACCAAGATGTCTCCCTTATCGTCCATAAGGGAACCAAGGCGACATTATCCCACGCCCACCTCCGTCGTGCAACGCAACACACGCCCATATGGACGTGTCGCCACTCGCCATGCCACTGCAAGACTAACTGGTCACCGCCACGTTTATGAACGCATTGCATTCAACTCAAACTCTTTCTGCAAGCCATGCTACGCGTTTGCAAGAAAGTAAGACAAGCAGACTGAACTAACCATGCTCTACTCTGCACCCCGACCTATAGCTTAAGATTCCAACAAACAGCTGGTGAGTATACACTCTACACCGGAACTATGGTTTAAGATTCTGACAAACAGCTAGTGAGTATAATATATTCTACGTCAGGAATAATTTAACTATTTATCACTCTCTTCATGTGTCAATTAATGGATCTTAGTGACTCAAATGACCCACACAGTAACTTAGAGTGGCAATTTTGTTGTCACTCACATGTTAAGAGTGACAAATAATTAAATCCTCCTCAAAACAGCGCCATAGTGACCTTGACCGAACAGCTAACGGAGAACATTTTCACTATGCCATCAAAAGTAGTAAAAAAGACCACCGAAAGCAGGGAAAGAGGTGTACTTTACGATTAGGCTTCCAAAGTTTGCACAAAATTAACTTTGGTGCAATTTTGTACTTTTGTCCTCCAAAATAAAGAGATAAAATGTGTAAAATAAAGGAAGAGTTAAGATATTGCTGACCTTGCTGCATCCGGGGACCAGATCCTTGAGGAGCTCCATCCTCGCGTTGATCTTTTCGCGTCTCGCCTGTTTGTGAAAAAAAAACAATAACAATGACGAAAAAGGCCAAAAGGATATGAATAATTAAGTAATTAACGAGGAAAGCAACCTCTGAAAAGGACACTAACAGCGACGTCAGCACGTCTTAATCACCTAATCATTGCCTAATCAGCTCGTTAAACACCCAAAGCCCTCCCCACAAATCAAACCCTTCGTTTAAGGGTTAAGTGGTGTGATTAACGGCTAGCCGGCGAACTCACCCGCTCGGCGAGGCTGTGGCTGTCCGTGGCCTGCCCCCTCCTGGCCCTCACGTGCACGTACGCCGGCTTATCGTTCTCGCCGTCGCCGCCCCAGTCCTTGTCCTCGCCGCTGGCCGCCGCCGTCTTCCCCTTCTTCGCAGCCTTCCCCTGCAGCCACCCACCGCGCAATCGAGAGAAACGGCTCGAGTTAATCTCCGACGAAACCGAGTTAATCTCCGGAGGAGAGGAGTGTAGGAGCGTGGCGAATACGATAATACCTTGGACACGCGGTCGGCGGGGTCGGCCTTGCGCTTGGCAGTGGCTGTGGCGGAGGAAGGGGGAGGAGGCGAGTTGGGGGACGCGGAGGACGGCGAAGGGGAGGCGAATGCGGAGAAGCGAGCGCCGCGGTCTACAAGGTGCGGGTCGGCTGGGAACGTGGGCGCCGCGGCGGGAAGCAGGAGCTCCATCGCCTGCGAGGTCGGGAGCCCCAACAGCGCGGTGAAGGAACCGCCACTACCGTCACCACCACCACCTTCTCCCTTAGAGGAGGAGGACCAAGCGGCGGAGCCAGACGCGGAGGAGGCGACGGGAATAAGATCCCGGATGTCGTCCCCGGCACCGGGGACCTCCGGCGGCTGCGTGTGGTGGCGCATTGGCGCGGGCACGTGTGGCTGCGGCGAAGCGTTCAGCACGAGGTGAATTCGGGGTGGGGGAGGCGGAGGCGGAGGCGGAAGGGGTAAGAATAGTAGCTGTATTTGTAGAGGTCGGCGTCGACGTGTGCTGCTCGCTTCTCCCTCGTGTAGCCAAGCGAGGAACCAAGGATGACGATGGGAGATTGAAGAAGACGAGGTTAAGATATATGAAATTTTTTACTCTACTTTTTAGTACTTTTTATTTTTTTTACTATGTTTTTTACTGGATTTTTAAAAATAGTATTTTTTTAAAAAAATCAAATTTATACGGTGAATTCAAAAAATACAAAAATAACATCCGGTCGACTAACCATCGGCCGACTGGTGCCACGTGACAACCAGTCAACACTTGGTCGGCCGATTGGCACCACCTCAGCACCAGTTGACCGATAGGTGGCCAACTAGCACCCGGAATGTGCCCTGCCGCGTCTCCCGCGCCCCCTCGCTACCATATTATTTTATAATATTATTTTCTAAGAGATGTTTTGTTTTAATTTTTATCGTTAATTTATTAAATTTATCTTAAAATTAATTTTTTTTGTGAAGCCGAAAAAAATAAATTTTAGCGGTGGACCGTGGAGCATGGATCGTGTGGTTAAAGCAGGGCCTTTAAATTTGTCAAAGCCCATGACATCTTAGATTTGTGGGTTGAATGATAGAAGCATATTTAGACATTGCAAACAGAGCCTAATTCAAATTCAGTCCAGGAACCATCTCAAAAGTCAAAACAATATAGGCCCGGAACACACAAGAGCCTGAACTGAAAGATTTGGCCCAAATTCTAGAGAAATCACACTGTTTCCTGCTAATTTTGATTTTTTTGAACGAAATTCGTAAGGTTCCAGACATGCACTTATTGACATCCTCGTAGTTACAGTGGGAGGGCTTTCTGAAATCTCAAGTGTTCAAACTTAGCAGTTAGTTTTAGCAAATTTATGCAAACGAAATCTCATCTCTTTGACTGAAAATTTTGAAGAATCTGAAGCGGGAGATCAGAGCATGCTGTCCGCCCGCGAAGGCAGCCGCCGGAAGAAGTTGCTGGGCACCGCCGGCAGCCTGCTCCGGAACCGCGGGTGGCGGAGCAGGTAGAGGCCGGCGACGAGCGCCACCACCCGGAACGGCGTGACGTAGAGGACGACGGCGGCGAGGAGGCAGAAGATGATGAACAGGCACGTCGCCCTGGGGTCGCGCCAGCTCAGCAGCGACTGCAGCCTCTCCCCCTGCGTCGCCATGTCGCCGACCACCGTCTGTATCCTGCCGGCGACACTCCGCAGACGGTCGTACCTCATGAAGACCACGTCCTGCTGCCTCGACGTCGGGAACGTGTCGAATTCCTCGTCGAGCTCGTCAGGGTGCACCGCCTCCGCCCACGACATCTTCGTGTCCATGTGCGGCGGGTGGCGCGTCCGCCGCCGGTAGTTCCACAGCCCGATCATGAACATGTAGAGGAACACCGTGGGGAGGATCAGCTCCGGGTACCAGACGAGGATGAGCAGCAGGATGTGCACCAGCGCCGTGGTGGCCACGTTCTTCCAGTGGCACACGTCGGCGAACCACCGCGCCGCCGCCGCCGCGCCGGAGAAGAGGGAGACGGCGCGGAAGAAGTTTGCCTTGCTCCTCCGCATGCTCCACATGTGGGACTCCACGTCGAGCATGTACTCCACGACCTCCCTCCGCAGCGGCGGCTCCGCGCGGCCCAGCCGCGCCGCCACGATGCTCATCGCCTGGTACCGCAGCGCGTCGAGCTGCGTCACCGTGAACGGGTGGAGGTAGTGCATCCTCGGGAGCAGCGGCTGCGTGTAGAGGTGCACCATGTTCATCAGCGACAGGCAGGTGAACCGCACGGCCAGCCGGAGCTCGCCCATCTTCTTCACCCCCGACGGCTGCAGCACGATCAGCGGGTACGCGTGGGTGTACACGCGATCGGTCTCCAGAGTCGAGAGGCGGATGCGGATCTTGCCGATGCGGGAGTCCCTCGCCGGCGGACCGCCGCCGCCATTGTTGCCGCTGCCGTTACCGTTGCCGAGGTGGCTGTTGTCGAAGACGCCGATGGTGATGACGGTGCTGGGGTCGAACACCTCCCACGTGTACTGCTCATTCCACGTTGGGCTGAAGGTGCCAACCATGGTGCGCGTGCGAACCCACTTCTGGCCGTACTTGGCGACGCAGTAGGCGTCGGTGGTGCCGCGTCCGTCGCGGTTCTTCATCGGCTGTAGGCCGGCGGCGCCGAGGATTCCGACCTCGAGCACGCCGACGGCCGGCTTCCAGAGCTGGCGCGCCGTGGGGCGGGTGTCGCTGATGTACATGGTGGACTCATCCATGACGTGGTAGGCGCCCTCGAGGCAGGCGCGGACGTGGACGCGGCTGGCGAAGCGGAGCTCCCGCCGCGTCTCGCCCTCTATGGCGCCGCCGATGCCGAACTTCTCGAGGTCGAACCACCTCGACTGGACGAATGGCCGGTGGTCGAGCCGCTTCTCGAAGAGCGTGAGCGGCAGCGCGACGCGGCCTAGGAGGTCATCCTTGCGCGAAGTCACCCGGTCCTCCACCGTCAGCACCAGCTGCTCCTCGAACGGCTCGGCGACGACGAACACCAGGTCCTCGTTCCACCGCGGGTTCAGCGTCGCCGCAGCCACCACCGACGTCTTGAGGATCTGGTTCCCGACCTGCGCCTTCACGAACACCTCCGGCGCGCGGCCGCGGGACTGCGGCTGCACGTCCTGCGCCTCGATCACGTTGACGCGGATGTACCACAGCTTGGGCGACACGTACGCCTTGGACCGCACGCTAGCGACGCCCTCGCCGCGCACGGTGGCGGCGTCGGAGTGCCACGCCTCAGGGAACGCCTCGTCGGCCTGGGTGCCGATCCACACGGCAAGCATGAGCTCCCCGCGCACCTTCCCCCCCTCCCCCCGTCGCTCCTCGAGGCGGTACCACTGCGGCGCCAGGGGGCTGTCCGGCGGCACCCTCGTCGGAACCTCGGCGAGGTCGAACACCACCTTGCCAACATAGTCGTCGCGGCCGAGCATCTCCCTGTCCTTGAGGTACACCTCGACGAGGTTGGACTGGACGCGCGCCTTGGAGAAGGCGAACACCTGATCCCAGTCCGGGTTGGCTCGCCGGTCGTAGTGCTTCGTCGTGCCCTTGTAGTTGCCGAGCTTGACCTCGACGTACGGATCCATGGGGGAGCCGGTGATGGGGTTGGGCGGCAGGTCCTTGGCCTTGACCACGCGCACGTACAGGAAGAACATCTGCTCCACCAAGTCGTACGTGCTCGACGGCTTCTCCATGCCCAGCCATCCGGCGATGCCGCCGCCGATGGCCGGCCTCGCCGGCCCCGCCGCGCCCTTGGGCCACTGCTCCCCGAGCAGCGGGTTCGTGTCCTTGAGCTGGAAGTCCTCGTTGTGAGCGTCATGGTGGTGACCGCCGCCGCCGCTCATCATCACCGTCGCCGCCTCACTCCGTCGATCAAATCAACCTCAACCTGCAACGACGACACCACAACATCGATCATCCACCAGAATTCACAAAAACTCCCTGAAAATTCACACAAAATTCTGATTTATTTCCACTCACCGAATTCTCAAATCTCAAGCTTGTACTGGTCAGCAACAATGGCGTACGTACGTGATGCATTTATACATAAAAAAGCTTTCTTCTGCCTCGTGAGTGCATGCAGAAGTTAGCTGCAGTGCATGCAGAGATCAAGTATACCTTTCTGTTCAGGCAAACGCATGCATGCATGGTCACTGGCTCAGCTCACTCACTGCACGGCCATGATCATCCAGAAGCAGCTGGCCTCTCCGGCAAGCAAAGCGGCCACACACCGTTGTCGACGTCTCCCAGCCGCCCGACGGTGACCCCGGCGAGAAGGAAGGTATCCGACGACGGCCGCGCGCTAGGTAGCCAGCTCTAGACTTTTCTCTGTGTGTACATGGACAGTTTAGCATAGCAACGACCCAGCTAGCTAGCTATTAGCCAAACACCTTTCTAGGGTTCTTAGCTTTAAGCTGAGCAAACTGCAGCAGCTCATGGGAGGAGGAGGAAACAACAGGGGGATCAAACTAACTCAGAGGGAAAGAGACGACGTACGGCGATCGATCGATCGATTGACCTGATCAAATCATGCGTGGAAAGGCGATTATATCAAAAGATGTTTGTGAGTGGTAAATAAAAAAGTCGATTGCATGATATATATCGATCAATGGGGAATCGATTCTTTGGGTTGCGGTGCGAACTTTGTTTATGCATAAATAAACTTGTTTTTTTGATCTCGTCACACAACTCTTCACCTTTAGTGGTAACGCTTTGGTTTGGGGCAACCAACCAGGTGATATTCCGAGGTAATTTCCGGCTTATCGTAGGTGCATTATTGTAGACACGACATGCATGCGTTGCAGAATAAGCTTAAGATCGAAGCAGACGGAAGTTGCCTTTATTCCAGGGAGCTGATGCAGGTGCATGCGCAGCTACGTGTGCGTGGCGTCAAAAAGACAGCAGCGAATATATTCTCCCTAGCCTCACCGGCGATGCAAACGTATCATTCTCAGCATGAAACCGGGGAAATTTTTGTATTCTGAGAGCGCAAGCTAGCTGCTTGATCACATATGTGCATGCATGCCAGTGCAGTTGTGCAGGTGAGCACTTCATGGTCGCGTCATTCTTCTGTGATCTCAGCTCAAGCTACAGATTGCTGGTTATAAGTTTTGGTCGGAGGCTCGGAGCTAATAAGATCGTACGTGTGCATGCATCAGGAACATTATTCAGACGCATCTGGCCTGGCAGAAAGTTCAGTTCTAGTTTCAGCCCAGACAAGTAAAAAGCAGCTCGTTGAAATCGATGACGGACCGAGCCAAGATGCTGTTGATTTGTGTAGGTTCAAGATTTAGAATTAAGGTGTTGTTTGGTTTTTAGTCTAAAAATTAGTTTCGTCGCATCGAAGGTTTAGATACTATTTTGGAATATTAAATATAGATTATTCATAAAACTTTTTATAATCGGTGGATTATTCACGGGATGAATCTAAAGGCTAATTACGCAATGATTTTCCAATGTGATGTTACAATGAACATTTGTTAATCATAGATTGATTAGGCTTAATAAATTTGTCTCGCGAATAATCTTTCCATTTTGTAATTATTTTTATAATTAGTTCATGTTTAATTCTTCAAATTGATGTTCAAACATTCGATGTGACAAAGACTAACTTTAATTCATGTAACCAAATGCCCCATAAGTGCGGCTGATCAGCTTAGATCAAGCAGTTTCAGGCTTTTAGAACAGTTGATGAAGTATCAATCTAAGGTCAATCGATCTAGATTCACTATCGGAAAACGATTGTTTGCCGAGTGCAACAATCTTTGCCGAGTGCATTTCATCGGGCACTTGGCAAACTCTTCGCCAAGTGCCACGTGGGGCACTCGGCGAACGCCCGTTAATGGCCACCCCGACCGTCAACAGGCCACGTTTGCCGAGTGCTACACGTGGCACTCGGCGAAGTCTATATTGCACTCGGCAAAGACTTCGTCGAGTGCCCGATAAAAGCACTCGGCGAACACCCTCGTCGCCGATAAGGCGTGTATCGAGTGGGGTTCGCCGAGTGTGGTACTCGGCGAAGCCTTTGCCGAGTGCAAAAGAAGCTTCGCCGAGTGCCCTAGGCACTCGGCAAACGTCGTTGTTCCTGTAGTGATTGACACTTAAATTACCTATAAAAGAGGTTAGTTTGTAATTTTTTTAAAAGCGTATACTATATTTAAAATTTACTTTAGAAATGTATTGTTTCAAAAAATCTCAAGATATATTTGAAATTTGTGACAGACCAATATAGACATCTGATCTAAAATACAAGATATATACATTTTTATAGGACTTTTGATTTTAAAAATAAAATATGGATCATTAATTATATTCACTATATATCATCCACAAGTATTAAGATAATATTATACAAAAATACTTCAATTTCAAATATCAATATAGTTATATGACATGCATAACAATAAACCTAAATATTTTTGTTTAATTATTAGTCGTTAATTTTTTCCTAAAAATACACGGATATCTTATACTTTAAAATTAAAACAGAGACAATATTTTTTAGTATATGTAATTTAGACATGTACACTAGTAATTGTTCTTCCCTCACTACATATATCATACTCTATTACTCTGCATCATATCCTACTTTGCTACAAGATTCAGCTTAGTTTTGATCGTCCGTGAAGATCTCTAATTTCTCTGCATGCGCATGCGTCGCTAAACTAAGCTACTCATAGCTGTACGTTCGTAGCAGCTGAGATTGCATGCTTCTGCTAACCGGGCGGCTGCCGGCTGGTGCACCAGAACAGGCTGAGAGCTCGGAGGCGGCCGAAGTAGTCGTCGACGGCGACGAAGCAGCGCGCCGACTGCCTCACCGTCAGCATCTGCCGGAGCGTGTGCATCGTCCGCATCCTCAGCTCATCCGCCTATATATATATAGGTTCACACCTCATCTGCTTCAGCTCTAGATCAGAGGAGCAAATTAAGAAAACAAGAAAGTCTAAAGAGAGATTAATCACTTGTCGTAGGACGGCGGCGAGCGAGGCCAGCTTGTCCACGGCGAGGTGCAGGTTGTACTGCCCCATGTAGCTCGCGGCCATGGCGGCGCCGGCCGCCGCCGGGTGGTGGTGGTGGTACATCGTCGCCGTTGTCTGCGGCGCGTCGGAGGAGATGACATCGGAGAGAGATCGGAGCAGCGCCTCCAGCCCGCCGTCGAGCGCGTCCTCCTCCCGCCTCGCCGCCTGCTGCACGCCGCACACGGCCGCCAGCTGCTGCTCCGTCAGGGGCTCCACGTGCCGGAGCACAACCTGTGTATACATATAGTCGATTCAGAAAACAGAAATGTACATGAAAATCCATTTCTTTTATCCATGCAAAACATTTACGAAAAGTTCTCATAATATTAACTATGATATTTCTGTCTCTACTACGGTTTTTAATCTTAATTAAGAGATGGAAATGAGGAAAAAATCCATCTCCATCCATCTGATCTTTTAAGAATCTTTTTGTAACTGCATTCTGGGAGCTTAGAGCATCCTATACAGTTCTCTTAAAATTTATTCCTTATATCTCTCATATAGAATGGACCTAAAAAATTTCATTCCTATACAACTTCAGTCTCCAACAGTTTCCCTAAAACTCATTCATTATATTTTTTAATCATCATTTTATTTAAAACAACAGCTAAATTATAAATCTAATCACAATATATATACATGTTTGTTTAAAAACACAAGTGAATAAGAATAAAACATAAACATGCTTAGTATAGATTATATTTCAATCCTCAAATATCTAAAAAAATTAAATTAAATGATTTGTTTGGATCATTTTCTTATCCTATGGTTGTAGGAATTTCAATTGCAATTAATAAAATGATGTTAAATAAAGAATAACTAGTACATTGGCAAATATGGAGTAATTTATTAATTCAAAATTTGAGATCGAGAATGAGTTTTATTCCCTACATTTGAGGGATGAGGAGAGAGAAATAAGGAACGAGATAAGGTAGGGAATATAATAGGAAATCTGTTAGAGCGTAGTTTTTATAGTAAATTTCCTAAATTTAAGTATAGAGAAGTAGATAAGACATCTCTTGGAGATGCTCTTAGAATGGATTTTTTTTAAATAATATTTTTTAAAAAAAAAATCAAATTTGTACAGTCGTTTAAAAAATTTACAAAAGTAGCATGCGGTCAGCACTTGAAGTGCCGACTGGATGCTGCCCCCTATCAGATTCTATCACGTTAGTTCCAGTCAGCACTTGAACCAGTCGTCACATGCTACTTTTGCAAATTTTTCAAACAGCATACAAATTTGATTTTTTTTAAAAAAAATATTATTTTTTAAAAAATTCGCTTAGAATGCATCTCAAATTCTCCATCAGCAGCAGTCAACAGAAATGTCCGGGCAACGCAACGTCTCCATCCAGAATGTGACACACCTCCTCGATCGACCGGCTAAATCGTTGCTCGAGAAACTTGACTTTAACTACACACAATGAGACATTGCACCCCAATTTTTCTTTAAAAATCCATTATATAGTATTCATTTTGACATTTTGTTCATTTATATAAACAGGTGGGTGCAATGAAAAGAGTTATTAGGCCTCCAAAAATACGAACAAATCCAGCCTACTACAAAACTCATCTCACCACCTCTGTGGTTATTATTATCTCTATCAGTACTTTAATTTTCTAGTTATCAATTTTTTCATTAAATAGTGAATTGTTAAGTCTATATATATCTTCATCTCTAAAATTCAAAATTCTGTGTCTAGCCCATGCATCTCTACTTTGATCTTTATCTACGCAGAATTCCAAAGCCCAAGTGTTCCATCAGTTACTGTGAGTGTGACCTACTACCAGCTTTGGTTAGCCAACCAGCAAAACTATACAGTCCTATCACTTAGATGTATTAGGTACAGATTACCTAATGTGTGTCTGACTCATCAGCAAAAGGGGGAAATTGGCCGATTGATATGATTCATATGTGTGCTCCCAAATCCCAATATCCTAAATGGCACATGTAGATTCATTTGCCTGAAATTGATTATCTTTCCATGAGCATGCAAGCTTTGCTTCGATATGACGAACCATAGCTTATAAGCACGGGCGGAACACAAATTCATCAAAACTAGAGCTCATAAATACAGATTATATTAAAACATCAAGATTTTCATAGTTTTTAATTAAATTTTAAGAGGGATTAAGGAAACAAGCATGGGGCTTAAGCCCTAATTGCCCCAGGCTTGTCTCTGGCATTGCTTATAAGCCATAAACAAATTTAAAGTTTACAACCTAATTTTAGATTAATTTAGTTTTTTGTCTTTTTGATATTGGATTTTCAAACAATAAAACTATGAGTATAAAAGTATTATCCTAAAATTAGTTTTCGTTACTTTAATTATAGGTCTCGATCGATTAATAAGCCGCAACTTATAAAAGTGGGTGGGTGCAGAAAGAATCAATGTTACTTTTTTGCTTTTACACCTGATTTTTTTTTGGCAGAAACAATAGTATTCCTACTCTTTAGAGGCCTTTGAAGATTGGGTTATTTTACGGTTCTTGAGAAGGTATCAGGTACCACATTTTTCAGTGTTAATTTTAGACTAAAAAATGTGTTATCTCCTGGTACCTCTTCAAGGACTGTAAAATTTCTCTTGAAGATTAAAGCTAGCGTATTTTGGATGGATAATGTTCAGACATTTTGATCCAACTTCCCAAAATTTGCCTGGTTTTTAAAAAGAGAAGTATGCGTTTGGCATAAAACTATCCAAATTCAAAACTCACGCAAGAACTAGATGGAAAGCTTACTATACCTTGATGAGCTCGGAGGGACGGGAGCCGCCCATCCAGATGAAGCAGCGCTCCACAGCGCCCTTCCACAGGCCGGAGAGGAGATGGAGCGGGTCGCCGCTGGCGAGCCTGGCCTTGTGACACATGAGCACCTCGTAGTGCGAGCTGGCTTCGTCGACGTAGGGCTGCAGCTCGCCGTCCGGTCGGTGCTCCTCCACGGCGGCCCGGAGCCGGCCGATCACTTTGTGGTGCACCTCCTGCCACCGCTCGTACTCCCAGTTGAACAATGCAGCATCTGCATGCACGCATGCATGTATCGACACTTTTTAGATAAACTTTATTTGGTTTCTGCATCAACCATGTATCATATTCATAGCTAGCTAGGTGTGTTAAGCCATAGAGTGACAAATTATCAATTTTTTCATGTGTTAATTCTAACACGAGATAATGAGCAATATAATGCAAATTTGTTGATGATTTAATTGCGGTTTGCGGGTGTTAACCTGGGCTTAGAGTTCCAGCAGTACTACCCCAGAGTGCACCCTGCAAGAAGATACAGAAGCACGTCGTCATATCCCATAAATTAGCTGTTCAAGTTTGTTCTTAATTTTGAATAGATGATATGCCAACTGGTACAAAACTTAGATCTAACCACAAACATTGAGGACGTATGTATGAATCGACAGCATAATATTTCCCAATCTAAATCGTTTGTGAGATCGATGATTCAGATGTGTATTGTTTTTGTACCTGAGCTCTTGTTAACTGTAGCTCCTGCTCCAGATGCGCTAGCCTGATCCTGCCTGATTCTAGCTGCTGAATGTAAGCCTGTTTCACACCCACACAGCAACCAAACTAAGCGTACCACACACGATGCAACCGAACGTACGTATCACATTCAGAGAAGAAAATGAAATGCCACTTGAGAGAGAAATGCAAAGTCCAAGTGTGTCTAACACACAACTTCCATTAGGTGGTAGGTTAACTTCAGTACTCCCCCCATACATAAGACATATCTCTCTTGTTTTTCTTGCTTGCAAGACTTCTTATTCCTATATGTTTCCGGGGTTGACTTGTTGATTTATTAACTGATAACAATCTGAAAGTACTACTATCTTCGTTCTAAAATATACAACATATAAGTTTTTTACATGTTCTTTAACATGGAATGCTGACTATTAGTTAATTCACTATATATATTATCAACAATTATTAAGATAAAACATATAAAAAGTACTTTCAAATAGTAATCTAACTATATAACATGCATAAGATTACATCTAGATGTTTTTAATTAAATTATTAGTCAAAAGTTACAAACGAGTTGATTTCCTTAAAAATATGTAACTTAAGCTAACAAGCCGGTTAGTTAATTAGTGAAGTACATACATATAGTTGTAATTAATAATCACCTTCTTCCTTAGCCTGCTCTTTCTTGCAGCCTCCCTATTCTGCGCCAGCCTTCTCAGCGTCTTGGGGTCAGGCGTCTTGGGTCTCTTGAGCTCTGAACCTGCCGCCACGGCGCCGGCGCCGGCGCCGCCCTTGCTCGCTTCTCTCTGCTTGCGATCACACAGGTTGGCACAGATTGAGGATGTTGTACACTTGCACACACGATGCATGGCTACAATATAAAGAGTTCATTGCCTTGAATGCTCCCTTGGAGACCTTGCCTGCGGCAAGCAGCCTACCTGCCACCGTCACGGTAAGCGGTGGCGGCAGCGATCTCCTGGAAGAAGAGCCGGCGACGGGCGGCCCCGATGGTGAAGCCTGAATGGAGAAGTGGCATCTTGTGAACATATCTTTGGAGCTGAGCTGACTGAAGATATACATATGTGCATATATACCGTTGAAGTTGGAGATGGCTCTCCATGCATTGCCTGGGAAGGGAAGATGTTCAGAGTCTCTGCAAACACGTACAATACATGAGAACAAGTCCAGCGATTAAGCATTATGACTTGATTACAATTTGGAGACATGCTCATCTATGCATCATGCATATAGACATGTAACTGATGTGTTTCCAGGATATATGTGCTAATTTTCTCAATGCGTGTAGACAAGATCTTCAGAAATGCGGTTTTGTTTTTCTCACTCTGGACTATGGTGACCAAGGGTGCAGAAGAAGTGGTGCAAAATGAGGCAAGGTGAGAAATGGGGGAAAACTTTTCTTTTGCTTGCAGACTTTTATCGACATCCTGCGATTTTCTTCAAGATATGCTTTTAATTTACTATGAAAAAGTACTTGCCAATAGAATTAACCTTTTACAAAATTAACCGACTTCTGCCGCTGTTCTTGAGTTGATGACTTATCTTGCTGGCCATCGAAGTAGAGGAGTGCTTGATCCAAATCAGATGGCGTGCCATATCCTTCAGGATTATTCCTTCTTCTGCACTTACACGAATGACAATATATCATTACTCTAGCTTCTTCTTCCACAGATTATGAGCTTGATTAAAAGTAAGAAGTTGATAAGTTGGAAGTGGACCAGGACATAAGAAAGGAACTAATTGATGTGGAGAAAAGATCGCAAAAGTTGAATGGCATACCCATTTGCTTAGAAAATTTATGACAAAAGGAAAAATGGCTGTTCTTTAAAAAAAAATAAGAAATCAAACCATCTAGAATAACTACAAATCAAGAAGAAGCATATGGGGAAGAGTAAAACTTCTTAAGTGATCTGTACATGGATCCATCATTTGCATACAGCGGTCACCATAGTTTGAGAAAATTATCACATGGGTAAACAAAAATAATAAAAAGGAAAAATATAATCAACATGCATCAGGATAATCACGATGACATGAAAGATTGACAGAAATGAAATCTATTTCGGCAAACAAGAACTTACAAAAGTCCTTTTATTTTGATGAAATAGATAGTCATGCAAAGAGTTGAGGACAAAAATGGTGGGGTTTACATGATGCTGCCATGGAGAGAGGAGGAAGCTTGGATCATGCCAGAGGTGGAAGGATAAGCCATCAAATACTTCCTCACACCAGATAGCTGAGCTTAAAGCTAGCTTCTTAATCACTTCAGACATGATTGGCCCATCTTGAAATGGGATCTAACAACCTAGTTATAGCCATCTCCTGCTTCTTCCCATCTGATCTGCTATGATCAACTGATGAATTTATCAATCGATAACGCTGCCAACCTTTTTTCTTCTCCCTATCTCTTGCCTACTGACTTGCTCAAATTAATCCCCTTGCAAACGTGGTTGTTATTATGACCATAAGCTAAAGGAGGACTTTTGGCTGGAGGAGTAGTTGTGCAGGAAATATAAGGGGAACCAGTGGTTATAGAAAACTTAGAAAGTAACGTACATATCATTGGACTGGAAAGAAGAATAAGAATTGTGATCAAGTCTGTGTGAATCAGACAGTTTTGGAGCAGTTTTACACTTGTTCACTCATTATCACATATTAATATTTCTGAAAGTGGATTTGGTTAAAAGAAACATAGCTAAAGAATCAGTCCAGCTCCACTCAATCTTTGATGTACTTGATCTACTGGATCATAATCGTTTTGTGCTTTGAACTTCATGTAATTCTCAAATAGTGAAACATAGAATTTGGGCGAGATATATGACATACCTAGGAAATTCTTTTGCCTACAAGAACTTAAACAGGTGTGTGTGTATATACATTTTTCTAGTAGGAACAATTGTTAGGTTAAAATATGGGCTGATTTATTTAACCTACCATTTGGCCCATTTTTCTAGGTTAGGTGTTGTGTCATCCTCCAGAAGATAGATCTATTTCTACCTGATTTGTGTTTATGTGATTACTAATTTACAAGACTTGGTCAAGAGAATGAAAAGACCTCCCAGGAGCAGAGCACGACTGAAAACGCCACTCCTTACTATAATGAAATTACTCTCTTTTGTCTAAACAAACAAACAATTAAATTGGTCAGTCATCTTATACATTACATATCCTCTTGACTAGTCTACCATTCCAAACCAAGGAAATGGTCAGGTCATCTTATAGTTGTCTCAATGTCTTTTGAACAGCACAGAAAAATGTCCTCTTGAACACATGGACATAGTGGAACGACTAACTGAATTATGATTAATTTCTGATGCCAAGTATCTGTGAGAATTGAATGAACTAGAAACACTGATAAAGTGATAAGTGCTGCTGAGTCCACCATAATTAACCAAAAAAACAAAGAAGGCATATGTTTTCGGCTTTTCGCTAATTCCAGACCCACTTGGGCATCATAAGTCATAAATAGTTACAAGGTCCGGTCCTGCAATGAAGCCATTCACGACTTCTTAAATATTCTGTTTAATTACTTCTTTCAAGAGTGGTTGCTTGCTTTGACTGTAAGGAAAAAACTGTGTCGTAATGTATTCTTGTTCTTTGGAACTTTATTTGTCGATATCAGGACAATTACCTTCTCTCTTTGACATTGTAAGAATTAAAGGGCATTGAAATTGAAAGTTTGTCAATGACTGAACTATTCAAATAGAATGCATACCTAAAGTCGCTCTATTTGTAGTTCAATATCTTCTCCACATGACCACAAGAGTTGTGCCATACCTAGTCTCAACAACCTAAATCTTAAGCCTTATACAAGCTAAGTACCATGGTTGCAATCAGTGCTAGAACTTAAACAGAAGGGCAAGTTTGGCAAACTATACTCTAAATACAAATAAGCACTGGACAAGTTACGGCCATGGTTGATTAGTGTGTAATTAGAAACACACAATAATTTACTAAACAGTCTCAGTTAGCATGGTCACCTTACAAGCAATTTTCTACAAGAGGGTTTTAATATTATCAACCAATTTTTACCTCCAGTTGGGATTCATGTCCCAATTGGGCTCATGAAAACAATCTACAAGTGCAGAATGACTTTGAAGGGACTCCACATCATAGTAATATTCACAAGAAAAAACAAAAAGGAAACAGACAAACAAAAAAGGACAGAATTCACTCACCAGACCACCAACAGCAATTATAGTACCTTGGCTATTTTGCTACTAATTAGGAATATTATGGCTTGCCGGCGCCAACGGAGACGGTGCCGAGCTGCGCCGCTGCCCACTGCCAACGACCCATTCGCCGAGACGCCAAGTCCAACAGAGAGGAGGACGATGCTGATGCTGACGCCGACGCCACGGACAAGTTCTCTCCGACGCCGACTCCACGGACAAGTTCTATCCGGCGTCTACGGAGGCAGTGTTCGTACGCCGCTCTGATCTCCGGAGGTGGCTTGCCCTAGCGCCATGCCGCCCAGCGGCCGACGCCCGAGGCCCGACGGCGCCTTAATGGTTCAACGGTCTGTCGTGGCACGTCCAGGGCGGAGGCAGGTGACTGCGAGGAAGGGGATACGCGCGGGAACGACGAGGACGGAGAGTTGGATGAATCGCCGGCAGCGGGGACATTGGAGTCGAGGCAGAAGAACGGGGACGGCGGGGAACGGCGGCGATGTCGGAGGAGCGATCTTCGACAAAGTCAAGGGCTTTTGTGCAAAAACTACAGACCGCGACCGTTGGCAACGATCCGAATTAGGGGGGTTTGTGAAAATAACTTTACTGCTACAAATGTCGATGGTCGTAAGTAGGGGGGTTTATGAAAATATTTAGGTTGCTGTAACTTACAAGTGGGAGCCATTAGAATTTGTGAATTTCTTACGGTTAGGGTGTCCAACACTCCGCATTTCCATAACATTAATAAGATGTTACGTAAGAAAAAAAACTGATGTAATAAATAAGTTAACAGGGAGAGAAGAAAATCATGAAAACTAGATCTTATATAAGAAACCAGCTCTTCACCGAAACCAAGAAAAATAAATGATGGAATTGAAAGGGAAAGAAGAGAAAAGATAGACGATAGTATAAAAATATTTTTTAAAAAAGGAACAAGTTTATTTTTGGCCATCGAACTAAGGCTGAAGTTTGCTTTTGGCCATCGAACTCCAAAACAAGGAATCTTCGGCCACTTAACATTACAAACCATGTATAATTGACCACCAAATCTTGTTTTGAATGGTTTCAGGTGGTTTTGACCGCCATGTTGGACTCTGTCGCCACATCACCCGCCACATCAGCTTGCTGACTTAGCTGCAGACCTGCAGTCCAAACGTCAGGTCAGGGGCCCTTCTTATCTCTTCGTTAGGTCACTCGACAGCCCGCTGGCTCATTCGAATCCTACGACGGCGCTAGGGTTTGAGGAGGGGGCGGCGGAAGGGACGGGACGGGAGCCATGACCAGGTCGTCGAGCTCGTCTTCCTCGACGGGTACGCTTGGAAGTTTGGGTGAAGAGTCTCCAATCCTATACAACCAGGCATGGTCCCCTAGATTACTCGCCGCCGACGATCTGCTATTGCGGGAACAAGGCGACGCGGTGGATTTCTTGGAGCGAAGCGAACCTAGGGCGACACTACTTCACTTGCTACCGTTGACGCTACGCCACGCCGCCCTCTGCCTTGCGCACCGACGATCTGAGGAACGAGATGTCGTCGGGTGACCTAACGAAGAGATAAGGAGGGCCCCTGACCTGACGTGTGGGTCGCAGCTGAGTCAGCAAGACGATGTGGCGGATGATGTGGCGACGGAGTCCAACGTGGCAGTCAAAACCACCTGAAACCATTCAAAACAGGACTCGGTGGTCAATTATATACGGTTTATAAAGTTCAGTGGCCGAAGATTCCTGGTTTTGGAGTTCGATGACCAAAAGTAAACTTTGGCCTTAGTTCGATGGCTAAAAATGGATCTGTTCCTAAAAAACTATTCATTATAAAGTGGTGTCTATATAGATAGTGTCTTACTATTTCTTTCATCCAAGATATCACTCGTAGACACTATGAGTTTGAATTGCCCTTAGATTTGATTTGGATGTATGATAGATAAAAACCGTAATTATTGGTTTGCTAACTAGTATAATTTTTGACTAAAGATTCAGCAGTAACTATACCGATTATCGTTAAACAAAATCAGTGATAATGATAAATGACCAAATATCATCGTCCCAGGTAATTTAGTTAACCTTAATCATGAGGGTCGGTTGTGAGTTATCGAGACAAAAGGCTTTGAGACAAAATTTGGAGCGATATAAGACAGACGGTTTTGCGCAAAAGTCTTGATCGCTCTAGAGTTTTACGAAGATATAAGAGCATCTTCGAGAGAGAACCTCTAAAAGTTCTCTTCTCTAAATTTTTGGGACTAGAATTAAAAAATCTCTTCCAATAGATACTCTAAATGACTTCCAAAATAAAGAATCCTCAAAATTAATCATTGTATTCCCTACTTATAGGGAATATACTCACATACTTTACTTTAGGAACTTTATTGGAAAAAAACATATTTAAACTATTTATATCCTCGAAAATAAATCCAAAAAATTATGTAGCACGAATGGTGTCTTGAGCGGTCACTCGAGATACACCAGTCAGTGCCACGCACGCTAGCGCTCGCCTTCACCCATCTCCTCTGTAGAATCGACACTACTGCAGTGCTACTTGCCTGTATGCAAGGTTGACGTTCTCGATGATGCATAAGGTGACGGTGATGTGTTGCTTCTCCTTACACAACACCTTGCTACTTATCGTTTAGGACAGACGATTTGATCGGAGAAGACATATGCCATCAGTTTGTATGCCCCCTTTGAAGGACGACATGGCACTTTGGACACGTGACTTGGAGGGAGCATATGCAAGCTTGCATTGTTCCTTATATGATAAGGTAATTCTAGTTGGGTACACCATTCATTTTAGAATTTAATTCGTTTTCAAAGTTAAGCTTCTTCAATAAAAATATATCTAATAAATACACTATTTCATAGTTTTTTTAATAAAACTAATTTGATAGCGTAATTATTAGTATATCTTTTATAAAATTAGTTAAAGTCGAAGAAGTTTAACTTTGAAAAAATAAAACAATTTACATTGTGAAAAAGAGTGAGTGGCATCGATCTGTGCCGAGTGTGCTCCGCAATTCCGCATGAACATGGTACATCAGTTTGCAAGAAACCTTTGCAAAAAGAATTGCATATTTGTTTCAAAGTCTAGAAGACTTTTAAAAAAAACACCTTAAAGTTAACCAACTTTAAAAAATGCTCTATAATTGAATGTTTCTTGCAATTCTACTGTTTTTCTAGATCTATAGATATTTGATTTTTCCAGTTTTTTTCTCTTTGTTCTCTATCCTGTTACGAACTCTACACGAGTTACAGTGAGCATGACACGCGGGCTCTACGTAATGACTCACCTGTCAGGCCCTGTTCGGTTGGGCCGGGATTGACAGGGATTTTGGCCCAATCCCCAGGGATCAGCCCGGTTTGGAAAGAAACCCAGCCCATTAAAAATAACGTGTTCGTTTAGCCCACTGGGGGATTTATTCCCGGCCCAGCGCTGGGGTTTTTCCCTCACCTGGGCCGGGAATTAACCCACCCCGGCCCAGGAGTGGATTTTTTCCTCTAAGCCCTAGCCGTCGCGCCTCCTACGCCGTGCCGCAGTAGTCGCGCCTCCGCCGCCCCCGTGCCGCAGTCGTCGCGCCTCCGCCGCCCCCGTGCCGCAGCCGTCGCGCCTCCGCCGCCCCCGCGTCGCTGTCGTCGCGCCCACGCCACCCCCGCGCCGCTGCCGTCGTGCCCACGTCGCCCCGTGTTGCCTCCGCCCTCCGCCGCCCCCGCCGCCGCCTACCCCATCGCCCTCCGCCATCCGTCGCCGCCGCCGCCTACCCCACCGCCCCCGTGCTGCCTCCGCAGGTACGGCCCAGCCGCCGCCTACCCCCGTGCATCTGGAGCGGGCACGCCGCCCGTGTTCACTCACAACCCGTGTTCATCTGAAGAGAAGAAGAACAAGGTGATATCAACTTACAGATATCCTCTTCTAGTACTTGAACACAGACACACAACTTCAGACTGAGTAGCTCATCCTCTTTCCAGTTTCCCAGTTTCCCGAATGCAATTTCTGAATGCAATTTTTAATTTCAGTTTGATGCCAATTCGATTCTGATGCAGATAGATGAAACTATTCAAGATCTATTTTTTAGCATCAAAAATCAAGATCCAATTTTGAGTCTGCTCATAATTAAGTAAGTAAACCACTAGTATTTACTGCATTCATGCGTGAATCGTGTGGAGACATCTTTTTTGGAATTACTAACCTTTAGCCCTACTCTGCAGGTAGGGTTACATCCAGAATTTGAAAACTCAAGGTGGAAGGTTCCGGTCTAAGCAACTCATTGGGCTTGAATGCTTGATAGCTGATACTGTTTCTTTTTCTTGTGTGCGTGAGAACTCGATTAGCATGCAGATAAACTTCGTCTGAATTTGGAAGCACTCATTCCTGAGATGTTAAATGTCTGTGCCTGTAGTTGTCTGTCAGTCTGTTTTTCCTAAGAACAGATGAAATGTTAACCTTGTCTTGTGCTTGTATTTAGATGTGGACTATTGAAAATTTTTCTTTAATCTTATATAATTTGGACAAATCGTGGTTTTATTGGAGTGATTAGTTTTATCTTTTTCTTTAATATTTTTCTTTAATCACTTTGTTGATTATAATTAAATTTGTAGTTGAGCATGATGTTTAGATATGGTAAACCCAAAGGGATTTAAACCTAGCCAAAAGAATACATAATTGAAGGGAGAGATTTAATCCTAGTGGGGATTGAGTGATATGAGAGGGATCCACTCAATCCCTCCTGAGATTGAATCCTCTTGGGGATATAATCCCTGTCAAGCGAACAGGCCCTCAGTGGGACAGCCTCCCACCTCAACCCCACATTCCCGAATTTACCCAACACAGAAAATATGGCAAATTAAAAAGGGAATTGTTTGTTTGCCACGAAATTCGTTGTCGTGTTTCCGAATACGATAAAGTTAATAATGTTTACAGTTTTGCCACAAAAATTGCTAATTTATTTACTCTTTTGTCATTTTCTCATTTATACTTTTTTTCTATTTTATAATTCTAAATCGTTTTCGCAAAGAGGCACGTTGCTATCACGCGCAAAGATGTTGCCGAGCTGCTGCACGAAGTCGTTATTGCCGCTATCGCACCACAGCAATGACACAATTCAGTTTTGTAAATAGAAAATAAAAAAAGTAAAATGAAAAAAATGATAAAAAACAAATAAATCAGCAAAATTTATGATAAAATTATAAATCACATCAATTTTATGACATTTAAACATGACAACGGTGGCAAACGAGCGATTGTCCCGAAACAAAATGGGGAGAGAAATGTGAGTACACGAGAGACTCTCCGTCCGTTTCACCGTCTCCACATTTCCCTCTCGGATCTCCCCTAGTCTCTCTCTCCTCCCCATCTCCGACCCCCCTCTTTCTCTCTATCGCGCGCTGCAATGGCTGACGAGCCCCTGGACGCGGCGGCGCCGGCGGCATCGGGCGCGGATGTGGGGGCAGGCGCGGCCGCGGGCGCCGCGGTGAAGGCTTCCCCGGTCCTCCGGCCACGGCGGGAGGCGTTCGAGCACGGCCTCCTGCCGATCCCCAAGCTGGTGTTCCCGGAGGGCACGCTGACGCAGACCCTGGCCCAGATGAAGGAGCGGTTAGCCGCTGGAGGCGGCGCGCGGGCGGGCGCCGCGGTGCTCGCGGAGGCGCTGCAGATCCCCGCCGAGCAGGCGGCGCTGGCGCTCGGGACGCTCGCAGCGGTACTCCCCGTTGAAGATCCCGCGCTCGGGGAGGACGGCTCCGGGGAGGCAGACGTCCGTGACGTGCTCCTGTTCCTCTACATCCAGTCCTATAAGCGCCTCGTGCCGCGCGCCCACAAAGACTCGCCGGCGGTGGCCGACGTATGGCCATCCACCTCCGCCTTCGATGGCTACCTCTCCGCGCTCTCCCCGATCCAGGTAAGGTGTCGATCACCCCCTTCGGCCTCCCAGTGTCCAGTGGGCGCTAGTTGGGTTACCTTCTGTGCGCTATGGATTGTGGGTTGTGGCAGTTGATTGTGACCAGCTGTGTTGGATTGGGGAGCGACCGAGTGGTTCATTTCAATGGATATTCGTAAGGAGAAGGGTTATGTTTCTGCGAACTGAGGAATACAATTGTTGGATCGCTATCTAGGAGTATGAAATAATATGATATGCCCATAGCTGAAATGACGCCTGTTTAGAAGCTGGGCCAAAAATCTTTAGTCTGTAACCTATTTGATAGCCTAATGAATATTCGTTTTCATATGAAATACATTTGAAGAACCAATACATGTTTCAACTTCCGAATGGTATTGCTGTATTGGCACTTAACAAGAGCACGGGAAACCTTTGATTCTCTTTGCTTCTCCCTGTTATTTTTCTTATCTGTATCTATGAGAAGGTGTGCCTTTGTGCATTATGGTAGATTGGCAATATTTGTCTTAGTCTTATACTCTTATTACTGGGCACCAGTGAGAGCAGGGGCATTCGACGATTCGATAAATGATCAGTTTGCCTGGTAGATAGAGAGCTCACTGGTGGTGGTTGGTAATTATGTAAAACCTTTCCCAGTAGTTGCTTCACTTGCTTGATTATCTTGCAGTAGCTGAATGGTAGTATTGTACCTCAAAAATGCTCTTTCTAACTGCAAATTTACAATGATCACAAATTCACAATGATTCAAATGGACTGCTGTAAGCCTGAGACATTATAAATACTGAAACCAAATGCTGATGGTTCATTCGACTGTTGATTAGTAGTGTATTGTGAAAACACTTTGTCACAAAATGTGCAGCATGTTTACTAATGCCTCATGGCTCAATTGCTTTGCAGTTGTCACTGTTACATGGTCTAGTTTTTAAATATGAGAAGCTTGACCCTTGTTGCTTCCCATTTCCTTTTCTAATATATTATAGGATTTACTCTTTAATCATCCCTGCTTTTAGAAAGGCCATTTTCATCTCCTGTTCATATTCTCCTAATCTCCTTTGAAATGCTGTTTAGTTGTATGGTTGTATCCTTCTGTTGCATAACTTGCATCACATAGGTCTAGAGACACCTGGCCCCTTACCCTTGCCATTCCCATTATATATGAATGGTCCAGTACACTAGTGCATAATCCTTACAATCAGTCTTTTTAATGATTGTGTGAGTCATGCAAGCATAGGAGTTGGTCAACTGTGCTCCTTTTCATGATTACCACAGTACCACTTTTATTCTATTGCCATTACTCTCAACTTGTTTTTCTTCTCCTAGCATGGAGACCCACAAATTCTATGTTTATTACTTGCCAAGGACCCTTTTTAAATCTTAATCTTAAATATTTATGTTTACATGCAGCTTGTACGCAGTAACAGTCGCCGGTTTATGCCTTCACAAACAGATGAAGAAGCTCATCAGTTATCTTATTTGCAAAAGCATATGGTCAACATTCTAAGTCTCTTGGCAGATTCTGTTGATGGAGAGGGTGATGAGTCTATGGTTAGTGTATCATTGTTTTTTATCTGATATAGTTCATGTTAAAAAGTTGATCACTTTTTACTTTGTCAATGCTTAACAACATCAATGCACTGTGGTTCATTACTGCATGAAGTTCATTATGTAAAGTCAATGCGAAAGTGTTAATGTAATCAACAACTTAAAATAACTTCCTTTTAGCTTTGGAGAACTTCTAGCACTAGAAGTTGGCAATTGCATGTCATTGTCTCATAGATATGCAAATTGTGAAGTGAAAAAATTCCCAAAATAATTATTGGTTATGAATTTTGGCATTTATATGGATAATTGAGTTTTAAAAGGTAGGGATTAGCTAGGGCAGTTCTTGCACAATGCCCATGACTATGATTAAATGTATGTAACTCAAAGCCTTACGCCCTTACCAAAACATATAAGGGAATGGATTAGGGTCCACCACTACGTGGTGAAGAGAAATAATGACCAGTCAGATAATATATCCATATGATAGCATGAACAATTGGGGATAGAGCAGCTTCATTGCCTTGTTCAGGAAGCAGAGGACAAAGTAGATTCTAGAATAGTTTGTGAAATGATTTTTCTAAAAAAAATAGATTATTATATTGAAGAGAGTTTGTTCATCTTTTCTGTAATATGCATGCATTGAACAAAGATCTTGATGTGTAAGATCCATGATTGTGTACTATTTACAAACTCAAGAATTTTCATTACTTTCTGGCATGTAGGATTGACTATTAACTACTAAGTTAAAAAAGTGGATGTATTGCTTTGTGGTATTATTGCTCTGAAGATTCCCTAGACCCTAACGGTTATCTGCATTGCTTTTTATGCAGGTATTGACAACAGAGACTTTTGAGCATCTTGGATTTTTATTGCAGTTTTCTGAAGGAACTCCTTTAAGCCATGTGGCTACCTTTTTTGCAAACTCCGATCCAGACATGCCTGCTGCTCCTGTTCCAGTTGCTCAGGTTCATGATTGGATTGTGCAGAATATAGCCGCTTCATTGGAAAATACAGCAGATAAATCCACAGCAAAGGAAAACAGCCAACAGAGTGCATCTGATCCTGATGTGACAATGGCTGAGGCTGTTACAACTACAAGAATTCAGAGCAGTTCACCAACTGGTACTGCTGTGCGAAACAATCAAGGACACTACCGAAATACAACTTTTGTGGAGGGTTTCTCCAAAACTTCTGTTGTGAAACAAGCATCTGATATCAAAGGACATTCAATAAAGGTATGCATGTATTAGTTCTTGGTAGTTCGCAATGAAGTGATGAACATTGATAGGGATGGAATATGGCTTCATTTCGTTATTGATATCTCCATTTTGTAGTTCAAAAACAGAAAGTAACTGTTTAACAATGTTTTTTTAAATAACATATACATATTTTTTGTAGGTTTTGAACTGTCATGATTCTGTTATCTACGTATTAGCTCCTGTTAAATATGCCACTGTCTATGGATGTTCTGACACTACTATTGTTCTTGGTGCTGTTGGTAAGGTATGCATATCATACAACAAATTATACATATATTTCAAGTCGAAAACAGCAGGAAACAATAGAAGATCCCTAGACAGTTATTATCTATGTTCCAATGGCCAACCAACCCAAGGCCCATATATTAGCCTTATAATGTGTGCTATTGTTGATACTTGATACAGACACAACTCAATTGGATTCATGTTCTAGAAAAGGCTATTTGTTTCTTTTCTAGGTGTAAACCTAACAATTTTAATGCTGTCAGGTGGTAAAAGTGGAACACTGTGAACGAGTACAAATCATTGCAGCTTCAAAGCGAATTTGTATTGCCAATTGTCGTGAATGTATCTTCTACTTGGGAGTAAATCATCAACCGCTTATTGTGGGGGACAACCATAAATTACAAGTGAGTATTTCTATCATGTGATGAAGTGTACACTGTTGTATATACACATGCTATTGTTATAAAAAGGATAAACAACTTTACATACAGTTGAAAGGAAAATGTAGGAAGCATGGAAATATACCGAACATGGAATTTTCTTCACAGAAACTTATGCTGAATCTCTGCATATCCTTCAAAACACTCCTTATGAACCAATAAGAAACCAAATGAAGATGACTATGTTGTTTGACATGCTAAAAGTAAAACAGCACAAGGTGATAATAGACTTAGGTCATTATGGTTCCTTGGCAATGCTTGTTAATTGGCAAGGAGCTATTGCTAGTGATGGAACCACCATTTGGTTCTCCATTGTTAGATGAGATATGCCGTGGAAATCATTAATTTCATATACGTAACAATGGGCTACATATATAGGCAGCAGGGGAGGTGAAAATCCTAGACCTCAGGGTGAGAACAGAGGGAAAACCCTAGACCTCCGGAGCCGGGATGGAGGTGACAGATCCGGGAAGACGTAGCATGTACAGCGGGCCGGTGCTATTCGACTTGATGATCACGTTCGAGGTGTTGAGATCCTTCACAGACAAACCAAACAGGTCAAACTCCATAGAGCACCAATTATCAGTGGTAAAACGACGAACAGAAAGGAGACTTTGGATCATGTTAAGAGCCAATAAAATATTATTAAGGTAAAATTGTCTAGGAATAACCGAGTCTCCTATGGAGTGACTGAAAGAGTGGAACCATTGCCTACAACGATAGATGAAGGACTAGCAGAATTCAAAGGGCGAGAGATAGAAATTTGACCAGCTGATGGAGTGGTGTGGTGAGATGCACCTGAGTCCACAACTCAGTCATTAACCAAGGAGGCGGACGGAGTGTCATGGTGCTGAAGGAGTTGGCGAGTGACTGTTGATCCCAGCCCATGCTGTTCCAGGGTGCCCACCCGGGTGAAGGAGGCATGGCTGGCTGGTACATGCCGAGAGGACCAGGTTGGAGCCATGGAGGCGCGGGCGCGCGGCAGTGTTCAGTGCAGCAAAGAAGGCCCGCGGGTGTGGGTGCTGCTGTCCCCCGGGAACCGGACCAGGGTACATCATCTGATCATCATGTGTCCCTGCCACGGGTTGATGTACGTCAGCCATGGGGAATTTCTTTTGTCATTGTTGGCGGGGGCGCCAGTAGGTGCCACGGTGGTGTTGCCGGAGGAAGCACCACGGTTACCCTTGATGTTATTGTTCTTCCCACCACCGGTGTAATTGTTCTTGTTCTTGGACTGCCCACCGTTGGAAGGTGGGCAGGAAGGGGAAGAAGACTGCTGCTTTGGCGGATGGTGCAGACGACATGTTGTTGGAGTAGAGCACCATCGGAACAGCAGGAGGACCGGAGCTGTCCATGTGGATCTCTTCCAGTACATCATCGCGAACCTTGAGGAAATTCGGGAACGGCGTGTAGTGCCGGATGATCAAGCCTACGTGCTTGAAACGCTGGTTCAGCCCTCAGAGAAGTTTGAGGACGAGGATCCGATCTTCAACTGGTGCACCAAGATCAGCCAGATCATCATCCATGGCCTTGAACTTGCGGCAGTACTTGCTCACGGAGAGGACACCCTAAACAAAATTGCGAAAAGCAGCATCAAGGTGAAGAGTATGTTGCTCGCGGTTACCAAGGAACTGATTCTGGATGGCAAGCCACAGATTTCGCGCGGTGCGGCCACGTTCCCGGACAACTTGATGGAGCTCCGGGGTGATGGAGTTGCTGATCCAGTTGAGGAAGACATTGTCCATCCGTTTCCACCCCGGATCAGCGGACAGATCGACATCAGAGTCGACGTGGTCGGCAAGAGCATAGCGTGTGAGTGCCATCATCATCAGATCACACCAGCTGGTGTAATTGGTGGAAGTCGAGTCTAGGACGATGTTCACCAAGAGGCAAACGTTCAGGACAGAGGCCGCTTGAAGGTGAAGGCCAGCGATGACGGTTTCTTTGTAGGTTGAGGAGTCGGTGGAGACGTGCGGCGAAGGAGAGGATGAAGAAGCCTTCTTCCGGGCAGCCACAACCATGTTCTCTAGGTCGGTGGCCCTGGACTCCTCCAGGAGCTATCGGGCGGCCTGCACCTGGCGGCGTGCAGCGGCAGTCTTCTCGGCAGCATCGGCCTCCTTGACGAGGGCCTCAAGACGGGGACGAAGATCCTCGGTGTCCATATATGAGGACATGGCAATGAGAGGAAGGGGTGGCGGCACCCTACAGAGGGCGGTAGCTGGAAAGGGAGCGGCAATCCCCAAAATTGTGGAAGCGAAAAAAAAACTAGGCTTTGATTACCCTGTTAGATGAGACATGCCACGGAAATCATTGATTTCATATACGTAACAATGAGCTACATATATAGGCAACAGGGAAGGGGAAAACCCTCCAAGGGTGGTGGCAGCGCCCCTGGTGGGCCCAGGGTGGGGGGCGCCGCACCTCCTTAGGTGGGCTGGGCTGTGCACACGCAGGTGACAGGCCCAGCCCTGTACAAGGTCTAAACCAGTACAAAGTGACTACTTCTAACATCCATAAAAATGGCAGTAAATTAGATGCAGCGGTGAGCTTATAATTTGATATATTGATTTTGGTTCATTTACATAGAAAACAAGTCTGCTTTAAAAACATTAAGTTCACTTCATTTGATTCAACATTATTCTACTTTATAATTGAACAACATCAAAGAAATTTACTTCTCATCTTATCAGGTTGCTCCTTTCAATACCTATTATCCACAACTGGGGGAACATTTGGCACAAGTTGGTGTGGATCCAAACATCAATAAGTGGGACCGACCTTTTGTACTAGGAGTCGTTGATCCACATGATTCATTATCTCATCCTGCAGGGGTTTCTGATGTGCAAGCTGAATCTGCCACTTGTCTAGATCCTGATCTGTTCACCAACTTTTTGGTATGTAAACTGCAATATATGTTACCTTCCCAGATTATTGTATGACAATTTTAAAAACACATGGATTCATTGAAAATCTTTAGCTGATTGTGCTGAACTGATGCCAGCCTTTTATTTATCAGTATATAATGACTTTTTGTACACGTTATGTGTCCATTGTTATTAAGTCACTGACATGAAGACCTAGCAAGGCAATCGAACAATTAATCAGCATCTAGGGGCTACTAATCATGCCTGGGTGGAGCACAGCTTGGATGGAGATCAAAAGGGTGGGAGAGATATAAAAAGTTGGATATTTAGAGTCACTAAACCCTATGAATCATCTATTTATGTTGTTTTCATGCTGTACCTTTTTATACACTGTCTAGTTCATACAGTAGCATTGGCTTGTCAAGAGTAGTTGTTTGACTAGTAGATCAAATTGAATTGGGTGCACCTGCCTGAATAGTTTGGTTATATCTACATTAACCTTATATCATGCATTTTTGTTGCATTCTCCAACTTGTCGAAAGCAGCTGTAGTAAGAATTGACAAGTCATTTTGCTTCATCTTTTGTTGTAACTAGTAGGCAACTGATAACTGCCCTAATGCTGACAGCATATATTTAAATAATTAAATCCCTCTCGCATTGATGCAATTTAAATCCCTCTCGCATTAATGCAATTTAAATCCCTGTATAATTAATTTGTTGTCTGTAACAAAAATGTGATCTTTATCTAATTTTTCTCTACAGATTCCTAGTTGGTTTGAGGCAGAAGGTCCTACGAAATATAATCCATTTACATTGCCTGAAGTTTATTGGGCATCCCAAAGGAAAAAGGTATGTATGCAATGCAATCAAGATATAACATATTTTTCATGTCTAGCAGGATTCTAACAGTTTGTTTAGTAAGAAAGGGCTTATATAGTTATATGGTGAGATGCTAATACTTAGGATGGTTATCTTTGACATAACTATGTATAATGGAGTGTTTTGATAAAATCATAAAATACATGCATACGTTATCTGTCTTTTATTCATGGAATAAAATTATGGTGAATGTTCTGGGAGTATAGCTGGAGCAGGAAGTATCAAAATTATGAAATGCAAGAATAATTTAGAATTTACTGCAAGTTGTAGGTAATAGTCCAAGCTATTCACTTCATCTTAACCAACACACTTGATTAGTGCTTATTGAATTAGCTTGATGAGCTGCAATTGTATGGTGGGTAAATGAGCCCAATGCTGTTGGTCATCATCAAAACTCTCATGTTTTTGATAACGAACTAACATGCTTCTGAATATATCAGTCGTTTTTATTTCTAAAGTTGGATTTCTTGCTGTACAATTTCAGCATGTTTCTCTCGAAGATATTCAAAAGAATATCCAAGAATTGGAGATTGATGATAGCCGGAAAAAGGAATTGGCATTTGCTCTTCATGCCCAATTTAAGGACTGGCTGTATGGTAATATACTCACCTCTTGATGCAATTTGATGATAGAATTTAGATTAAAGTTTGAATAATTAATATACTCACCTCTTGATGCAATTTGATGATAGAATTTAGATTAAAGTTTGAATAATTAATATACTCACCTCTTGATGCAATTTGATGATAGAATTTAGATTAATGTTTGAATAATTGCACGTGTCTTGTTAGTTTTAGACCCAGGACAAATTTCCATGTTTTGACTGTTTTTCTTTAATTCATGAATTCATGATAATCGTTGAGTACTTGATGCTCATGTAAACTTTGACTTAATCGCTCTAATATGTGGTAGCTCTAATATGTGGTATTTGAGCACATGAATCATATGATCAGACATTTTATGGTGGGCCAAATATGGTTCCAAGTTAGAAGATGTGCCATGTGCAACTTCATGTGCATTATTTACCAACAGTAGTACCCACTGTTCATTATTTACCAATAGTATATATACTCTTCTATCTACATCACTACATCAGTTACTATTCAGTTGATCTAGGCCACCTTTAAAACAACAAATATGTCTACAACATTGCTGGCTAGTGTTAACCTCCAAAGATGGCATTGGATTTCTGGACCCCCTCCAAGGATTTGATATGCCTGAACTTGGGCAGGATTGTAGGACCACTTGATAGTGCTGTACTGCTGTGCTTAATGCTTACCATTTTTAGGGGTTTGATTGCTTTAGGCATCAAAATGTTGAATACAGTTATTGATATGTGCTTTTGGTAGTTATTTTATCCAACTGACTATATGATCTTCAATACATGCCGACAAAAAGTTGAGTGATTTGGGTCACTCAAGTGGTAGACTCAACCAAATGATTTCTGTGAGAATTTTTAGCTCATCTTTAACCTTTTTCAGTGTTGACTATCAGTATTTTGTTCACGCAAAGTCTGGTCTGTTTGATTTTTCAAACACACTGTTTGAATGGCTACTAACAGATCTGAATTCCACTTCCAGCTTCAGGAAACATCCGCCAGCTTTACTGCTTGCAAGGTGAATAAGCATCAGGCTTTCTTCCTTCACATGTACGCATCTTATATGCACCTTCAAGATTGTGTACCTTCACCCGAGTCCCTTCAACTCCGTTCGCCCAACCGCATTCGATCTCCAAGCTGACTTTACTCCGGCTGAGTCTGATTCCACCTGGTTTTCCAGCCTCTCTCCTGCTTATTAGGGAAGAATTAATGTAAAAAAGAAGTGCACTGCCTATTTTTTGTCCATTGATTTTGATCATCTGGTGTGGTTGGTGCACGGATTACATCTTGGGTTGTGGTTGTCTCTTTATTTGTATATCCTCGACAAGATTTTCGGGGATGAATAGGGATTCGACTTTTTCTTTGGAAAATAAACATTTGATTTTTTTTTTTTTGCTCGTCAGATGGGGCCGTATCTATCCATATACTGTGTTTGTTCCATCTTCATAATTGGGAACGCTTGCAGCCGGATGTGACCTTGTACTGGTAGTGCAGCTGATGTTCGTCCATGGTTGGTTTGCCTTCGCTGCCATGTGGTTTGTTTCTGATAAGACCAAAACTTGTCAAGATATTTTATAACAATTTACTGTTAGTGGCACGTTTGCAAGGAAAAACAGCTCGGCGGCACTGACTTGATTTTTTCAGTTTTAATTTGGCCCCCCTTGATACAGTTTTATACTTTTAGTTGTAAGATTTTTTCGTTGGTTAAATCTAGGGAAAATTACTCACATGCCATTATAATTTTCACAAATTGCTTACATAGTTCTAGTAGAGGTGTGGTGTTCTAGATCCAGAATTTTAGGAGCTGCCGAGCTGATCTAATCTAATTTTAATAAATTCTGAATTTGGAGCTGTGGATTGATTGATAGGTGAGTATTGTAGTTTTTATTTTGGCTAAAAATAAAGGTTTAAATCATTTTATTGTACTATATAAATCCTAGATCTCAGATTAATCCAGCATGAATTTTAATATACAGTTATTTCTTTTAAATTTTAATATACGCTTAAGAGACGGGCCTATGATAAATCCATAGATAAAAAATGTTCCGTGATGCATCAAAGTTGCTTGGATCAAGCTCCAAGGGGTGGAGCATCTGGTCTCATATAATCCGATGCTAAACGAATCGGTGAGGCATGCATGCCATTTATTTAGCGAAGAGACTTAGGGGTTGTTTGTATCCCGGAAACTTAAATTTTAGTCTCTATCACACCAAATGTTTAAATACTGATTTAGCTATTAAATGTAGACTATTTACAAAATCCATTCATAATCGGCGGATTATTCGCGATATAAATCTAATGAACATAATTACGTCATAATTTGATAATTTGATGTTACATTAAACATTTGATAATCATGGAATAATTAAGCTTAATAAATTTATCTTGTGAATTATCCTTTGATTTTATAATTAATTTTATAATTAATTCATATTTAGTCCTTCAAACTGATGTGTAAACATCCGACGTGAGGCTATAATTTATCCGCTCGATCAAAACACCACCTTAAACACGTCGAATCCGCCTTTAACACGTCGAATCTGTTGAAAGAGAAGGGTGTGCTGGAGAATCCAGACCCAGGTGGTTCGTACATTTATATCGTGCTAAAAAAATGCAGTACCGTAAGATGTCAAATCTGGCATCGAGCACTGCCCTAGCTAGTGTCACGTGTCCAACATGTAGGAGCGTGATGCACACTTTGGTTTCTAGCTTCTAATTTTCATTGGTCCATAACACGCTACGATGAATTGATGCATGGTCAAGGCTAGATCGACCAAACTACTGTGCTGTCACGCTCGTCCGTCCACACACACACACTAGTTTTTCCAACAATAATTGCCAAAAAAAGATTCCGTTGACAAAACCATCGCCGTCATGCAGCGTCGTCGTGTGTGCTACTTGTGCTATATATATATCATCCACGTACTGCTCAATATTAATTGGCTAGCTTGCCCGGCACTTACCTTTCATGCATGCACACAGCATGTTTGGACATTTTTTTATAAAGAAAAGCAGATAGATCAGTAACTATATATGGCATCAAATTAAATTAGTTTTATTGATTTTATAACAAACTGTGTTTTAATACGAATTTTTATTGGATATTATAGATGATAACATACTCCGTATTTTTATTAAACTTGGTTAAATTAGAAAATTTTCATCTTTAAAAGTAACTTTGAATAAAGAACCGTTATGAAATAATATAATTATCAATACTTTTCATATAAAACAAATTAATTTCCATATATTAATAATTGTCAAGATCAAATTCTATATAAAACAGGTGGGACCCAGTAGAGAGCCGAGGGGAGACTATAATAGACTGGATCAACCCAAGAGAGATAAAAAAAATAATGTCTATAATTTATTAGATATAAATGAAGAGCCGTGATTTAACAGATGAATAGTAATACGTATACTCAGCCTCCTCAATTATATATCAATTATATATAGCAGAGCAGATAGAGAGTAATCGGCTAGCTCGGCATTAGATCTGACTCACCCGCGTGTTGCTCGCTGCTAGTACAATAATATAATTCATTGATATATGAGACCTCGAGTAGTTGATGAGTACGTACAGTGCATGACCACTATATACATATATGGACAATACGATGGCATGTGAATATATGCTACCGATTATAAAGACGCTTTAATTTGCTCGTGTATCAACAGGGTTCATAAGCTGGCGAATTAGGACAGATTTGTCGCATGCCTAAAGAACCGTCGATAACGACGTACGAGTCACTAGACTACTGTACAGTGTATTAAAGTTGTACAATCTTATTTAATAGGTAGTCTTTTGAGAGGTTTTTAGAAGGTTAACTGAAAAAATACAAGAGATAGACTTTTCTACACGATTCTCCATACGCATTGTCTCTTAGTTGCATTTATGATTCAGGATTTAGTGTACCATGCAGTTTCTTTGTTATCTCTTTGTACTTTGAAAATCGTTCCGACGTCTCAGGATTGTACATGCCCTGTTAGTAGATCAGATCTCATAATTAATAATGACATAGCGGTGCATATATATCCATCGTAGCTTACAATAATTAACAAACAAAACGTGTACTGTCGTATATCGGTAGCTAAATTATTTATCTTTTGCTAATGAGTATGTAGATCCAGTTCGAATTTTACGACACATGAGTACGTACGGTGCTATTATTATATTGCTGTCAAAATATTTTCACAAATTTTCGTAGCTAATAAGATCGATGCAAAGTTCGTAGGTATGTACGTACAATTTTGTTCCTGTAGGAGATGAGTTACACATGATGCTACAGTTAGCACATTATTAGAGGTTTTTTTTCGTAGCTTGCGAAGAACTCAGCCACGTACATATGCACGGCGCGGCGAGCAAGTCACTGATCAAGATCTATCGTCTATTATTCTTACGTACGTACCGTGTTTCATTCAAAATTTGAACAGCTTGTATTATGAAAAAAATCGAATTAGTGGTTATAATCGCTACGGAAAACAGAACCTTTGCCGAATGCACGAGAGTTTGCCGAGTGTATTTCCTCGGACACTTGGCGAAGAGACATGTTAACCAAGTGTCGGCAAAATACACTCAGCAAACTTTAGTCACTCGGTGAACATAAAATGACAAAATGCACTCAATGACGAAAAACACTTCATGAATAATTTTATAATACACTGGGTGAACTTTGACACTCGGCAAAAAGCAACGAAAAAACTGCTAGCTATGAAGGCCGGCGGGTTTATCGAGTATCACATCGGGCACTCGGTAAACACGTCGGCACGTCGTCAGGGAATGTTAGCTACTTTTTGTGTTAAGTGCCACTCTAAGTACTCAGTAAAGCTAAGGTGACATTTGGCAAAGAGTTTCTCGATTGTCCGATAAAATACGTTAGACAACTCCTGTCCATCGATCACAGGTTTACCAAGCGGTTCTTCATCAAATACAACAACGTTAAGCGAACCTTTGGTAAGTGCTTTTAGGGTTTTGTCGAGTGCAAGCAATGAATGATACGTACATAACAAGGCGAACATTTACGTAAGAGGGAGTTGCATCAGAACAAGCGAGATGCATGCTCTAGCTAACTGAAGAGATGTATTAGAATATACTCAGCTGGTTAGCGAGGGTTGTCGACAAAGACTATCATATCGATCGACAAAAACGTGCACGAACGAACGATCTACGGAGCATGCAACATGTATTTTGAGCTAGCTAGCAGCTAATAATAGCTTGCTTGTCTCTATCGATCTTTATCGTGTATTTATTTTGTCTTTGCAATAACGCGATCTGCCTTTGTAAAGAAAAAAATGTCGTCGTCTTCCTCCGTGCGTGCAAGCTAGCTCAGATCTCTCGCTTCTCTCCCCTACAATCAATCGTATATATCCACGCCATGGTCGTCACCGAATCTGGCCACCGGCGCCGGCGATGCTAGGAACCTATAGGACTCGTACGTACGTCTTCTCCTGACAGAAATTGAATCCCGGCCGATGCCACAACAACACGGCGACCAAAACGGTGAAAACCTAGAAATATACATACCCAGTTAAGATGGGATATGATTGCATCACGGTGTCTAAGGATGCGATCTAATAGATCGTTGTATCGAGTCGTTAGATCATAGTTTATTTCTTACCATAAAAATGGCTGCACGTGTAGTAGACTATTAGAAACCCGCGCTAATCCATATGTGGTGTGTGAACAAGGAAAATTGTGTACCATAGTCCATCCCGTCCGTGTTACGGTTCATAAACACTACTGCTCGTTCCGAAATAAAAAAACAAATTATTTTAGACTTATAGCAAAAATCATTAAAAATAAGTCGTTTGTATCTTATTTTATATTTTGGACATTTATAACCTTAAAGTATTATTAATTCTTTCTTGTTTTCTGCGTTATCTTTACTACCATATTATATTTAATAGAAACAAACAAAAATACGCAATAATTAATAATTCCTTAGTATCTGAAATTATGTCCAAAATGACTTGTTTTTTCGTACCCGGCAAAGTTGATGGGTAGTTGATAAGAGTGTCGGTGATCATCTTTTCTAAGGTGGTGAGGTTGAGTTTAAATTTAAAGATTTATTAGATACGTAAATAATATAGTAGACTAATACCTTGTTATTATTGTCAACTATTTTCAAAACTTTTTACGACAAATAAAATTCTAATTTGTACTGTACGCAAGATGTTTAGAGGATATGATATGACTACCTAAGTGCAATGCCCGGCCTAGCTAGTGTGCATTTCTGTTCCCTGTGCATGCGATGGCCGATGTCTGTAGCCACGTTGGTTTGTTCGAGATTTTTTTCTGGGAATGCAGCAGCTAGCCACACCCACTACACGTACCCACTGCACACACGTACGTGTAGACAAAGTAATTTCAACATCAATCTATTCTATATTTAACGTACGAGAATTAGGCATCTACAAGAGTATATTTAACATTTGATATTTCATGAGGTGTTTTGGTTTTTTTAATGTACATCAGTTTAAATTGATTCATATTCAATATAGCCTTTAAAGTTGAGTCTATACGTAAACTCCTTATAAGTAAGTATAGGGAGCAAAAAAATTAATTTTATGGAATCTTTGTTTTCGAGAGTTATTTAGAGTATCAAGTAGAGTAGATTTTTTTTAGTTCTAATCTCAGAAAATTAGAGAAGTGAACTATTTAGAGTCTCTTAAAAATGCTTCGAGAAGTTAGGGCCTGTTTGGTTGACAACCACAATTTGCCACGCCACAAGTGTGGCAGCCACACTTGTGGCGAGGAAAAACAACGCCACACTTTGCCACACTTTTTCAATGAAAAAAGTGTGGCGATAATTATTCTCACCACAAGTGTGGCTGCCACACTTATGTCGTGTCAAATTGTGGCTGCCAACTAAACAGACTCTTAGTAACAGCATATCTGAGAGTGACTCTAAAAATTGACTCCCTGTATAATGTTTTGGGATTTATTTTTGAGATACAAATAATTTTAAATATATTTCTCTTCAATAGAGTCTCTAAATTATAGTACGTGAGTATATTTCTTAAAAATAGGAAATATAATAATTAATTTTGGCAATCTTTTATTTTTTGAAATCATTTAGAATAATTATTAGAAGTATTTTTTTAATTATAATCTCAAAAATTTTTAGAAAAGGAAACTTTTTAAAGCAACCTTGTGTTGGCTCGCCGCTCTCGTGCTATATATTAAGCAAACCAGCGTCTTCCTTGTTGCGTAACTTGCGTAGTTGCAGTTAGCTAGCGAAGCAACATAGCCACTACTGCCCACACACAAGATGGCGGCGCCGGCGAGACCACTATCAGCAGTGCTCACTGCGAGCCATGGCTCCTCTCTCTTCACCGCCGCCGCATTCTCGGCGAGCCGGCGGCGTCTGGCCGCCACAGCGGCGTGCCGCCGCCGGAGTAGTGGCAGCAGTACCACCGAACCCCCCACGACGACAAGATGCCGCGCCGCCGGCGCCGGCGCCAGCGCCTCGGCCGACGAGGCGGCGGCTGTCGCCGCCGCCACCACCGTGGAGCTGGAGCGGGAGGTGATCACGGTGAAGGCCACGGTGACGGCGAAGGCTCCCCCCGGCGTGCTCCTCCCGCACCTGGGGTTGACCGGCGTCCGTGACGACATGGCCGATCTGTTACAGAGGAGCTTGCTGCTCGAGCTCGTCAGCTCGGATCTGGACCCAAGTGAGCACAACATGAACATGCATGCGTCCGCTCGCTGATGTCTCTGCTTGCATTTGCGTTGCATCTCGTGCATCAGTATTAAGTGGGGATGGTAACGGGAACGATTTTTTTTAAAATAATATTTTTTAAAAAAATCAAATATGTACGCCAATTTCAATGAATTGCAAAAATAATAAGCGGTTGACACTTGGAGTGCCGACTGGATGCCACATCGGCTCTAGTCGACACTTCAAGTGCCGACCGCTTGTTACTTTTGCAATTTTTTGAACTTGGCATACATATTTGAATTTATTTAAAAAAATTCCAACGGGAACACTCCCGACGGCGGCAGGGAGAGTTGCCATGTCCCTGATCTCGTTAGGCTTGTTCGGTTAATCCTTTAGGATTTAGAAGGGGGTTGAGAGGGATTTGAGAGAGATTGAACGGGATTTATACTACAATCCTCTCTAATTCCCATTAACCTCTTTCAATCTCCTCCTAACCGAACCGATGTTTAGACAATTTTTTTCTGTTTTTCGTTTCCGTCTCAGGTTCCGGTGACATTTTTCTCCCGTCTCCCATCCCTGTCAGGTTGATGGATACCCGACAGGAAATAAATCACTGTGAATAGAATTAATTCTTCAACTCCAATATACTTAAATTGATAAAAACATTAGCATTATGCGACTCAATTTAATTATTTCAATTAACATAAAAGTTTAAGACATAAACAACAAATATATATTTGTTTGCAACAAACCACGGAACATTAAAGACTTGCAGAAACATTCAGTTTTCATATACATATCAGTTTCGTGGGTATACCCGCGGGGAACGGGAATAAGGATTGAGGAAACATCTCTGTTCTCGCTTTACCCGATGGTGAGAAAATTTCCTCCAAAACATATCTCTTAGGCTATTCACAGTGAGGTTTTATGAGAGGTTTCATGGTATTAATTACCATGATATATCAGATTTTTTGCTGACATGACATTAAATTAATAAGGGAAGAGAAGGAAATAGAGTATCTCCATGATATAGTGCTAACCCGTTTCCAAGATGCATGAAACGAAATGAAACGCCCACTGTGAGCCAAACCGTTTCATCGGACAGAGAATATTATTTCAGTTGCAAAACATTTAATTACACTGGTTAGCCTAGGAAATAGTGAAATGAAACTCTCCACTAAGAGAGAGTATTTCATTCAGTTGCAAAGTTGATGCGCTCTTTTAAGAAACAATGTTATGAAATCCACCATTATAAATAGTCTTAAGGGTCTGTTCGATTAATTCCTTAGAAAAAGGAATTGAGAGGATTAGATTTATACTATAATCCCTTCCAATTCTCTCTTACCCTCTTTAATTTCCTCCTAACCGACAATGTCTATTAAGTCCTAATAGAGAAAATCCACGGGGATCGGGCCATTACCATCCCTTTCTATACGTACGGTTGACTGCTACATACCATCCTATTCCAATAGTTACCTGTTTATGCCCAAATTCCGTGATGCCACTGCATAATTGGTACGTCAACCCCAGCCGCAGTCTCACTGACACGTGGGCCATGACTACTCAATAATTTAGATCGGCCACAAATCTGCATGTCTGTAACGTACGCACAATAATGAGGTGTGCCCCACATTACCATACTTTTTTTACCAAATCTTTAAAAAAATGTGGTTAATAATTTACTCGCCACGTCTTAAATTAAGTTTGACAAAGAAACCAGTCAATACCAAATGAAGCAAAACTTCAGCTATCTTAGTAGAAACAGTGATCCAAACTTTGCCCTAAGTTTGACAAAGTTTAGTGCGCTAAAGTTTAGCAAAGTTAGGCCGCAACCAAACATGCCCTACATTCATCTTAGGTTATAACTATTACCGGAGATGATTATATGTTAACGACTATAATTTATTTTTAGATATCTTAACATAGTTCCTCTGTCATATAAAAAACTTTAAAAGATATAATTTATAAATTAATGGTGGGAGTAAGAAGTAAAGTAACTTTTATTAATAATAAAATATTTTTGTGAAGGTATACGTAAGGGTAATAAAGAAATGGAATAAACTTTTACCCATGCGAACTGAGAAGGTAGAAATGAAGTCTTCTTACGACAAAGTTGAAGCTCTAGAAACAAAGTCATTTTTTGGATGGAGGGAGTAGAAATGAACTTTAAATTTCTAATTACTAAATTCATAACATTGAAATATAAAGTAAATAGATCTGAAGTTTTCCATTTCTCTAAAATGCAAAATTAGTAACTAAAAAATTTACTTGTTGTCTAAATTACTTATAGAATACACGCAAAATGCCCATGCTTTGCTTTGAACAAAAGAAAAATATTGTAATGTTGTATAAAATAAATAAAATATATTTTTATATGATATATGTTATTAACTTTTAATTATATGTGTTAATCCACTTTTATTGTTTTGTTGTACGATATTAAATAGTACCAAGACTAAGATGGTAGCATGTGAGTGATAGATTTAGGGTCACTATCACTTTGTTCTTTAAAAAATAGTATAGACAACCTAATTTATTTGTTTATTAACAAATATAATATTTTATTGATATAATGTCGCTAGAATTAATAAATACAAAATTGTACTTTACCTGGAATGAAAGTTTTAGTTTGTTTCCTGATGAAATGTTTTACTAAATTCAGATTTGATAATTAAAAAATTATACTCAGTTTGGAGTCTTAACATTATATTTTCCTAATTTCATATTGATAATTAAATATGTTTAAGTTCAACTCATTTATATCTTCCTTAGTTTAATAATATAAAAAATTCGAAAACAATAATTACCCAAAATGATCACATGAGCTAATGCAATGCTTCCTGCTGCAGAGACAGGGAAGGAGAAGCAGACCCTCTCCAGCTACGCCCACATCCTGCGCCGCAACGCCGCCAAGATCACGTACGAGGCAACGTTCACCGTGCCGGCCTCGTTCGGCGCCATAGGCGCCGTCCTCGTCGAGAACGAGCACCACCGCGAGATGTTCATCGAGAGCATCGTCCTCAGCGACGGCGTCGGCTCTGACGACGACGCCGTATTCGAGTGCAACTCATGGGTGCATTCCAAGTTCGACAACCCCCAAAAGCGCGTCTTCTTCCCCCTCAAGGTCATCAAGACACTCGCCATGCATGCGCAGACGAGAGCGAGCTCTCGCCGTACGTGCAGGCTTTGATCTGATTTCGTGAGCTGTGTGTGCGTGTGCAGTCTTACCTGCCGGCGCGGACACCCCAGGGCGTGGCGAGGCTGCGCAAGAGCGAGCTCGCCGCCGTCCGCGGCGACGGCCTGGGCGAGCGCAAGAAGTTCGACCGCGTCTACGACTACGACGTGTACAACGACCTCGGCAACCCCGACCACGACCAGGCCACGAAGCGCCCGGTGCTCGGCGGCAAGAAGCACCCCTACCCTCGCCGCTGCCGCACCGGCCGCCACCGCAGCAAGAAAGGTACACGCCACAAACCTCGACGAACACCTGCACGACGTACGAGCGGGCGCACGCACGCGCGCACGTATTTCACATTATCACCTCATGTTCGTCCTTGAATTAATCGTCGTCCTCGCCGTCGCAGACCCGTCGTCGGAGGTGAGGAGCAGCACCGTGTACGTGCCGCGGGACGAGATGTTCTCGGATGTGAAGGGCGCGACGTTCAGCGCCAAGACGCTGCGGTCGGCCCTGCACGCTGTGGTGCCGTCCATCGAGACGGCGCTGCTTGACGCCAAAATGGGCTTCCCCCACTTCACCGCCATCGATTCCCTCTTCGACGACGGCATCAAGCTGCCGAACCAGCAAGGCATCGAGCAGCTATTCACCATCGTGCCCCGCCTGATCAAGGCCGTCGGCGAGGTCTCCGACTTGGTCCTCCGCTTCGAGAAGCCGGAGTTGATCAACCGTACGTAGGAAGAATATAGAAACCCTCATGCTGACCATGACCTCACCATTAATGATTACTTGTACAGCTCGATCTGAATGAATTCTGAAATTGCAGGGGACAAGTTTGCGTGGATCAGAGACGAGGAGTTCGCGAGGCAAACGCTTGCAGGATTGAACCCAGTGAGCATTCAACTTGTCACGGTAAGTACAGTACATATATACGTTTTGATCAAGATAACTGCATCTGCAATTCTGCATTCAGCTCTTCTGATTTTTTTCCTTCGATGTTTTGATTGCATCCATGCATGTAGGAGCTCCCCATCGTCAGCAAGCTCGATCCGAGCACCTATGGCTCGCCTGATTCTCTGATCACGAAGGAGCTCATCGAGGGGGAGATAAACGGAGCCATGACTGCAGAGGAGGTGAGCAGACCAATATTTGCACAAAACCCAGCAACGTTGGTCACTTGATGATGTCATAATTGTGCAGGCATTGGAGAGCAAGAAGCTGTTCGTACTGGACTATCATGACCTGTTCCTGCCGTACGTGAACCGGGTGCGCGAGCTGGAGGGCACCACGTTGTACGGCTCGCGCACGCTCTTCTTCCTCACCAACGACGGCACGCTCAAGCCAATCGCCATCGAGCTGACGCGGCCGCGATCTCCGACGAAGCCGCAGTGGAGGCGGGTGTTCGTCCATCGCTCCGACGCCACCGGCTCCTGGCTCTGGAAGCTTGCCAAGGCGCACGTCCTCGCCCACGACTCCGGCTACCACCAGCTCATCAGCCACTGGTAAGTTACATGCATCCATGATCACAACTTTGCAAGTGATCGATTTGAAGATCTGTGACTTTGCATCATGCAAACTGGTTGAAGACGACGGAGTTGATATGATGGATGAATTAATCTGTGGTTTTGTCAGGTTGAGGACGCACTGCTGCGTGGAGCCGTACATCATCGCGGCGAACAGGCAGCTGAGCAGGATGCACCCGATCTTCCGGCTGCTGCGGCCGCACTTCAGGTACACGATGGAGATCAACGCGCTGGCGAGGGAGTACCTCGTCAGCGCGAATGGCATCATCGAGATAACCTTCTCGCCGGGGAAGTACTGCATGGAGCTCAGCTCCGCCGTCTACGACAAGCTCTGGCGGTTCGACATGGAGGCCCTCCCCGCCGACCTGAAAAGGCGGGGAATGGCCGTCGAGGGGGACGACGGAGAGCTGAAGCTCACCATAGAGGACTACCCGTACGCGAATGACGGCTTGCTTGTGTGGAACTCCATCAAGGAGTGGGCGTCAGACTACGTGGCGCACTACTACTCGTCGCCGGAGGAGATCGCCGGCGACGAGGAGCTCCAGGGCTGGTGGACGGAGGTGCGCACCAAGGGGCACGCCGACAAGAAGGACGAGCCGTGGTGGCCGACGCTGGACTCCCACGAGAGCCTCGTCCACGTCCTGACCACCATCATGTGGGTCACGTCGGGGCACCACGCCGCGGTGAACTTCGGCCAGTACCACTTCGGCGGCTACTTCCCGAACCGGCCGACGATCGCGCGGACGCACATGCCGGTGGAGAACGAGGAGGGGAAGGAGATGGAGAGGTTCATGGCCAGGCCGGAGGAGACGCTGCTCAAGACGTTCCCGTCGCAGATCCAGGCCACCATCGTCATGACCGTGCTGGACATCCTGTCGGCGCACTCGCCGGACGAGGAGTACATGGGCGATCACATGGAGGCGGCGTGGGCGGCGGAGCCCATGGTGCACGCCGCGTTCGAGAAGTTCAGCGGGAGGATGAAGGAGATCGAGGGGACGATCGACGAGAGGAACGCGACCGAGGGGCTCATGAACCGGTGCGGCGCCGGCGTCGTGCCGTATGAGCTGCTCAAGCCCTTCTCCAATGCCGGGGTCACCGGAAGGGGCATCCCGAACAGCATTTCCATTTGAGCTCATCCACACCACAAGTAGTCCATCCATTTGGGATTTAATGTACAAATGCTGATATATAGATTAATAAATTTGGCTACAAGCTAGCTATGCTTTTTTAGAATTGAGTGACTTGGCATGCTCTAAATAGAGATTTAAGAATTTGTCATTTTCAACTTCGTATTTTTATCATCCATACTCACTATTATTGACTCAAATGATCTTACATGTCAGTTCCACAAATAGTATCATAATCAAAATACACATCTTGAAAGTGACAAATTATCATTTTTTTCTGCTCGAATACATGAATTAATGCACTTGAAAAACTATAATTTTGGTATTTATCTATGAGGTAACATGAGAGATACCAAAATTAACACTCTTAATTAATACTTGGTGCGATATTTATTTGGAAAACTGGTTTTGAGGTAATTTTTTATCCAGTTTCATATATATCTCCCATTAATATATGTACTAGCTCTTTCCTAAGATACAACCCTTTGATTTGGTATGATCTTCAATATAATTTTTTAACTATTAATTCTACTCTCAAAATATATTACTATTCATATTGAAACCAATCATATTGAAGTACATCAAAAATACAAATACAACAATTCCATTTTTTATATCACTACTACACACCTATATATTGTTAGACTAATTAACCATTAGTCAAAATTTATAAAGTTTGAATCTAGGAATAATCATAGGATGGATGTAATAGTACCATCTTATCTTTTTTCCCAATCCTGTCATGTGCACTTGCATATGCCATAAGCCCATTACATTTCATCGGTTGGTGGATTATTTATGTCGGGGATGATGAGCAAGTACATTATATTTACCTATCGACTTGACACGATAAATAGCGCACACACGCACACGTATATGATATCCAGATTGTGACATGAAACTCAATTCGGTTCCACTTACAAAGTTGCATGAAAAAACATAAGCAAAAAAACAGGTGATGACACGAACGAGAACAATGCACATGGCTAAGGTATGTAGGAAACGGAGACATCGGCAATCTGGCTGGTTGCCCTTCCTACATTTTTGGAGGAGCTTCCCGTGTCTTCGGAGGATTACATCCTCTCAATCTTGCATTCGTTCGTAAGATCTCTCGGTGAGAGCTGTCATTGGTATGATTTGATTTTAGTTTCTGATAGCCAGATATTTCTAGAATCTAAAACTAAAATAAACGATTTAGACTTTAGATTCAAATTATGAGAACTAGTACATATAAAATCTAGAAATGAATTGGAGTGTAAAAGCTTCCCAAGATGTTCACAGGTTAAATATTTATATCAGATAGCTAGATACTCAGACATGCTAAGTGCTCAGAATATCCGGTTGAAACAAATAAGCCCTCCAGCATTTCACTTTCTACCTACTTGTTTGTCTTGAAATTTAGCAAACTTAATGTTTCAACAGATATATTGAAAAGATGAGTAACTAGACGATACTACTCTTTTTTTATGATGTGTGACTATATGCTTAAAAATAGTTGGGTAAAGTAATGATAACGATATTTCCTCATCTTTACATTTACTAGATTATTACATTTAAAATAAATTTTGAGATTTTTTAATAATATATTTTTATTTGAAATTGCATTCCTGGCATGCAATCTCACGAAATAACAAGATTAGCCTAAACTCTGTCGGCACGCGAAGCGCCACCAGAGAGCTAGTCAGCGCCCATGCCACGCCATGCCTGCCAACACCACATCGGTGCGGCCTCCCCACTCGCAGTGTAGAAGCCCCCTGGACCGTTGATAGGAACTATTTACAAACTTCTAAAAATATATACTTTTAAATGATTGTTTTGTTTATACTTCTCGTCTAACCCTGTTTTATTCTGTTCTGATGCTTTTTTGAACTTCAAAATGTACTTGTAGTATGTCGATTCCGCCGGAGACCTGCCTCAACCGCCACCGGGGAGGCTTCGTCCGTGTGTTGAGGATCCTCGTGAGGGTTCTCGGCCTAGAGGATGATCCATCCTTCGAGGGCTACTTTCCCCGTGTTGGAGGCATCGCAGATGAGCACTGTGAGGTGGTCGTCACCATCTTCGGCCATGAGAACGTGTTGCTTTTCCACTCTGCCTCCGCTTCAGCTACCGGCTTCGAGACTGCTTGTGAGGAGGCAGCTTTGCAGATGCTTGCAGAGCTGCGGTTCATGTTTGATGCTCGTCTACACACTTCTGCCTACTGCCACTTGTCATCCTGCAAGCCTGGTAGTCGTCGGAGTGTCTACATGGGTACTTCTTCAGCCAGCGACCCGGTAGGAGGCCAGGATCTCTTTCTGCTCACCACAATGGATTATCTCCACTACACGACACTTCATCGCGTGGAGGAGAGAGACGTTGTGATCTAGACCTTGAGGGCGGAGAATGAGGACCTTTGTCGTTAGCTTCTTGAGGCTCAGGCCAGGCTCGCGTCCCCTCACCTCGGGCCTCGCATCAGGAGGACCACGAGGAAGGTGACAGGACATCCTTCAAGGCTGCAGCTTCAGCAACCTCAACCGCTTCTCTAGCCAACAGAGCAAGGACCTCCTATCGGTGACGTGGAGAGTGTCGTCCAGGACATCGAGTTAGCTTCTTGAGGAGTCATAGAGCGCTAGCTTCTGCTGTTAGTCAGTCATGTTTGTTAGCTTGATTGTCTGCATGGTTGTTAGATGATTGCCCTGAGTCTGTTGGTGTACATGCTCGACAGCGTGTGCCGAGGATGTGCGAGTCGGAAAACTATTTTGTTAGATCAACTCTTCACTCATTTTAGAAATAAAAGAAGCTAGCTTTTGGTCAATACTATTATCTATTTTGCTAAGTTTCCTCTACTCTTTCTTGGGTGGGTCCACTAACTTTCAGCGCATATGGCTTCCAACCCGAATGACATCCCTGAGACCAGCAGTGCCGAAGGAACCAACCAAGCAGCAAAGGCTAATAGAATTCTGCGCAGTTTGGGTGGGCCCAGCTCGGGCGCCATAGGACCTCGTCAGGCAGGACCGCCACAGGCACCCGGACATCCTACTCTAGCTGAAGCAATGAACAATCAGAATGTCATGATTGCATCACTCCTATCTCAGATGCATCAGCAAGTGCATATTCGAGAGCAACAGAACCAACTTCACCAGCTTCAGCAGTAGTTGTTGGAGCGTAAGCGTCAGCCGCACCCTCTAGTACATGCGCCAACGCCAGCCCTAGCTCCAGCTCCAGCTCCGGCACCAGCCTCATAGTTGTCAGAGTTTTTGTGGGTTCGACTTCCCATTTTCTCTAGTACCACCAACCCCATGGAGGCAGGGGATTAGCTTCGAACCATCATCAAGAAGTTAGACTTATTGCAGTGTACTGATCGTGAGCGCGTAGCCTTCGTGACTCACCAGTTCTAAGGACCCGCCGCTGAGTGGTGGGTTAATTTCAAGGAAGCACAACCAGCTGATCATGTCGTAACTTGGGTCGAGTTCTCCGCAGCATTTCGAGCTACCCATGTGCCTTCCGGCTTGGTAGCCTTAAAGAAGCAGGAGTTCCATGATTTGCAGCAGGGAAATAGGACCGTCACTGAGTACTTGCATGAATTTAATCGCCTAGCGTGATATACTCCGAAGGATGTCCGCACTGACTCCGAAAAGCAAGAGAAGTTCCTTAGAGGTTTGAAGGATGAGTTGAAGCCTCTATTGCTTTCTTCCGATTATACCGACTTCCAGGAGCTAGTGAACAAGGCGATTATTCAAGAGTCTGAGTACAACAGGGTGGAGCAGAAAAAGCGTAAGATGATTGCTTTCCGTTATCAGCAGGGTAGCAGTCAGAGGCCCCAACCAATGCCAGCTCAAGTTGCACCTAGTTACCAATAGCGACCAGCATATCGGCCCCCAACTGTAAGTGGCCATAGCACCGGAGCACCTCGCCCCTCTCTTCCATAAGCTCCCTCACCAGTGCATACTACAGCTCAGAAGGCAGATGTGTTGAAGGATAAGTTCAGGAAGCCAGTTGTGTGCTTCAACTGTCATCAAGTGGGGCACTACTCCAATGTTTGCCCACATCCGAAGTGTCCTTAGGTTCCTATTCCACTTGCCGCCAACCCCGTGGTTCGTGCCCAAGTGAACCACATCACCGCAGAAGAAGCTCAAGAAGCACTAGAAGTGGTATTGGGTATGTTTTCTGTCAACTCAGTTACTTCAGTTGTTTTGTTCGATTCAGGAGCAACGCATTCTTTTATATCTGCATCATTTTTAAAGAAGCATGATTTGAAAACTATGCTCTTAACTAAGACTATGATAATAGCCACCCCTAGGGAGCAAACCCCGGCTGACTTATTTAGCCTGAGTGTGCAGATAGAGATAGAAGGGGTAGAATCTGTGCCAGCAAGAGAGTTACCTTGACCAATGAAGACGGAACAATCGTCTCGTTCAAGATGGAAGGAAGAAGAGTTGAGAGGCCCATGGTGAATCAGATTGCCTTGGAAGAAGTGCTGATTGTCTGTGAGTTCATGGATGTTTTTCCTGAAGATTTTCCTAGTATGCCCTCGAAGAGGGACATTGAATTCAGAATCGACCTTGTACTAGGAACCACTCCCATCTCGAAGCGTCCATACCGAATGGCCGTTAATGAGTTGGCAGAAGTGAAGTGTAACATTGAAGACCTTGAGCAGAAAGGATAAATCAGACCGAGTACTTCGCCTTGGGGAGCACCGGTGATCTTTGAAGAGAAGGACAAGACAAATAGAATGTGTGTTGATTATAGATCCCTGAATGAGGTTACTATCAAGAACAAGTATCCGTTGCCTCGGATTGATGATCTGTTTGACCAGCTGAAAGGAGACTTCGTATTCTCTAAGGTGGATCTCTTATCAGGTTATCATCAGTTGAGAATCAGAGAGGAATACATTCTGAAGACTGCCTTCACATCTAGATATGGCTTGTATGAGTATACCGCAATGTCGTTTGAACTTACTAATTGTTGGACCGGAAACGGCGACCAGAGGGGGGTGAATGGGAGCTTTTAAAATTTCGGGCTAAAAACTAGCCTTCGGTTTCAGTTCTGTCTTCTGCGGAACAGGCTTCGAACACTACCTTCGGAGGTCTGGTTCGGAGGTGCTTTGACAGCTCCGAACGCAGGCTTCGCAGGTTCTAAAGTTCGAAGCCAAGAAGACTTCGCTCCACTATCAATCCTCGAAAATCTACTCTGCTAAGTCAGTGCAGGCTCCGCACACAGGGTGCTTCGAGCAGGCTTCGCACTTCACCCTTTGCAAGAGTGGACACCCTACTGGGGACTTCGACCGAGTACTTGGCAGCAGCAACTGGTGCTGGGCTTCGTACACGAAGGTCTACACGCACACAAACGGACTTCGCTACGGGCTTCGACACAAGAAGCAAAACGGCCTTCGATCAGGGCTTCGCTAGTAATCTGTGAGGTCTGGCCTCAAGTTACACAGAGCGAACGCACGCTGAAAAACACACTTCGCACAAAACACCCTTCGCCTAGACAGGCTTCGGTGCACTATAACTAGCGAGGTATGTAACACGAGCTCAAGCAAAAAGCACAAAGAAGCAGGGCTTCGCCGCTTGAACAAGGAACACAAAAATATTTGAACTCTGGATGAATACAGCGAGGTATGTGGCTACAGGAGCTCAACAGTAAATGCTCAAAGTGTTAAATGTTACCTACCGAGCCCCCATATTTATAGCCCACAGTTCACCCAAAGGAAATGACTACTTTACCCCTAGGGTTTACAAAGGATTTGTCTCTACAGAACTAAGGGGTACAAAAGGTAGTCCACCTTTATTCTGGAGGCTTCTCTGTCAGCATTGCAGAGGGGACAACGTCAGCTATTTGTAGAGCAGACAGTGTCATCCTTTGCAGTCTTTGACCTTCTGCAGCCTCCCTTCGCACGCGAGGGTGCGGTAGCTTCGGCGAGAAGTCTTGAGCCTGGTGGCCTTCGCTTCACCGAAGTCAGTCTCCGATACAGTGACGGTTTTGAGCCGAAGCCGTCAAAGCCCTTGGGCCTTCGCACCAACACCTCCGGAGTGGACCACCACGACTTCGCAGCTTCACCCAGCTCGAACTCCGTCAGTCCGTGTACCGAAGCCATGCAGGCCGAAGCACCATAAGACAACCTCGCTCCGGAGCTAGCCTCGCTCCGAAGTCTTCCTCACTCTGAAGCCCCACCTTCGGAGCACCACCCTTCGAAGTCCCTCCTTCGTCCAAGGCCTCCGCATGAAGCATTCCACGAGCCCTTCGTCGCAGTGTCTCTCCCCGAGCACACTCCTCGACGAGCCTCACCCGGACCATGCCTTCGATGCGCCTCGACTTCTGAGACCTTCGTCGGGTACCTTCGAATGTCTCCCTCCGGAGCACACTTCGAACTCCTTGCCTCCGCAGAGGACTTGATCCATCCAACTCCGAAGTCACTCCTTCCGGAGTACCTTCGAAGTGCCTCACCTCCGAGGACTTTGTCTCGGAGTACCTTCACCCGGAGCCACGCTTCGCACTCTCTGCCTTCACCTGGCACACCTCGACCCGAGGACCGACCCGGACCACCTTCGCAGCCACCGTGACGGAGCTCCCCGCTCCCCTGGCATCAAGCCTCCCGCTTGACCCAGGTTCACCTGCTACGTTCGTCCGTCGCCTCCGAAGTCCCTGCGCACCACAGACAAACAGACAAGTGTATCCAGTACTCCGGAGACCTCTCCGGGTTAGCAACCTCCGGCACACACTCCGGTGTACCGCCCAAAGTACCGAAGCCATCGGTACACACCCAGTCATCGTGTACTGTCGGACCCCTCCGACAGGCACACTCCGCTGCAACAGCTGCAGCAACCAAACCACCGAACACCCTTCGGTGAAACCACCTCCGAACACCCTTCGGAGGTACAACCTCCGAAACCCCTTCGGAGGTACAACCTCCGAACACCCTTCGGAGGTACCCCTTCGAACAGAGGTAAAAAGCCTGTCAATCACTCATCACAAACACCGAAACCAACCCTTGGTTTCTCAATCTCCCCCTTGATGAGTGCATTGACAACCAACTTTAAATCCAAGAAAATTAAAAACTTTCAGCACACAAGTGACCATAAAAACTCAGAAAAGAGCCAAATCATGTCACTTGACAAAAGAATTTTCCTCCCCCTTTCTCAAAAGAGTTAAAAGCCCCTTCGGCAATAAAAACTCCCCCTGACTTAAGTTTTCCCTTTGGCAATAAAGAACCTTCTCCCCCTTTATGTCAAATGTTCTCCCCCTTTGAAAATTATACCCCTTGCGGTAGAGAACGAAGCAAGTCTCTCCCCTTTAGGAATTTCTCCCCCTTTGGCAATGCAAGCATCAAGGAGCATGTAAAAGATGCAAAGCTTCGAAATGAGCAGAATTGCAAAGACATATGAAGCAAAAATATGCCAACAATAACACCAATGATCATGGGCTCAGCTCAAATTAACATTCTCTAAAAACATGATGAAGCATGTGATTTGATCATTTTTGAAATAAAAGCACCACCACTTAGTCAAGGAAACTAGACAAGTAAAAGCAAGGACTGCGCAAAGCTAGTCAATTTCTACTCCAGACAGACAAGTCTAGTTCAAATGGAGCAATGAAAGCAAACTTGATGATCAAAGAATTTTGTTGTTCTTTTCTTAATGCCAGGGGTTATTTGTTTGTCCACCTTATACTTTCCAATCAGGCCAAGCCTAGGCATGAAAACCATAAGAAGCTTAAGGCAATGATTTTGGCAAACACTACACTATCCCAGTTCAGACCAAAGTGCAATGGTAAGCGGTCTAGGATAGAGTAGTGCGACAAACAAACCCACCTGGATCTTTGCATTTAAAGCATGTAAATCATGGAGTTTTTTGATTTTAACTAAGTAAACCAATTGTTGGGCACTTTATGAATATCCATGAAAATGTAGAACAAATTTTCAAGTTGCAATTTTTAGCATCCAATGAAAGTGTCTTGCTATCAAGCAGATAAAAGATAGCTAAAGCAGTCCTGCCTAAACATGCTAGGTTCAAGACTAAGCAGTGAGCACGATTTGATTTTGAAAAGAAAACATCATGCACATGAATGTTTCAGATAAATTAAAAAGAGCTGAGCTGTCATGATGTCATGGATTATAATCAGGCATATAAGTGCAAAAGATGTAAATGCAATTTCAACACAATTAGCAAATGCACATCCATCTAAAACTGCTCCCCTCACAAAATGCCGTAAGGGTGGCAAATACCAAGTTCCCCACTCAAGTAAGCAAATCGAGAAGCATCGAGGGGTTTTGTAAAAATGTCGGCTAGCTGGTGTTGGGTATCAACATACTGAAGTTCAATATCACCCTTCTCATTGTGATCTCTGAGAAAATGATACCGCACATCAATGTGTTTGGTTTTGGAGTGCTGAACCGGGTTGTTTGCAATACAAATAGCACTAGTGTTATCACAGAAAAGTGGAACACTCTTATACTCTAACCCGAAATCCCGCAAAGTGGAAACCATCCACAAAATCTGAGAGCAACAGCTAGCTGCAGCAACATATTCGGCCTCAGCCGTTGATTGTGCAACACTAGACTGTTTGCGGGAAGACCAGCAAACCAGAGATGTACCCAAAAAATGACAAGTACCAGAGGTACTCTTCCTATCAATTCTACACCCAGCAAAATCCGCATCGGAATAACCTCGAAGACATAAAGATGAAGACGCTGAATACCATATGCCAAATTCAAGGGTATGTTTGAGATACCTTAGGATGCGCTTTACCGCTTGGCGGTGCGAAGCTCGTGGTGAAGCCTGAAAACGAGCGCACAGACACACTGCGAAGTGTATGTCCGGCCTCGTGGCAGTCAAGTAGAGGAGGGAGCCGATCATGCTCCGGAACTCCTTCTGATCTACGGCTTCTCCATCTTCGTCAGGATCCAATGCTACAGATGTAGCCATTAGAGTGGCGAGGGGCTTCGCATCGGACATGTCGAACTTCTTGAGCAGGTCCTGGGTGTACTTCGTTTGGTGGACGAAAGTACCTTGTTTGCTTTGCTTGATTTGCAAACCAAGGAAAAATGTAAGCTCGCCCATCATTGACATTTCAAATTCCCTGCTCATGGTATCTGCAAACTCGGCAACCAAAGCATGAGAAGAGCCACCAAAGATGATATCATCCACATAAATCTGAACTAGGAGGAAATCTTTGCCATGCTTGAGAGTAAACAATGTTTTATCAACAGAGCCCATCAAATACCCTCGCTCAAGCAGAAAAGACTTAAGTCTGTCATACCACGCCCGAGGGGCCTGCTTGAGTCCATAAAGAGCCTTATGAAGTTTAAGGACTTTATGTGGGTACTTGGGGTTTTCAAAACCAGGGGGTTGTTTTACATAAACATCTTCACCTATGAAGCCATTAAGAAAAGCACTTTTGACATCCATTTGATAGAGTTTGAATCCCTGGGATGTCGCAAAGGCAAGAAAAATCCTAATGGCCTCAAGGCGAGCAACAGGTGCAAAAGTTTCAGTAAAATCAATCCCTTCTAGTTGAGAAAAGCCCTGAGCTACAAGTCTAGCCTTGTTTCTAACTATAGTCCCATCCTCCCCTTGTTTGTTTTTGAAAATCCATTTTGTTCCAATGAAATGAACATTAGGTGGAGGATCAACTAAAGTCTAGACTTGATTTCTCTCAAAATTTTCAAGTTCTTCATGCATGACATTGATCCAACTAGAATCAGAAAGTGCATGACTAACATCTAAGGGCTCGAAAGAAGCAACAAAAGCGGAATCAATGAAATGAGCATGAGAACATGTTACCCTTTGATCAAGCTCACCAATGATCTGCTCTGGAGGATGCATCCTTTGAACATGGTGTGGAGCCTCGCGGCGGGATGCAGTCTCCCCCTCAACTTGTGCGTTGGAGTGGTCCAAGATGACCGATGTTGAGGTAGTCGTTTCGGGACCTCGTGCCGAAGTAGTTGAAGCGGGGTCAGCTTCGGGGGTCGATGTCGAGGGTAGCAGGGGTTCATCCTCGAATTCTCCGGGATCTTCTTCTTCGAAGATGGTCTGTTCCATGTCGTGTTCATTTGCCTGTTCAAGTGCAGAACTAACAGAGGGGGTTGATTCATCAAAAGTCACATCACATGACTCGATGACAGTGTTAGTTTCCAAGTTATAAACACGATAAGAATGACCATGAGTTGTGTAACCCAAAAAGATCCCGTCAGAAGATCGCGACTCAAATTTATCCAAGTTACCACGTTTTAGGATAAAGCAGCGACAGCCAAAAACTCGAAGATGAGTAACCTTGGGCTGTCTCCCAAAACGTAGCTCATAAGATGTCAAGTTTAAAATTGAGCGCAAGAAGATTCGGTTTGAGATGTAACATGCTGTGTTCATGGCCTCAGCCCAGAATTTTCTAGGAGTCCTATGCTCATCAAGCATCGTCCTAGCCATCTCAACCAAAGTGCGGTTTTTCCTCTCAACAACACCGTTTTGTTGAGGAACCCGCGGAGCAGAGAATTGATGTTCTATGCCATACTCCATGCAAAACTCAACAAAGAGACTATTTTTGAACTCAGTGCCATTATCGTTTCGAATGAATTTCAATGCACCAGGGAGTTCAGTAAAAAGTCTCAAGGCCAAGCTCCGAAAGTGTGAAAACACTTCATCCTTGCTGGCAAGAAAGAAGACCCAAGAGTAACGAGAGAAATCGTCGACAATAACTAATACATACCACTTGTCGCCTAAAGAACTAACCCGAGAAGGACCTACAGTGTCCATGTGGAGAAGTTCTCCGGGTTGTTCAGTCATCACTGTGGTGACTGGCGAATGCGAAGCGGCAATCATTTTTCCATGTCGACAAGGAGCGCAAACTAAATTCTTCTCAAACTTGAGCTTGGGCAATCCTCGGATCAGACCTAGGGCGCTCAGACGAGCGAGCAACTCAAAGCTCATATGCCCTAGTCTCCTATGCCACTTCCAAAGCTCAGATGTCGAATGTGCAACAAGACAATGAGAAGAACCAGACGATTCTGAAAAATCAGCTCCAAAAACTCTCCCTACTCTAAAGATCTTACACACCACAACGTCATCAGAATTGAGCACTTGCGAAGTATCGCGATGAAATCGCACTTCGAAGCCCTCATCAAGCAACTGAGATACAGACAGTAAATTGTATCCCAGGTTTTCAACCAAAGCAACATCTTTGAGAGTGAAATTCGAGTTAATTCTTACCACACCTTTACCTTTCACTTTACTCCTTCGATTGTTTCCGAACGTGATATGTTCCCTTTGCTTGGTTGTGGTGAGGCTGGAGAACCATGCTGCATCTCCGGTCATGTGGCGCGAACAACCGGAGTCCATGATCCACGTGCCCTCCAAGCCTCGATCTGTCGCCTACACATGATAAGAAAATCTCGATCGCTTAGTGCTGGGGTGAGTGAAAAAATGACGAGGCATCCAGCACTGAGTGACACGAGTAGTAGGCGCAGCAAAAGTAGACGGTCTACGCACAGGAAAATCGAAATGATGCAAAGTGCGAGGTCTACCTACATGCTGTGATCGAACAACATGTCGAGGTCTCCTACTCTGACGAGGTACAAAGCTACTCGCCCGAGGTCTACCACCATATGGAACATGGTGAGCACCTCGAGGAGCAAAACCTCTCCGAGAAGCACGAGGAGCCTCAAAAGCAGGACGATAGTAAAACTCAGACTCATGCATACCAAAAGATGGGTAATGCATGTCCTGGTAACTCATCGCCTGAGAGCGTCGCTCATCCTTGATGCGACGAAAACAGAACCCAACCAAATGACCCGCCCGTTGACAATATGAACAATGAAACACTCTCCTCGGGGCACTCTCATGGGTCACAGGAGCAACTCTCACAGGCTCCTTGGGTTTTCTCTGAGTGGTTTTCTTGAGAGGATTTTTCTTGGCAGGAGGAGTGGTTTTCTTTGGTGGTCGGGTAGGCTTCTTGGCTGATGGAGTGTCTAACAGAGCTCTCTCTTTCTCTAGGGTAGTGGGAGAGGTAAAAACAGTTTTGGTTTCACTTTCTGAAGGTATCCTCTCAAAACCCAAACCTAGAGCTAACCGTGCTCTGTCAGCACACATCTTGGTTTTGGCCAAGAGCAAATCCATCCTACCCTTTCCCTCAGTGCATTTATTAACCACGGAAAGGAGGTACTCATTTTCAGACATGAGGTTTTCAGCTCGCTCTCTAACAGTGCCTAGCTGGTCCTTAAGGGTGATGCAAGTGTCACACACAGGCTGCACATCCTTAGAACTACCAGCCCTCTCCAGTCTAGCCTCCAAATCATGAACATGTTTATCACGTAAATTAATGCTCTCGCGTAATAAAGAACATTTCATGCATTCAGTAATATCATGAGGTCTAGAATCCACCTCCAAAAGCTGCTTCTGTGCAGTCTCAAGCTCAGAAAGAGTTTGAGCATGTACAGAACGCAACTGAGCAAGCTCACCCATGACAATAGTACAAGATTCACATTCAGCATCATTAAACTTAGACTTAAGCATGGCATATTTAGTAGAAACAGTTTCTAGCCTAAGTCTAAGGTCTTTCCTTTCTCTAGCGGCTTGCACAAGCAATCTATCCTGACCAAGAACTACTTCATTCAGTTCATCTAGTTTTATTGAAAGCTGGTCATAGGATAGTGGTACCTCAGATGAGTCTAGCTCATCGCCGCTGTGATCGCTGTCGGCCATGAAGCAAAGGCCGGTGAAGTCTCGTCCCTTCTTGTCCTTCTTGTCCTCCTTCCTTGGGGACTCCTCCTCCTCAGAGCTCGACTCCTCAGTTGAGGATGTGTCGATGTCGCTGAGAGCAGCAACAAATGCTCTGGAAGTGACTTTGGCTACTTTCTTAGCCATCTTGCCGCGCTTGCCCTTCACAAAGGGTCTCCTCTCCTTCTTGTGGTATTTGGGGCGCTCACTCTCATCTCTCTTCTTGAGCTTAGGGCAATTTGCCTTAATGTGAGAGGTGTCGCCACATTCATAGCAACCACTAAAACCACTTCTCCTCTGATCCCGTCTCTCATGATGAAAGCGGGTAAACCTCGGGGCAATGAGAGCAAGCTCATCATCATCTAGAGTGTCCACCTGCTCCTTTGTGACGGAGACCAGGGAGGACAAAGCAAAACCATCTGCAAAAACACAAGTGCCAGATGTGCTTGGTTCTGCATTGGTGCCACGGCTAGTGCTAGAAACCAATGCCAATGGCTGTGGCAAAGAGCTTCTGTGCACTGCAAGAGATGCCTTGACAATCTCTGTGGACTTCAGCTTGCTAAAGAGCTCATCACAGGTCAATGTGTCATAACCTGTGGACTCCTCAATGCTGGATATCTTTACTTCCCATATGCTACGGTCAAGAGCATAGAGAAGCTTGATAGCCCTATCATGGTCATTGTAAGCAAGCGTCCCGTTGGATCGCAAGTTACTCACTATCGCATCAAAGCGAGAAAACATGGCATCTATAGATTCACCAGGTGCCTGCACAAACAGCTGATACTGTTGGTTGTAGGTGCTTTGGCGCCTGGCCTTAATCTGCGTAGAGCCCTCATGAAAGACAGTGAGTGTTGTCCAAATCTCCCTAGCAGTCCTAAGGTGCTGCACCCTATCGAACTCACTTCTGCTCAAACCAATGAACAATATATTTCTTGCCTTCGAGTTGGCATTATACTGATCTTTCTCTGTTTGAGAGGTGCGAGTCTCAGGGATGGAGTATTGTGAGTCCACAATCTCCCAAATTGCATTTCCTTGGCTTAGCAAGTAAGCCTCCATGCGCACCTTCCAGTATGCAAAATCTGTCCCATCGAACAGAGGAATTTTACTGCCTCTATCCATGTCGCCAACAGATCACAAAACCAGTTAAGGTCAACTGGTGATCTTAACCTGCTCTGATACCAATTGTTGGACCGGAAACGGCGACCAGAGGGGGGTGAATGGGAGCTTTTAAAATTTCGGGCTAAAAACTAGCCTTCGGTTTCAGTTCTGTCTTTTGCGGAACAGGCTTCGAACACTACCTTCGGAGGTCTGGTTCGGAGGTGCTTTGACAGCTTCGAACGCAGGCTTCACAGGTTCAAAAGTTCGAAGCCAAGAAGACTTCGCTCCACTATCAATCCTCAAAAATCTACTCTGCTAAGTCAGTGCAGGCTCCGCACACAGGGTGCTTCGAGCAGGCTTCACACTTCACCCTTTGCAAGAGTGGACACCCTACTGGGGACTTCGACCAAGTACTTGGCAGCAGCAACTGGTGCTGGGCTTCGTACACGAAGGTCTACACGCACACAAACGGACTTCGCTACGGGCTTCGACACAAGAAGCAAAACGGCCTTCGATCAGGGCTTCGCTAGTAATCTGTGAGGTCTGGCCTCAAGTTACACAGAGCGAACGCACGCTGAAAAACACACTTCGCACAAAACACCCTTCGCCTAGACAGGCTTCGGTGCACTATAACTAGCGAGGTATGTAACGCGAGCTCAAGCAAAAAGCACAAAGAAGCAGGGCTTCGCCGCTTGAACAAGGAACACAAAAATATTTGAACTCTGGATGAATACAGTGAGGTATGTGGCTACAGGAGCTCAATAGTAAATGCTCAAAGTGTTAAATGTTACCTACCGAGCCCCCATATTTATAGCCCACAGTTCACCCAAAGGAAATGACTACTTTACCCCTAGGGTTTACAAAGGATTTGTCTCTACAGAACTAAGGGGTACAAAAGGTAGTCCACCTTTATTCTGGAGGCTTCTCTATCAGCATTGCAGAGGGGACAGCGTCAGCTTTTTGCAGAGCAGACAGTGTCAGCCTTTGCAGTCTTTGACCTTCTGCAGCCTCCCTTCGCACGCGAGGGTGCGGTAGCTTCGGCGAGAAGTCTTGAGCCTGGTGGCCTTCGCTTCACCGAAGTCAGTCTCCGATACAGTGACGGTTTTGAGCCAAAGCCGTCAAAGCCCTTGGGCTTTCGCACAATCGCACCAACACCTCCGGAGTGGACCACCACGGCTTCGCAGCTTCACCCAGCTCGAACTCCGTCAGTCCGTGTACCGAAGCCATGTAGGCCGAAGCACCACAAGACAACCTCGCTCCGGAGCTAGCCTCGCTCCGAAGTCTTCCTCACTCCGAAGCCCCACCTTCAGAGCACCACCCTTCGAAGTCCCTCCTTCGTCCAAGGCCTCCGCATGAAGCATTCCACGAGCCCTTCGTCGCAGTATCTCTCCCCGAGCACACTCCTCGACGAGCCTCACCCGGACCATGCCTTCGATGCGCCTCGACTTCTGAGACCTTCGTCGGGTACCTTCGAATGTCTCCCTCTGGAGCACACTTCGAACTCCTTGCTTCCGCAGAGGACTTGATCCATCCAACTCCGAAGTCACTCCTTCCGGAGTACCTTCGAAGTGTCTCACCTCCGAGGACTTTGTCTCGGAGTACCTTCACCCAGAGCCACGCTCCGCACTCTCTGCCTTCACCTGGCACACCTCGACCCGAGGACCGACCCGGACCACCTTCGCAGCCACCGTGACGGAGCTCCCCGCTCCCCTGGCATCAAGCCTCCCGCTTGACCCAGGTTCACCTGCTACATTCGTCCGTCGCCTCCGAAGTCCCTGCGCACCACAGACAAACAGACAAGTGTATCCAGTACTCCGAAGACCTCTCTGGGTTAGCAACCTCCGGCACACACTCCGGTGTACCGCCCAAAGTACCGAAGCCATCGGTACACACCCAGTCATCGTGTACTGTCGGACCCCTCCGACAGGCACACTCCGCTGCAATAGCTGCAGCAACCAAACCACCGAACACCCTTCGGTGAAACCACCTCCGAACACCCTTCGGAGGTACAACCTCCGAAACCCCTTCGGAGGTACAACCTCCGAACACCCTTCGGAGGTACCCCTTCGAACAGAGGTAAAAAGTCTGTCAATCACTCATCACAAACACCGAAAACAACCCTTGATTTCTCACTAATGCTCCAGCTTTCTTTATGAACATGATGAACAACGTCTTTATGGAGTTTCTAGACAAGTTCATTGTGGTGTTCATTGATGATATTTTGATATACTCGAAGATGCTAGAAGACCATGAAGCTCATCTCTGTATGACATTGGGCAAGTTTAGAGAACAACAGTTGTATGCTAAGTATAGTAAGTGTGAGTTTTGGGCATTAGAAGTGATGTTTCTGGGTCATGTCATATCAGCCAAAGGAATATCCGTAGAACCCGTCACAGTTGAAGCCATCACCGACTGGTTGCAGCCTACATCAGTGTTAGAGATCCGGAGTTTTCTTGGATTGGCGTGTTACTACTGTCGTTTCATCGAGAACTTCTCTAAGATTGCTAAACTCATGACAAGACTATTGCAGAAAGATGTAAAGTTCAAGTGGACACTAGACTGTGAAGAGAGCTTTCAGACCCTAAAGAAGAAGTTAGTTTCAGTGCCAGTGTTGTCTCTACCAGATATTCGAAGGGACTTTCATGTGTATTGTGATGCTTCTCGCCAAGGGCTCAGATGTGTGTTGATGCAGGATGGGAAGGTGATATCCTACGCCTCTCGCCAGCTTCGACCTCACGAGCTAAATTATCCTACTCACGATTTGGAGTTAGCGGCTATAGTGCATGCTTTGAAGATTTGGAGGCATTACCTCATCGGCAACAGGTGTGAAGTGTTCATAGATCATAAGAGCCTAAAGTATATATTTACTCAGCCAGATTTGAACCTCAGGTAAAGAAGATGGCTAGAGCTGATTAAAGACTATGATTTGGGGATTCATTACTATCCAGGCAAGGATAATGTAGTGGCCGATGCTTTGAGTCATAAAGGATACTGCAACGCCTTGATTCTGCTAGACGAAGCTCCTATGTTATGTCGAGAGATGGAAAGATTGAATCTGGGAATTACTACCTGAGCATACCTTGCTTCGCTCGAGGTGAAACCGACATTATAAGATCAAATCCGCGATGCTCAAAAGGAAGACCCCGATATCGCCGACATCAAGAAGAATATGAGAAAAGGGAAAGCCCCAGGCTTCTCGGAAGATGAAATGAGAATAGTTTGGTTTGAGAATCGTCTTTGTGTACCAAATAAGCCAGAGTTGAAAGCTACTATCCTAAAGGAAGCCCATGATACTTTGTACTCTATCCATCCTGGAAGTACGAAGATGTATCAAGATTTGAAAGAGAATTACTAGTGGGTCAGTATGAAAAGAGAAATTGCTGAGTATGTGTCGATGTGTGATACTTGTTAGTGGGTCAAAACAGAACACCAAAGGCGAGCAAGACTGTTACAACCCCTTAAGGTTCCCAAGTGGAAATGAGAAGAAGTCGGTATGGACTTTATTACTGGTTTGCCCAGAACTCAAGTAGGTTACGACTCAATATGGGTGATTATTGATCGTTTGACTAAAGTGGCTCACTTCATAGCAGTCAAGACAACCTACAGTGGCCCTAAGTTGGCAGAATTGTATATGGCAAGGATAATGTGTTTGCACAGTATTCCGAAGAAGATCGTATCAGACAGAGGAAGTCAATTCACTTCAAAGTTCTGAAAAAATCTGCAAGAAAAATAGAAGAGCTTGGCACTCAGTTGAACTTCAGTACAACGTATCATCCTCAGACAGATGGTCAGACAGAAAGGTCAATCAGATTCTAGAAGATATGTTAAGAGCTTATGCTTTAGATTTTGGAGGTTCTTGGGATAAAAATTTGTCGTATGCCGAGTTCTCCTACAACAACAGTTATCAGGCAAGTCTATAAATATCACCGTTTGAAGCTCTGTAAGGTCGCAAGTGCAGAACCCCTTTGCTTTGGGATCAGATCGGAGAGAGTTAAGTTTTTGGGATAGATATTCTTCGTGAAGCTGAGGCAAAGGTTAAGATTATACATGACATGTTAAAGATAGCTCAGTCTCGCTAGAAGAGTTATGCCGACAATCGCCGCTGAGTCTTGTCATTCGAGGAAGGAGATCATGTCTATCTCCGAGTCACCCCTCTTCGTGGTACTTAAAGGTTTAACATGAGAGGCAAGTTGGTACCTCGCTTTGTTGGGCCTTTCTTGGTTACAAGTCACCGAGGAGAAGTCGCTTATGAGTTAGAGCTGCGAGCGTCTCTGTCAGGTGTGCACAATGTGTTTCATGTGTCGCAGTTGAAGAAGTGTCTTCGAGTGCCTACTGAGCAAGCCGACCATCAGCAGTTAGAGATACAAGAGGATCTAATGTATGTTGAGAAGCCTGTCCGCATTCTGGATACCAATGAGCGAGTTACGAGAAGACGAGTTATCAAGTTCTGCAAGGTTTAATGGAGTAACCATTCGCCAGAAGAGGCAACATGGGAAAAGGAGGATGAGTTAAAGGCTTCGCATCCCGAGTTATTCGAAGGTCGTTTTGAATATCGAGGATGAGATTCTTTGTAAGGGGGTAGGTTTGTAACACCCATATTTTCAAACCAGCCAAACTAAAATTTAAAACCAAATTCGAATTCAAAATTATTTTAAAAGCAGAAAGGTTTTGCAATTTAAAACTTTGAGCTAAACTTTTGAATTTTGAATTTTAATAATTTTGTAAGGATCCTAGAGCCCAAAATTTAATTTACAAAATTATTTTATAATTTTTGAGCTTCGAATTCATAATTCAAACTTCAAAACCAATTTTCTGAATTATTTTTATTCGAAAAAGCTTTGTAATCCTTAATGGGCCGCAACCTCGAATCTTCTTGGCCGGCCCAGTCCAGCCCGCCCCTCCCTATTTCTCTCTGCCGCGTGAGGCCCGCCTGTCAGCGCAGCTTGCCCGCGTCCGCGCGCGCCCCGCTCCCTTTGTCGTTGGGCCCCGCTCGTCAACCGCGCCCCCTCTCGCGCCACTGACCGCCCGGTCCCTCCTGTCAGCCCCCACGCCCCTCTCGCTAGCGCCCTTTTTCTCCCTTTCTCTCTGCTCCATCGTAACAGTAATTCTGTTTTCGCCGGTGCCCTCCACAAGCTTCTAGAATCCCCTCCCCCCTCAATCTGGACCGTATTTAAACCCTGCAACCGAATTCATAACAAAATTTTGCCCTCGCTCATTCCCCTCACCGGATTTTGCTCTCGCGCATCTCGGTTCCCCCGCCTCTGCTTCCGCTCCCAGTCTCCAATGGCCGCCGCTGGTGATCGCCTCCGCCCTTGCCGACCGTAGCATCGAGTCCGCCGCTGTCCGCGCATCCTCGACACCACCTCGGTTCGTGCCCTCGGCCACTGGAGCGCCCACATCACCGCCGACCCGAAGCTCCTCTCCACCAATACCTCGCCGCTGGTCACCTTCTGTCGTCGAGCTTCACCGTCTCCAGTACCCTCGGACTCCCCATCCCCTCATCTTTCCATTTTAACGTTTTATTTAGAGTTCTGTTGGTCGCCGGTCGCCGCCGTTCGGCCGGTGCCAAGGAACGAAGCCCTCGGCTTCCCCCATGCCGCGCACGTGCCGGACGCGACGGCAACCGTCGGATCTCGGTGAATCGGTATGTTTTAATCTTAATCGTTCGTTGTGACTTAAACTCCCAATTTAATCTCATGCGTCCACATGGCGTACCCCTTCGCCTTTTAATCCTGGTCGTTCAATCTCATTAAAACCTCCCGCTTCACTGCCGACCGCCCGATCTGGATCCTACGGCCCATGATGGCCCAGTCCACGCGCATAGTGCGTGGGTGAACGGTGGGTTCGGTCTACTGTGGATCAGGACCGTTTTAATTTGATTTTAAAATTCCAGAAATGCTTTTAAACTTCAGAAATTCATAGTAAATGCAAATTAACTCCGATTGAGCCCATTCAAATTTCAGAAAATTCATAAAATTATTCTCTACATTTTGATGTACTTTATTTGTGCTGTTCATGCTGTCTTATGTACTGTTTTATTTGTTTTGTCTCGGTTTGCGGGCTAATTATAGGTCGACGCCGTCGAGGATCCACCTACGCACTTCGAGGAGTCATATATGTACTGTGAGGAGTCAGGAAAGTCACACCCCACCCCTTGAGCATGCTTGAACCCATGATTTCATATAAATGCTATAAAACATAGGTTATAAATGCATGTTAGAACACACTTTTGATTATTTAGTTAATGTTTAGTCAAATCCTTGATGTACAAACCCAAGCCATGCTTTGTACCATGTTCTCCTTGTCACCTTATACTGCTTAATAGTTAGTGTTCTAATGTAGAGGCACACTTGCTAGTATTTCTTTAATACATACTATTAGATAGGTGGATCATCTCTATAGCCTTGTTATATCATGTCTCATTGTATTTCTGAGTTGTGATACATGGAGCTTGGAGAATGGTGATGTGTTGATCATGGTGGGTTCCGGGTGCAAACTCGGGCATTGGTTAGTCACACCTAGGGCGCTATAAGGACCGGTCCGCGGGATCTGTTGTGAAGCATACCAATACTAATAACCACAAGTCTAATGGTAAGGCCTAATCTGAAGTATGGATTGATTCAACTTGATGCACTGAGCAGAGGGGACAAGTTCATCAATCAGGAGTTACCTAGTGATGGCTTGGTCCGATGAGGCACGAATAAGGGTCTACGTCTACCAATATGGGTCTGCCCATGACATTATGGGTGAGATCTCAGTGGAGTGTCGATGAAACCTGGTGTGGTTATCCTCTTGTTGAGTTGATTCATATGACGGGTTTTGGCATGAGTTCATTCGGGGTTATGTGGTGTCATCTCGACACATGGTTGTGTGTGGGAGCGAGTGCCTTGTGGGTGAGGAGCCATGCTGAATAGCGTGGGCCTCATGGCTCTAGAGGTGATGAGTCATTGTCAACGATAGTCATCAAGGACTGAAGAAGAGAAGAGATCTGCTGTTTCATGGGCCGCGTGTGACTCAGGTACACGGGCAGCGAGCGACTGTCGGGCAGAGGAGGCTGCGAAGTCGGGCTGGCCCAATCCGGGTGCATGGGCCAGAAGCAGTAGAAGACCCACTGGGCTGTTGACCAGGACTGACTCAGGTACACGGGCGGTGAGCGATTGCCGGGCTGAGAGAGCTGCGGAGTCGGGCCGGCCCAATCCGGGTACCTGGTGCAAAGCTGGTGGAGGCTTTGTCAGCTTCAGCGTAAAACTGACAACCGTTGATTCTGTATCCGACTGTCCAGAAGAATAGCTTCAGGATATGTCATCTGTTACTCTAGGCCCACAGTCAGTCAGTTGTGTCTGTAAAAATACCTAAGGGCAGTAGAGTCTTTTTCTGTATTTTTGAGTCTGTAAAAACCCTAAGGGGCTGGTAGAATATTCCTAGTGTTGGGCTGCCTATAAATAGCACCCCAATCCCTAGGGTTTGGACTACCCTTTTGTGCTGAAATCAAATCCAACTTTTTGGGTCACTTTGTCTCCCTTCTCTCTCCTGTGTGCGCCGCCAGGACTTGCCCCTCACTGTTCTTGCATTATTTTGGCTCAAATCTCTTGGATGCTTTAATGCTTTGGTCCCTGGTGAATTTATTGGCTGCATTTTGTTCGGTTTGGGGAGTTATTGCGCTGGATTCGGACTGGTGTATTTAGTTCTTGAGGAGAAGCTTCTTCTGTTGCTTCCGTTCTTCACGAACTGAGTACTAGTTCTTGCTGCTGCAAGTAGTACTACTTTTCTGTAGCTACAGTACTTGCTGCCAGCTTTTTACCTTCTACTGTACTGCCTGTTTGATCGAAGCAGCATGGAGTAAATGCCTTTTTGACTGTTTCTGTGAAGTCATTTTCCTTTGTTCGAAGTCCCTCAGCTCCGTGAGGCAGGCTTCGATCTAACCTTACTTGAAGGCTTCGCCTCAGTCTTCGTACTTTGTTTTGTGCTCTGTGTTGCTAAAGTTTCGAAGCAGTTTTCACATTGACAGCGTTACATACTTCGAACTTTAGTGCGAAGGGGCTTCGGTCCTATCTGTTCGAAGTCCATACTTCGACACGTTTTGAGGTTGGGATCGAAGCTTGTGGCTCCGCTAGGCTTCGCACTGATTTCTGTGTAGCGTGTCACCCTTCGCCTCTCTTTTCGGAGCTCGCTCTTTTCGAAGGTTGAGCATTGGCTTCGGACTTGATTTTCTGTCTCGTAACAGACTTCGCTTCTACGTTTCGAAGGTTGTCTGTTTGTGTGTTCGAAGCTTTGTGTTCGAAGGTTCGTGTTCGAAGGTTTAGCTTCGAGACTTTCGGTTCGAAGTACCTTCGAAGTCTTGTCTTCGAAGTGCATACTTCGAAGCAAGCTTCGGCACTGTTTTTACTTCGCTCCGAAGTTCGTGAGTCGAAGCTGTGTGCGAAGACTTGTCTTCGAAGTGCATACTTCGAACCAAGCTCCGGCACTGTTTCTTTTCTTCGCTCCGAAGTACTCTTCGCTTCTTACCACTTCGAACTAGGCTAGATAGTGTCACCTTCGGCTTTTCGGACAGACTCAGTCAACATCCTCCGAAGCAGACTTCGACGTGCGAAGGGGGCTTCGCCAAGTACCGAACAGGAGACAACTTTGGACAGTAACTTCTCTTTTCACTTTATACATACTTAGATTATTTCATTGAGAAGTATAGGGCTGTTACAACTTGTTTATCTGCCTAGTTGCACCACTTTAGTTTTACACTGTTTAATCATCAGTTGCTTCTAGGTTAGAAACCTTTAGACTTAGGCCTACTGTCTACTTTCTGCTACATAGTATTTTTGAGGTGCGTTGGGTATTGGGAACAGGCCATAGATTCGAAAGAATTTTTAAGGCGCCCATTCACCCCCCCTCTGGTCGCTACTTTCGGTCCTACAAGTGGTATCAGAGCGAGGTTAGGGTTTTTCCATACCTTAACCGGTTCTAAACCCCAGTAGTGACTATGACGTCTCCTGGCAAGGTCCCGTCCTTGGAAGCCTATGGCTATAATTATTGGAAGACTCGCATGCGAGCCTATCTCATGAGCCAGGGTTCGGACATATGGGACATTTGCGTTCACACCACGTTTGTCATTCTGCCAGTTACTGAGCAAGGTACTGCTGGTATCATTGCTCAGCATCTGAGCAACAGTAAGGCTGTGAACATTTTATTTTCTGGCTTAGGTCCCGCTGAATTTGAGCGAGTGAGTCATCTCTCCACTGCGAGAGAGATCTGGGCTACCCTCAAGGCACACCATGAGGGAACAGCACAGGTCAAGGCTCGGCTCTATCAGACCTACCGGCGTGAATATGAGAATTTCACACAGAAGCCGGGTGAATCTGTTGAAGCCTTGTTTGGTCGCTTTCAGTCGATCATTAACAAGCTTCGGGACAACAAGGCTGAGGGTGCTCAGTTAGTCTCAGATCATGAGCAGGCGCTCAAGGTTCTTCATACCTTGGACCCAAAGATCTGGGAGATCAAGGTATCATCTATCGTTGAGAGTACTTCATACGATACCTTGACCATCTCTGAGTTATTTAGCAAGCTAAAGGCCACTGAGGTAGATATCCAGTTGAGATCAAATCTCACTGGCTCTGGATCAAAATCCCTGGCCCTTGCTACACCTTCTGTTGATCCCTCTGCCGTGAGTTGTGCTGGGTTCTCCTTGATGTCTATCACTGAGGACCAGCTTGAGTTGTTGGGAGATGATGATTTGTGTCTCTTTAACAACCGGGTGCGTCGTGTCTATGATAAAAGAATGTTCAAAAGACACGGCACAAAATCCGGATGCTTTGAATGTGGTGATCCAGGACACTTCATCGCCGACTGCCCCAAGCGCAGTGGATACAAGAAGGGCGCCGGCAGCAACTTCCACGACTCCGGCAAGCATGAGAGCCCCTCCTTCATAAAGGGCAAGCCGAAGACTCGGTTCTTCAAGAAGGCCCTGAAGGACTACCGGCGAGAGAACAAGAAGCGCGACAAGGCCTTCTTCGCCGAGATGGAGAAGAGCTACTCCAAGAGATCCACGTCTTCTTCCTCTTCATCGAGCTCAAGTGATGAGGAGATTACCATCAAGAAGGGGAAGGACAAGGATGATCCGGCGGGCCTCTGCTTCATGGCTTTCGGAGACAAGCCAAAGAGCCGCTCACACCAGCGCCGAAGATCCCGCAAGAGCTTCTGCTCCATGGCTCTTGGGGATAGAGAAGAAAAGAGCTCCTCCGACGACTCCGACGACGACGATAGCAAGGTATCATCTTATGAGCGCGAAATTGTAGATTTACTAGAGAGCAATCGTCAGGAGTTGAAGTATCGGGAGAAACTGCTTAGGGGGGCTAAGAAAAGAATAGACGAATTAGAAAGTGAGCTTGCCGTGGCCAACGGTAGGATTGAGAGTCTATCCTCTTCCCCTTGCTTGGGTGATAGCAGTGAGTGCCCGAAGTGTGAGGTGCTTCTGTGTGACCTGTCGACTCTGAAGTCCAGGTACACAGAAAGGGTTGAAGAGAGGGACGCTTTGGCCACTGAGCTTGAAAGCGCTCAGCTGGAGCTGAAAGATGCTCAAGCCACTGTCGTCGCACCCTGTGTTGATTGCCCATCTCATCTAGCTACCTTAGCTGAGCTGAAATCCAAGGGCGATGAACATTTGGGTGATTTAGAGAGGTTGAGAGCTGAGCTTGCGCAGACTAGGCTAGAGCTTGAGACACTGTCAGTTCCACCCACTGTTTGTGAGAACTGCCTGTCTCTTAGAATGGAATTAATTAAGCTGAAAGCCGAGAAGTCTGTCCAGGTAGAGAGTGAGTGTGAGACCTGCTTGTCTCAGGTGGAGGTTCTAGCTTCCTTGAGAGAGGAGCTAGCAGATTCTCAAAATGAGAACTTTTACCTCCGTTCTATCCTGAGTTGGATCAGTGCCAGAGAGCCACAGCTCGGCATGATGATCCAGCAGTTCAAGAGGCAGGATGGGTTTGGGGTAGGTTATACCTACACCAAGGCTGACTTTGAGAGTGCCATCAGCCGGGCAGTGGAGTGGAGTAAAATGACTCCAGAGCAGAGGTATCCCAAGACTCACTCCACTGAGACCTCCCAGGCTTGTCAGCCCAAGGATGGAGTAATCCATGAACCATCTAAAGCTCCACCCAAGAAACCTATCTGGGTCCCAAAGCCCAAAAATCTCCACACTTCTCTTGATTCTCTTCCTGGACCCTCTCAGCCCAAGAAGACCACACCAAACACTACCAAGCCTAAGAACCCCAAGCCTCAACCACATCCCAAGAAGCCTACCTATCATTGTGATTTTTGTCAGAGAGACGGGCATCTTGCGGAGTTTTGCTTCAGGAGGAAGCGGGTTGAGAGAGCAGAGAGGGCTCGTAGTGATCAAGTGCAGTTCTACCAGCAGGGTGGTAGACTGCGTGTTCCTCGGCGCGGGGAGAGGCTGGAGGCCAGGCCGCGTCGTGTAGGTGGTGGTAGAGGAGACGGCTTTCTTGCCCGTGCTCCAGTTGGTGGTGTTCGTTCCGGCAGAGTTCCAGACCAAGTTGGCTACGGTTCTGGACCTCGTGGCCGTAGGGTTAGGAAGAACCGTGGACCGCGCTTTGAGCCGCGTTTTGGTCCAAACTCTTTTGATGGTTTTCGCTTTCCATCTTTTGAGCAGATGGCTCGACACTGGTTTAGCTCTTTTGCTAAACCTGGTGCCGGACCATTTGCTCCCACTTACAGACATTGATTGTGCAGGACCGGGGACTGGAGGATGTTTGGATCATGGACTCAGGATGCTCTCGCCACATGACGGGACATCGCAGATGGTTCTCCAGTCTCACTCCCCCGAGCTCCAAAGAGTATATCACGTTCGGGAACAGCGGTCAAGGGAAAGTAAGTGGCATAGGCTCAATCAGCATCTCAAACCATTTCTCTTTAAAGAATGTTGCTTTGGTTAAAAATCTGAACTTTAATTTAATATCTGTTTCGCAACTTCTTGAGGATGGTTTGGAAGTGCGTTTTAAGAAGGGCAATTCTTCTGTGGTTGATTCTAGAGGGTCTTTGGTTTGTCAGATTTTACCCTTCGGTAAAGTTTTTCGAATTGACTTCTCTAGTTCTTTTGGCCCTTCTCGCTGTTTGATTGCTGGATCCTCTTCTGAGCTCTGGAAGTGGCATAGGAGGTTAGGTCATTTGAGTTTTGATCTGCTAGTCAGGTTAAGCTCTATGGACCTCATCCGAGGATTGCCCAAGCTTAAAATGGAGAAGGATCTAGTTTGTCATCCTTGTCGTCATGGGAAAATGGTTGCCGCTTCTCACTCACCTGTGACTCAGGTGATGACTACGTATCCAGGCGAGCTTTTACATTTGGACACTGTGGGTCCAGCTCGGGTACGCTCAGTCGGTGGGAAGTGGTATGCACTTGTGATTGTTGACGACTTTTCTCGTTTCTCGTGGGTTTTCTTTTTGGAGTCTAAGGATGAAACTTTTCAATTTGTCCATGACCTGATTTTGAAGCTGAAGAATGAGAACAATGGTCGGATGCGAGCAATTCGCTCCGACAACGGCTCAGAGTTCAAAAACTCTCAGTTCGTCAGCTTCTGTGGTGATCAGGGTCTGGACCATCAGTTTTCTTCTCCTTACACTCCCCCACAGAACGGCGTTGTGGAACGAAAGAACCGCACGCTAGTTGAGATGGCCAGGACGATGCTCGATGAGCACAGGACTCCTAGGCGTTTTTGGGCTGAAGCCATGAACACGGCTTGCTATCTTGCCAACCGTATTTTTCTTCGAGCTTACATTGGTAAGACTTCATATGAGTTGCGGTTTGGCAGACAGCCCAAGGTGACCCACTTGCGAGCGTTTGGCTGCAAGTGCTTTGTGCTCAAGAAGGGAGGGCATTTGGACAAGTTTGAGTCTCGTTGCTGGGATGGTATTTTTCTTGGTTATGCATTGCATTCTCGAGGCTTCCGTGTTTGGAACCTCGAATCCCAGCTGCTTGTCGAGACGTGTGAGGTTTCTTTTGATGAGTCCTTGCCTTCTTTGACTCCTTCTTTTGAGCTCTCTGGTGATGATGAGCTCGGAGAGTCCATCTTCGAGGAAGATGAGGACACTCCAGCTGCTGTTGAGGGAGGGCCTTCTGCATCCCCCGCAGAGCCCACACCCTCTGTGACTTCGACTGATGATGAAGGCGGACCTCTGATCACCTCTTCCACCTCGATCGAGCCCCTTCAGTCGAGTCCAGAGGTGCCGGCTGCTGACTCCGGTGAGGTGACTTCAGATCACCAGGGAACCCGAGCAGTTCAGCGTGACCACCCCTCAGAGCTCATCATTGGTGATTTGACTGAGAGGACTTTGCGTTCTTCTGCCTCTCTCGCTGTGTTTGCTGAATCTGTGTTTGTTGCATCTTTTGAACCCAGAGACATTTCTCATGCTCTTTCTGATTCTAATTGGATTAATGCTATGCAAGAAGAGCTTGAGAATTTTGTCCGCAATCGGGTTTGGACACTAGTTGAGCCGCCACCAGGATGCAACCCCATAGGCACCAAGTGGGTATTCAAGAACAAACAAGGTGAAGATGGGGTTGTGGTGCGCAACAAGGCTCGACTAGTTGCCCAGGGTTATTGCCAAAAGGAAGGTATTGACTTTGAAGAAACCTTCGCTCCTGTTGCCCGTCTTGAGTCCATTCGTATTCTTTTAGCTTTTGCTGTTTCGAAAGGTTTTAAGCTTTTTCAAATGGACGTTAAGAGTGCTTTTCTGAACGGGTTTATAGAGGAGGAGGTTTATGTTAGGCAACCCCCCGGTTTTGAGAACCTGTAACACCCCAAAAATTAAAAGGAATAAAATAAAAAGAAAATATTATTTAAATCATTTCTGAATTTATTACTAAAGAAAAATCACCAAAAGAACCCAAATAAAGCCAAACAGGGAGAAATACTCAAAATCTGGACTTGAAATTTTTATGAGATGAACTAGAGCCCAAATATAATTTTAGGAATTTTTACAAATTTTTATCAACAGTGATTCAACCCTTAATTAAATAAATGAATTACTGGAATTATTTTAAATCGAAAATCAGATTTAAATCCTTAACGGGCCTCAACCCAGAAACTTCCCCCAGCGGCCTTTTTGGCCCAGCCCATCGCCACCCTCTCGCTGACAGGAGGGGCCCGCCTGTCGGCGCCGCCCTCCTCTCTCTCCTCCCGCCCGCGCCCGCCTGGACCCACTCGTCAGCCCCCTTGCGCCCACTGTCCGCCCGGCCCCGCCTGCCATGCCTTTCCTTTCCTGATTCGCCCGCTGACAGGTGGGGGCCACCTGTCAGGATCGTCTTCCTCGTTGGAAGGGGATCCCCTTTCTTCCCCGCCGGCGATCTCCTTCCTTTTTCGCCGCCGGCCGCCCGCATTCGTCTGGATTCGCCTCGGATCACCTTCCCCAATCGCCGGTGATCTCCTTCCATGTAAACCCGACGCGTTTTACCGTGTATAGAAGCTCGGCCGAGAGTTAGGAAACCCTCGCCGGAGTTCTTGGAAACCCTCGGTTCCCTTCCCTCCTTACGCCGGCGAGCCCCTATAAATAATCCCCTTCGGCCACCGCCCTCAGCCACACCGCCTAAACCCGAGCTAAAGCACTCCCACGCGCTCCCTCTCGATTTTAGGCTCCTCCCCTCTGCTCCACCTCCGGCGAGCCCTCGCCGTCGACTCCGGCCTCCCCTGCCCTATCCACCGCCACCGTCGAATCCGTCGTCGACCGCCCTACCTCGGCATCCACTCCGTTGGTCGAGGACGCCGCCGGATCGCCGTCGCCGACGACCACCCGAGAAGACCTCGTCGTCTACCCTCGCCGTCGTCGCCGCCCGTCCCCCATCTTCGCCGTAGAAGGTATGATCATAACCCCCCTCGCCTCCGCATTCCATTTTTGGCCCTAGCTAGGCCGTAGGCGCTCGCCGCCGCCGCTGCCACCGCGCCCGAGGCCTCGCCGTCGCCGGAGACGAAGGGTACTCGAGCCCTTAGCGCGTGCCGTGCCGGATCCCCTCTGAGCCGCACGATCCGGATCGGACGGCACCGATTAGATCCTGTGGGATCTAATCTGAGCCCTTGGATCTGGTCAAAGCGGTATCACTCGCTCACGGCCGTCGATCGCAACTTAAACCCCTGGACTGATCTCGAGCGTCCACGTCGTACCGCTTCGCGAGATTTAATCGTGGCCGTTCAAATTCATTTACGCCTCCCGCCTCGCGTCCGACCGCCAGATCCAGATCCGACGGCTCTGGATCGGCCGGTCCACGCGCATAGTCACGGGTTCACGGTGAACCTGGTTCACCGTGGACCAGAGACTGAATTTAGTTTAAATAAAATTCCAGAAAAATTGTTTAAACTTCAAAAATTCATATCTTGCTCATTTTAACTCCAAATTTCACCATTCAAATTTTGTTAGAACCAGAATATTATTCTCTACACATTAATACAATAAAAACAGTATGTTTCTGTTACTTAAAATATTATTAATAAATAAATGAATAAAATCCCTTAGGGTTGAAATTAAAAATACAGAAAATAAAATAGGGAAAATTCTAAAATATTAAACTTTACTGTTTTGAACAAAACCTTGAAATATTAAAAATATTACTTCACATAATCAAACCTACAAATGTGTATGTTTAATATTTGGTGAATTTTATCTGTTTATTGAATGTATTGTTTATTTTCCGTATCGAGAAGACTACGAGTTCGTCGAGGAGCAGGAGTTCTACCCCGAGGTTCCTCCATCCCCATTTGCTGAGCAAGGCAAGTCATCGACCGTCTCTGTGGAAACAGTTGATCATAATTGAGCCCATGTTTTAATAATTTATCGCTATAACCCATAGGTTAATATTGCATTAGTCAAATATTCAAGCCTTACACTTATATTTATTAGATCCCTGTCCTTGTGTGCAAACCCAAGCCATGCTTATTGAGCCTTAACTCCTTGTCACTCTACTATAAAACTATTAGCTAGTGCCCAATGTACCGGCACAACTGCTATAGGTTAAAAAGAACGAGTCGTAGATAGCTGGATTCTGTATACGAATTTCCCTGTTATTCTCGTCTCTGGACTCTGTTGGAGTTGGCTAGGTTATAAGTATGGTGGGTTCCGGGTGCAAGCTCGGGCACTGGTTTGTCGCACCCGGGGCACTATAAGGACCGGTCTGCGGGATCTGTTGCAAAGCACTTCCGTACCAACCACAAGTCTAATGGGTAAGTCCTAACTGGAAGTATGGAATACTCCGGCTTGATGCACCATAGAGGAGGGGGCAAGGGGCTAGCCTGCGGGCGACTTGTACCGACGAGGCTCAAGGGGGGGTATGGTGGGGCTCCGATGCGTCGGGACACCATATGAAACCCATAAGAGGGTGCTATTGAGTCGGGGAGGACTATATGGAAGGTTTTGGCACGAGTTCCCGTGTGATGGGTCATCTCGTTACACTTCGGTGTAGGTGATGAGTGCGTGCCTTGTGGGTACAGTGGTACATCTCTGATCAGAGTAATTTAATCTTTTCGAAAAGCCGAGCCCACGGTCAAGGGCGGGTTGTGTGACTACTCGCAGTTAGTTTACAATTGTTTGAATGATCAAGTTATTCATGGCACGTAAGGACTGTTGAGCGAGGTGGGGCTGACTGTACCCCTCGAGTTAGAAGATGATGATACACATGCACATGTTTATTTTTCCATACTAATAAATTGCTCACATTTAAAGCTTTACAATTATGCTGCTTCCGCAAAATTAGCCACTATCCCCCTTGTTATTATCTTGCATTATATTTGCATTCGGTGGCTTGCTGAGTACATTTGTACTCACCCCGTTGACTTACAACATCAGAGCCAGTCTACTACGAGGAGGATGAAGGTCTGGAGTAGCGACCCAGTCAAGGCGAGACTGGAAGGAGGCGTTCATCTAGGACCCTTGTTTTATTAGTTTCTCTTCATCTTTAATCACTTTTGTATTAATGCGGTCTACGAACCGTGAATGATTGCTCGTATTGTACGGGGTCGTGTGATGAACGTCTTGTTTTATTGATTTTCTATGGAATTTCAATAAAGTCCTGATTTATTAAATCGGGGCGCGACAAGATGGTATCAGAGCCGACTTGACTGTAGGAAGCCAAACAGACCTGACCTTAGGACTTATATATATTCACTATATTTTACAAAAGATTACTTATCCTCTCATCTCCTGAGATTTTCACAAAAATTTTCTCTCTTTTGTAGATGCCGATCCGTACCATGAACGGGAACCTTCGTGACGAGACCGGATTCATCCGCGAGCTACGCATGCTCGTCAGTTTCCTCGGCTTCGAGCAAGAGCCGATGTACCATGGAGTCTTCCCCGACGAGGAAGAAAGCTACTGCGAGGTCACCGTTGTCGTCCAGCCCTCCCCTCAGACAGCTCACACCTACCGCGGAGGAGGACCTACCTTCCTGGTAGCCAGTCAGCGCACCGCTCTCCAGGCACTTACCGAGCTCCGGATGATCTACGACAGCGAGCTCTACGACACGGACTTCCGCTTCGTACCTCTTCGCACCCCAGGGAGCCCACACAGTGTCTTCGTCAGCACCCTCTCCCAGCGTCATTCAGCGATCGGTCATACCATGCGCTTATTGGAGGCCATGGATGATCTCCACTACGAGGCGCTGCAGGACGCCAATGGACAGCGCGACACTATCAGTTTCTACCGCCATTCCTCCGAGGACCTGAACCGCGAGAACGGAGAGCTTCGTCGCCGCATCCAGCAGGGACACCGGTTGGCTGCCGAGGCAGAGGAGTTGCGGCGTCAGAATGAGCTTCTTCGACAGCGAGTCGCCACCAACCCGCACCTCCGCTACCAGATCGAGGAGTTGAAGAAGGACATAGAGGAGATCGCACCTCTTCCGCCTCGCCGGAAGAAACCCATTCAGACTCCCACAGTGAGGCCCAAGAGGATCTCCCGCAGTGCACCACCCGCCGGACCGTCCAGTTCCTCGACCCCACCCGTCTCCCACGAGCCAGAGATCGAGCCGTCCCCCGAGCTGCCCTAGACGTAGTTTCTACGGTTGATTGTTATTTTCATTTTTGCTTGTATTAGCATTCATGTCACAATATAAGGCATGAATGAGGAAATTAATAAATGTAACCGCAAGAACGGTATTCTTTTGAAATAAATATAAAGAAGTTCACCCAAAATAAATATGTGTACATTGGAAATTCCAGGATGACCAACACCCAGGGATCAGACGCTCCTCAGAACGAAGGGGAGAGTGGCAACCTGCCACAATGGGGAGCCACCGGGCAGAGGCAGGCCCCGGTCGCCAACCACCCCACCTTGGCTGAAATGATGGCCACGCAAAATCAGTTGGTCTCAGCCCTCCTACACCAGATGCAGCAGCAGCAGCAGCAAATGCAAGAGCAGCAGGCTCACTTCTTCCGCCTCCACCAACAGCCCGAGCTGCCCCGCCCCGCCACACCAGCTCCCGCTCCCGCAACTCAGCTCTCGGAGTTCCTCCGAGTCCGCCCACCGACTTTCTCGAGCACCACCAACCCCATGGAGGCTGGGGATTGGTTGCGGGCGATCGAGAAGAAACTCGATCTCCTGACCTGCACTGAGCAGGAGAGGGTGGCCTTCGCCACCCACCAGCTACATGGTCCCGCCGCTGAGTGGTGGGACAACCACCGCGAGACTCTACCCGAGGGCCACGCCCACACTTGGGCAGAGTTCTCGGCTGCCTTCCGTGCCGCTCACATCCCCGACGGCATCGTTGCTCAGAAGCAACAGGAGTTTAGGGACCTGCAGCAGGGGAGCAGGTCCGTAACGGAATATCTGCACGAGTTCAACAGATTGGCCAGGTACGCACCTGAAGAGGTTCGTACGGATGCGGCCAGACAGGCCAAGTTCCTCCGGGGACTGAAGGACGAGTTGTCTCTACAACTCATTTCAGGAGACTTCGCCAACTTCCAGAAGTTGGTGAATAAGGCTATCATACAAGAGACCCAGCAAAATAAGGTCGATTTGAAGAAGAAGCGCATGATTGCCTTTAGGCAGAATCAGGGCATGGCCCAAAGACCCCGCTTTGCTCCACCTCCACAAGCACCACAATACCACCCCCGACCAGTGTATCGCCCGGCGCCACCAGCTGCCAACGCCGGAGCCAGTCAACCTCGCACCGCTCCAGTCGCACCGACCGCTCCAGTCGCCCCAGCCAAGAAGCCGGAGGTCTTGAGAGACAGGCATGGCAAGCCTGTGGTATGCTTCAACTGCCGCCAAGAGGGACACTACTCCCACCAGTGCCCCCACCCCAAGAGAGCTCAAGGAGTCACCTCCAACCCCGCCGTCCGCGCCAAAGTGAACCACGTCTCCGCCGAAGAAGCCCAGGCTGCACCAGAGATTGTCATGGGTAAGTTTATGGTTCATTCATCACATGCAGTGGTATTATTTGACACCGGAGCTACCCACTCCTTTATATCAACTGCTTTTGTGGAAAATAATGCACTGGACGTAAGTGAACTACCCAGGCCAGTACTAATAGCTACCCCGGGAAAGCAAACCCTCGCTTGTTCCTTTAGTCCAAGGATATGGGTAGATATCCAAGGCACGATATTTTGGGCCGACCCCATCCTAATAGAATGTCAAGGTTTGGACCTCATTCTAGGGATGGATTGGCTAAACAAACATCAAGGTGTGATAGAATGTGCCCAGAGAAAAGTAACGGTGACTAATGAAGAAGGGATTATGGTCACATTCCAGATGCCCAGCATGAAGGCCGGAAGGACAAGACTACATCAGATTACCTTGGAGGAGATACCAGTAGTCAGTGAGTACCCAGATGTATTCCCAGAGGATCTACCAGGGATGCCACCTAAGAGGGATATCGAATTCAGGATTGACTTGGTGCCCGGAACAACTCCTATTTATAAGCGACCATACCGGATGGCCGCCAATGAGTTAGCTGAGATGAAGCAACAGTTGGAGGATCTTGAAAGGAAAGGTTATATCAGACCAAGCACATCACCGTGGGGTGCTCCCGTCATCTTCGTCGAGAAGAAAGAAGACAAGGCCAAGCGTATGTGTGTGGATTATCGCGCCTTGAATGAGGTAACGATCAAGAATAAGTACCCGTTGCCTCGGATCGACGACCTTTTCGACCAGCTCAAAGGAGCCACGGTATTCTCGAAGATCGACCTACGGTCTGGTTACCACCAGCTAAGAATCCGAGAGGAGGACATACCCAAGACGGCCTTCACTACCCGTTATGGATTATATGAGTGCACAGTTATGTCATTTGGATTAACCAACGCCCCTGCATTCTTCATGAATATGATGAATAAGGTATTCATGGAATACTTGGACAAGTTCATCGTGGTCTTCATAGACGACATCCTTATCTATTCCAAGGACCAGAAGGGGCACGAGACTCACCTCCGGTTAACTTTAGGAAAGTTAAGGGAACACCAATTGTATGCCAAGTACAGTAAATGCAAGTTTTGGACGGCAGAAGTAAAGTTCCTTGGACACATCATCTCTGCGCAAGGAATCGCAGTAGACCCTGCCACCGTAGAAGCAGTTACGGATTGGTTGCCACCCACGAACGTATCTGAGATACGAAGTTTTCTGGGATTGGCCGGATATTATCGAAGGTTCATTGAGAATTTTTCTAAGATAGCCAAGCCAATGACCAGATTGTTGCAGAAAGGAGAAAAGTTCGAATGGACTCCTGAATGCGAGGAAAGTTTCCGCACCCTCAAGACTCGTTTGGTATCTGCACCTATACTGACCCTACCGGATATCCGCAAAGACTTCCATGTCTATTGCGACGCATCTCGCCAGGGATTGGGATGTGTTCTTATGCAAGATGGAAAAGTCATCTCTTATGCCTCCAGACAATTGAGACCCCATGAGTTGAATTATCCGACCCATGATTTGGAATTAGCCGCCGTAGTGCATGCCCTTAAGATTTGGAGGCACTATCTAGTTGGAAATCGCTGTGAGATCTTTACGGATCACAAGAGCTTGAAGTATATCTTCACACAGCCTGACCTTAATCTGAGGCAAAGACGATGGTTGGAACTAATCAAGGACTATGACTTGGGTATTCACTACCACCCAGGAAAAGCAAATGTGGTAGCTGATGCCTTAAGTCGCAAGGGATATTGCACGGCAATGATGATTCAAGAACACGCACCCTTGTTATGTAAGGAGATGGAAAACTTAAATCTTGGATTGACCACCAGAGCATATCTAGCCACCTTGGAGACCCAACCTGTATTGTTTGAGCAGATTCGTGAAGCTCAGTCAGAGGACCCGGATATAGCTGCCATAAAGAAGAACATGAGACAAGGAAAAGCCCCCGGATTTTCAGAAGACGAGAATGGCACCATATGGTTTGGAACTCGGATATGTGTGCCAGATAAACCTGAAATAAAGACTCTTATTCTAAGAGAGGCCCATGAGACATTGTACTCCATTCACCCCGGCAGTACCAAGATGTACCAGGATCTGAAGGAACGCTATTGGTGGGTTAGCATGAAAAGAGAGATTGCCCAGTTCGTCGCCGAATGTGACACCTGCAGAAGAGTAAAAGCCGAACATCAGAGACCCGCAGGATTGTTACAGCCACTTAAAGTACCGGAATGGAAGTGGGAAGAGATCGGTATGGATTTTATCACCGGATTACCAAAAACCCAACTTGGATATGATTCTATTTGGGTGATCATTGATCGGCTTACAAAAGTAGCTCATTTCATAGCCGTCAAGACGACCTTTAGTGGCCCTAAGCTAGCAGAACTATATATGGCCCGGATAGTATGTCTTCATGGAGTGCCCAAGAAGATAGTGTCTGACCGAGGAAGTCAGTTTACCTCTCGCTTTTGGAAGAATCTCCAAGAGGAGATGGGCACAAGATTGAACTTCAGCACCGCCTACCATCCTCAGACAGATGGACAAACGGAAAGGGTAAATCAGATACTGGAGGATATGCTTCGAGCATGTGTATTAGATTTTGGAGCCACTTGGGACAAGAGCTTGCCATACGCAGAATTTTCATACAACAATAGCTACCAAGCCAGTCTTCAGATGTCTCCTTTTGAAGCCCTATATGGACGTAAGTGCAGAACGCCTCTCCTTTGGGACCAAACTGGTGAGTCCCAAGTATTCGGAACCGACATTCTCCGTGAAGCCGAAGAGAAAGTACGGATCATCAGAGACCGACTCAAGACAGCCCAATCGCGACAGAAGAGCTACGTCGACAATCGTCGTCGAGACCTAGCCTTTGAAGAAGGAGATCATGTCTACCTACGAGTCACGCCTCTCCGTGGAACTCAACGGTTTAACATGAGAGGAAAGTTGGCCCCTCGATATGTTGGACCATTTCCCGTTATTCGACGCCAAGGCGAAGTCGCATATCAGTTGAAATTACCACCTTCATTGGCTGGAGTGCATGACGTATTTCATGTATCTCAACTCAAGAAGTGTCTCCGCGTCCCCACGGAGCAAGTGGATCTTCAGCAGTTGGATGTCCAAGAGGATCTGACTTATGTGGAGAAACCAGTCAAGATATTGGAAGTCAAAGAAAGAACCACCAGGAGTCGAGTCATCCGCTTCTGCAAGGTGCAGTGGAGCAATCATCCAGTAGAGGAAGCTACATGGGAAAAAGAAGATGAACTCAAGGCACAGCATCCTGAGCTATTCGAGGATTGATCCGAATCTCGAGGACGAGATTCTCTGTAAGGGGGATAGGATTGTAACACCCCAAAAATTAAAAGGAATAAAATAAAAAGAAAATATTATTTAAATCATTTCTGAATTTATTACTAAAGAAAAATCACCAAAAGAACCCAAATAAAGCCAAACAGGGAGAAATACTCAAAATCTGGACTTGAAATTTTTATGAGATGAACTAGAGCCCAAAATATAATTTTAGGAATTTTTACAAATTTTTATCAACAGTGATTCAACCCTTAATTAAATAAATGAATTACTGGAATTATTTTAAATCGAAAATCAGATTTAAATCCTTAACGGGCCTCAACCCAGAAACTTCCCCCAGCGGCCTTTTTGGCCCAGCCCATCGCCACCCTCTCGCTGACAGGAGGGGCCCGCCTGTCGGCGCCGCCCTCCTCTCTCTCCTCCCGCCCGCGCCCGCCTGGACCCACTCGTCAGCCCCCTTGCGCCCACTGTCCGCCCGGCCCCGCCTGCCATGCCTTTCCTTTCCTGATTCGCCCGCTGACAGGTGGGGGCCACCTGTCAGGATCGTCTTCCTCGTTGGAAGGGGATCCCCTTTCTTCCCCGCCGGCGATCTCCTTCCTTTTTCGCCGCCGGCCGCCCGCATTCGTCTGGATTCGCCTCGGATCACCTTCCCCAATCGCCGGTGATCTCCTTCCATGTAAACCCGACGCGTTTTACCGTGTATAGAAGCTCGGCCGAGAGTTAGGAAACCCTCGCCGGAGTTCTTGGAAACCCTCGGTTCCCTTCCCTCCTTACGCCGGCGAGCCCCTATAAATAATCCCCTTCGGCCACCGCCCTCAGCCACACCGCCTAAACCCGAGCTAAAGCACTCCCACGCGCTCCCTCTCGATTTTAGGCTCCTCCCCTCTGCTCCACCTCCGGCGAGCCCTCGCCGTCGACTCCGGCCTCCCCTGCCCTATCCACCGCCACCGTCGAATCCGTCGTCGACCGCCCTACCTCGGCATCCACTCCGTTGGTCGAGGACGCCGCCGGATCGCCGTCGCCGACGACCACCCGAGAAGACCTCGTCGTCTACCCTCGCCGTCGTCGCCGCCCGTCCCCCATCTTCGCCGTAGAAGGTATGATCATAACCCCCCTCGCCTCCGCATTCCATTTTTGGCCCTAGCTAGGCCGTAGGCGCTCGCCGCCGCCGCTGCCACCGCGCCCGAGGCCTCGCCGTCGCCGGAGACGAAGGGTACTCGAGCCCTTAGCGCGTGCCGTGCCGGATCCCCTCTGAGCCGCACGATCCGGATCGGACGGCACCGATTAGATCCTGTGGGATCTAATCTGAGCCCTTGGATCTGGTCAAAGCGGTATCACTCGCTCACGGCCGTCGATCGCAACTTAAACCCCTGGACTGATCTCGAGCGTCCACGTCGTACCGCTTCGCGAGATTTAATCGTGGCCGTTCAAATTCATTTACGCCTCCCGCCTCGCGTCCGACCGCCAGATCCAGATCCGACGGCTCTGGATCGGCCGGTCCACGCGCATAGTCACGGGTTCACGGTGAACCTGGTTCACCGTGGACCAGAGACTGAATTTAGTTTAAATAAAATTCCAGAAAAATTGTTTAAACTTCAAAAATTCATATCTTGCTCATTTTAACTCCAAATTTCACCATTCAAATTTTGTTAGAACCAGAATATTATTCTCTACACATTAATACAATAAAAACAGTATGTTTCTGTTACTTAAAATATTATTAATAAATAAATGAATAAAAATCCCTTAGGGTTGAAATTAAAAATACAGAAAATAAAATAGGGAAAATTCTAAAATATTAAACTTTACTGTTTTGAACAAAACCTTGAAATATTAAAAATATTACTTCACATAATCAAACCTACAAATGTGTATGTTTAATATTTGGTGAATTTTATCTGTTTATTGAATGTATTGTTTATTTTCCGTATCGAGAAGACTACGAGTTCGTCGAGGAGCAGGAGTTCTACCCCGAGGTTCCTCCATCCCCATTTGCTGAGCAAGGCAAGTCATCGACCGTCTCTGTGGAAACAGTTGATCATAATTGAGCCCATGTTTTAATAATTTATCGCTATAACCCATAGGTTAATATTGCATTAGTCAAATATTCAAGCCTTACACTTATATTTATTAGATCCCTGTCCTTGTGTGCAAACCCAAGCCATGCTTATTGAGCCTTAACTCCTTGTCACTCTACTATAAAACTATTAGCTAGTGCCCAATGTACCGGCACAACTGCTATAGGTTAAAAAGAACGAGTCGTAGATAGCTGGATTCTGTATACGAATTTCCCTGTTATTCTCGTCTCTGGACTCTGTTGGAGTTGGCTAGGTTATAAGTATGGTGGGTTCCGGGTGCAAGCTCGGGCACTGGTTTGTCGCACCCGGGGCACTATAAGGACCGGTCTGCGGGATCTGTTGCAAAGCACTTCCGTACCAACCACAAGTCTAATGGGTAAGTCCTAACTGGAAGTATGGAATACTCCGGCTTGATGCACCATAGAGGAGGGGGCAAGGGGCTAGCCTGCGGGCGACTTGTACCGACGAGGCTCAAGGGGGGGTATGGTGGGGCTCCGATGCGTCGGGACACCATATGAAACCCATAAGAGGGTGCTATTGAGTCGGGGAGGACTATATGGAAGGTTTTGGCACGAGTTCCCGTGTGATGGGTCATCTCGTTACACTTCGGTGTAGGTGATGAGTGCGTGCCTTGTGGGTACAGTGGTACATCTCTGATCAGAGTAATTTAATCTTTTCGAAAAGCCGAGCCCACGGTCAAGGGCGGGTTGTGTGACTACTCGCAGTTAGTTTACAATTGTTTGAATGATCAAGTTATTCATGGCACGTAAGGACTGTTGAGCGAGGTGGGGCTGACTGTACCCCTCGAGTTAGAAGATGATGATACACATGCACATGTTTATTTTTCCATACTAATAAATTGCTCACATTTAAAGCTTTACAATTATGCTGCTTCCGCAAAATTAGCCACTATCCCCCTTGTTATTATCTTGCATTATATTTGCATTCGGTGGCTTGCTGAGTACATCTGTACTCACCCCGTTGACTTACAACATCAGAGCCAGTCTACTACGAGGAGGATGAAGGTCTGGAGTAGCGACCCAGTCAAGGCGAGACTGGAAGGAGGCGTTCATCTAGGACCCTTGTTTTATTAGTTTCTCTTCATCTTTAATCACTTTTGTATTAATGCGGTCTACGAACCGTGAATGATTGCTCGTATTGTACGGGGTCGTGTGATGAACGTCTTGTTTTATTGATTTTCTATGGAATTTCAATAAAGTCCTGATTTATTAAATCGGGGCGCGACAGAACCCTAAGTTTCCTCGACATGTTTTTAAATTGCATAAAGCTTTATACGGGTTGAAGCAAGCCCCCAGGGCTTGGTATGACCGGTTGAAGCAATTTTTGTTGGGGAGGGGCTTTGTGATGGGTTCTGTGGACAAAACTCTCTTTTTGCTCAGAGTTGCTTCAGACTTCTTAGTCGCTCAGATTTATGTGGACGATATTATCTTTGGCGGTACTACTGATTCTCTTGTGTCCAAGTTTTCTGAGCAGATGCACAGTGAGTTTGAGATGAGCCTCATGGGTGAGCTCAAGTACTTTCTAGGGCTCCAGATCAAGCAGACCAAGGACGGCACCTTCATCCACCAAGGTAAGTACACTCGTGACATGTTGAAAAAATTTGACTTTGGTGGTGAGCTGAAGCCGCAGATGACCCCGATGGGCACTTCTGGGGGTCTGGACAAGGACGAGAGCGGCGTCAAGGTCAACGAGAGAGAATTTCGAGGGATGATCGGTTCGCTGTTGTACTTAACGGCAACAAGACCAGACATACAGTTCGCCGTAGGACTTTGCGCGCGTTTTCAGTCTTCACCACGTGCGTCTCACCGGCAGGCTGTCAAGCGCATTTTTAGGTATCTCACCTATGCGCCTGATCTTGGTCTTTATTATTCAGCATCATCATCACTTGATTTATCTGGCTTTTCGGACGCCGACTTTGGTGGGTGCCGGTTGGATCGCAAGTCGACTTCCGGTACTTGCCAGTTTCTTGGTTCTTCCCTTGTATCTTGGTCTTCTCGAAAGCAATCTGGAGTTGCTCTTTCGACCACAGAGGCTGAGTATGTAGCTGCTGCTAGCTGCTGCTCACAGATGGTTTGGATGATTTCCACTCTACGAGACTTTGGGTTGCTCTTTCCTACCAGGGTTCCATTGTTTTGCGACAGCACGAGTGCTATTAGTGTAGGGAAAAACCCGTGTCTCCATTCAAAAACCAAACATATTGATGTGCGCTTTCACTTCTTGCGGGATCAATATGAGAAGGGTGTCATTGACCTTATTCATGTTGATACCCATCATCAGTTGGCTGACATTTTCACCAAACCCCTAGATCAGTCTACTTTTGAGCGTTTAAGAGGGGATTTGGGTGTTGTGTATCCTTTCTAGGATATTTTGCGTCAGTTTTCTTTTCTCTTTACTCTCTTCTTGAGTCTTTTTGTGTGTGTTCATATCTTGCATATTCACATATCACACCTTTTAGCTTGCTTCTGTTATATGATTGACCTGCTTTACTTAGTCTAGCTGGTGTATGCTTTTGATTACTTGTCAATGATCATGCTTTGATTCAGTTCGCTTGATATGTCTGATATCTGTCATACGCATGGCTTTTACACTTTCAACTTGAAAAATGATCACCATTGCCTCTGGTAACTAGCATGTGTAGGCTGAGTGCTTTTGCTATCTGTTACATGCCTTGTAGCTAGTTCATCACATAGATGCAGATATGCAACTTGGACATCTTTATGCTTTAACATGGAAAATATGCTATAAAAATGAATGAAAAATTCCATGCCTTTTTGTGTTTAAATTGAAAAGATCCAAGTGGGTTTGCTTTGTCGCACTATATTGTTCTGGATTGCTTATCATAGCACTTTGGTATGAACTAGGACAGTGTAGTGTATGCCAAGACCAATGTCTTAAGCTTCTGATGGCCCAGTTCTGGCCTAGGCTTGACTTGGTCGGTTAGCATAAGGCTTGACATGCAAATAACCCTTGGCACAAATGACAAAGGAAAATGAAAAAGCCTGAACTTTAAAAGGATAACAAGTTTGCCGAAGCACCTTGTTTTTGAACAAAGCTTATCTTGGTAGATATCAGCTAGCTTCTGCATCTCATGTTTTACCTTGCTCACTTATTGGAACATATGGTGATGCTTTTGTTTGGCAAAACTAGAAAATGCGTGCTAAATGACTTTCTTTAGATATCATCTCTTGCACTGATCATGCCATGTGTCGTAGACAGTATTTCTTTTGCTATACCTGTTAGATACTGTATTTGCAGTCAATCATATCTGAGAAGCATGCTTTCCACACTCCACCTGCACCCCAGTTGCATTTACTGCATATTTTGAGGGGGAGTTGCTTTTCAGGGGGAGTCTGTGTCTCTTTTTGAGTGCTTGATGAGTTCACTTGTCAACAAGGGGGAGAAAATTGGGATCAGAGTTTAAGGGGGAGTTCTTACTCTATTGATATCCTTGTTGTTCTGAAATCACACTCATTTTGAGCTTTTGTGTTTTGGTTAACCATAATGACCGTTTCTTGCTTTTGTTTGGCTTTTGGTCATTAAGGTTAAACTTTTACCTTATTTTTCTTCTTCTTTGTTTCCTTGTGTTTTGTTTTCGTGTTTCCACATTTGTTCACAGGTGCTGAAGAGCGGAGAATTGAGGAGTGTTGACAATGCTCTCATCAAGGGGGAGATTGAGGAGCCATGCTGAATAGCGTGGGCCTCATGGCTCTAGAGGTGATGAGTCATTGTCAACGATAGTCATCAAGGACTGAAGAAGAGAAGAGATCTGCTGTTTCATGGGCCGCGTGTGACTCAGGTACACGGGCAGCGAGCGACTGTCGGGCAGAGGAGGCTGCGAAGTCGGGCTGGCCCAATCCGGGTGCATGGGCCAGAAGCAGTAGAAGACCCACTGGGCTGTTGACCAGGACTGACTCAGGTACACGGGCGGTGAGCGATTGCCGGGCTGAGAGAGCTGCGGAGTCGGGCCGGCCCAATCCGGGTACCTGGTGCAAAGCTGGTGGAGGCTTTGTCAGCTTCAGCGTAAAACTGACAACCGTTGATTCTGTATCCGACTGTCCAGAAGAATAGCTTCAGGATATGTCATCTGTTACTCTAGGCCCACAGTCAGTCAGTTGTGTCTGTAAAAATACCTAAGGGCAGTAGAGTCTTTTTCTGTATTTTTGAGTCTGTAAAAACCCTAAGGGGCTGGTAGAATATTCCTAGTGTTGGGCTGCCTATAAATAGCACCCCAATCCCTAGGGTTTGGACTACCCTTTTGTGCTGAAATCAAATCCAACTTTTTGGGTCACTTTGTCTCCCTTCTCTCTCCTGTGTGCGCCGCCAGGACTTGCCCCTCACTGTTCTTGCATTATTTTGGCTCAAATCTCTTGGATGCTTTAATGCTTTGGTCCCTGGTGAATTTATTGGCTGCATTTTGTTCGGTTTGGGGAGTTATTGCGCTGGATTCGGACTGGTGTATTTAGTTCTTGAGGAGAAGCTTCTTCTGTTGCTTCCGTTCTTCACGAACTGAGTACTAGTTCTTGCTGCTGCAAGTAGTACTACTTTTCTGTAGCTACAGTACTTGCTGCCAGCTTTTTACCTTCTACTGTACTGCCTGTTTGATCGAAGCAGCATGGAGTAAATGCCTTTTTGACTGTTTCTGTGAAGTCATTTTCCTTTGTTCGAAGTCCCTCAGCTCCGTGAGGCAGGCTTCGATCTAACCTTACTTGAAGGCTTCGCCTCAGTCTTCGTACTTTGTTTTGTGCTCTGTGTTGCTAAAGTTTCGAAGCAGTTTTCACATTGACAGCGTTACATACTTCGAACTTTAGTGCGAAGGGGCTTCGGTCCTATCTGTTCGAAGTCCATACTTCGACACGTTTTGAGGTTGGGATCGAAGCTTGTGGCTCCGCTAGGCTTCGCACTGATTTCTGTGTAGCGTGTCACCCTTCGCCTCTCTTTTCGGAGCTCGCTCTTTTCGAAGGTTGAGCATTGGCTTCGGACTTGATTTTCTGTCTCGTAACAGACTTCGCTTCTACGTTTCGAAGGTTGTCTGTTTGTGTGTTCGAAGCTTTGTGTTCGAAGGTTCGTGTTCGAAGGTTTAGCTTCGAGACTTTCGGTTCGAAGTACCTTCGAAGTCTTGTCTTCGAAGTGCATACTTCGAAGCAAGCTTCGGCACTGTTTTTACTTCGCTCCGAAGTTCGTGAGTCGAAGCTGTGTGCGAAGACTTGTCTTCGAAGTGCATACTTCGAACCAAGCTCCGGCACTGTTTCTTTTCTTCGCTCCGAAGTACTCTTCGCTTCTTACCACTTCGAACTAGGCTAGATAGTGTCACCTTCGGCTTTTCGGACAGACTCAGTCAACATCCTCCGAAGCAGACTTCGACGTGCGAAGGGGGCTTCGCCAAGTACCGAACAGGAGACAACTTTGGACAGTAACTTCTCTTTTCACTTTATACATACTTAGATTATTTCATTGAGAAGTATAGGGCTGTTACAACTTGTTTATCTGCCTAGTTGCACCACTTTAGTTTTACACTGTTTAATCATCAGTTGCTTCTAGGTTAGAAACCTTTAGACTTAGGCCTACTGTCTACTTTCTGCTACATAGTATTTTTGAGGTGCGTTGGGTATTGGGAACAGGCCATAGATTCGAAAGAATTTTTAAGGCGCCCATTCACCCCCCCCCCTCTGGTCGCTACTTTCGGTCCTACAGTGGGTAAAGTAGTACACCTCTGGCCAGAGTGTAATCTTTTCGAAAAGTCGTGCCCACGGTCACGGGCAGCCCAGTGATGTTCTTCGCAATTAGATGTTTACATTTGTGTGAATGTATTGATCATGTTGGGATGGTTTGAAAGAGCGAGTTGGCACAGGTGTGCAACTCAAGGTAGTGAGAAGTTAGTACTCATTTTTACTTTAGTATTTACATTCATGTTCTAATACTACTCACTAAAGCTTAAACAACACTTAACATGCTCTTTTATGCAAATCAAGCCTAGATTATGCCCTTTGTTATTAAGCCTTCATTATATGCATATTTGTGTCTTGTTGAGTACGTTTGTAGTCACCCCCATTGACTCAATCTTTTAGATGCTGCGTATCAAGAAGTCGAAGGCTAGGAGTAGCATCCTAGTCGAGGAGTCGAATTTTGGGATCAAGATGTTTGATAATCACTCTTGCTTTGCTTCCGCTTTGATTTCAGTTTGTAATAAGTGTAGCCAATGAACTACGTACTCTGCTTTACATTCGTTAATGTGTAGTCGTGTTATGAACATCTTGTAATATTGACATTTCGTTTAAGATTTAAAAGCCGAGTTCGTTAGAATTCGGGCTGTCACACTGTGCACATCCCTTTAATGTTGTGTCCGCCTAGTCCTCACCTAGAACACGAGGTGTCGCATGGGTAGCGAGGCAGCGGACATTAATACGGCACGACGTCGTGGACGGTCGTGAGGCACGGGTGCGCGGTCCTGAGGCGCGGCATGGGCATTGAGGCGTAGTGCGCTGGCGTGGGTGGCTAGGCATGAGAAGCAAGGCGCAACATGCTGGCAGCGGACGGCGGACGATACAACGATCGAGTAGGTGGGGCGTGGGTAGGCGGGGACTATGGCATCGGCAGCAATGTGGTGAGCAGGTGTAGGCGCAACGTGGGGAACTAGGGCGACACGATATGGTTGGGTGGGGCGTGGGCGGCGGGCAGCGGGCGAAAGCAACCCTCCTGCGATGCTCAAACATCATACTCCGTATATCATACTCCCAATAGTGTAAACTAATCACATATGTTCATAGTGTAGCATCCCAATAGGAAATGGAGGCACCGAGAACTTGGCTTCAGGTTTCCTGCAGTCTCAATGACCAGCTCAAGCAGTGTGTTCCTGACCACACATCATGTAAATTAGTATTAGAACTCGCCTTAACTATAGGATATGTCAAATGATCAAAACTCTTAATGACATATTTTCTGAAGAGCGGTACTTGTTGAATGAAACTCTCCTCATATCCATCGGGTGTCTTGGTACATGGAAAATGTTGTGCACACACATGTTATTCGAAATTCTATATGGTTGGTGGAGAACTGTGTTGATAGTTAAGCCTATGATAAATAGCAAAATCAACCCTTCTTGTGATTCTCAAACATAGTATCTCATATAAATTATGGAGGTGCATGCGAATCACCGATGGTCACAGTGTAACATCCCAATAGGAAATGGAGGCACCGAGGACTTGGCTTCAGGTTTCCTGCAGTCTCATTGATTAGCTCAAGCAGTGTGTTCCCGACCACTCAAGAAAGGTAGAAGTTGGAGGCAGAGAGCGAGGGATAAGATCTTATATGAGAGTCATCATGTAGTGTTTGCACGAATCAACACTAACATATTCTTAACCGTTCTGGTTGAAATTGTAACCACCACATGATCTTACTTGGAATAGAAACACCATTGTGCTAGTGAATGATTCGGTAAATAGTGTTGAGGCCTTAGTTGCTTATCGATATATCGGCAATGATCTTTAGCCTGCCATGTTGAGCATACCACTTCAGTGGCCACTTGATTTTAGTGGCTACTCAATAAAGCAACATTTCTAATCTGAGTTTTAATAAAAAAATTTATCACATTTGGGGTTTTGAGCAGCAAAATCGAAAACATGAGAGCATATAGCTATTTTTCTTTCTTCACGAAATGGACTAAAAGATCTATCATGATAACCAGTGGAAGGAGAAGTCAGGACATCCACAACAATAATTCTTGTAGAAAAACAGATGAGAAACTCTTTGATCAGGAAAAGGAGGCACTGGGACCAGGGTTAACCAAATCAGTCTGGGTTTAGTTGCTGCTCGTGAGTCTTTGAAAAGCACTTATGCTAGGCCAAAGAAATCTGGTATCAAGAGCTCATGATTTTTTCATGGTAGATACCGTCATGTACAAAAAAGTTTGGAAGAGCTGGTCATAGTACACTTTTTGCTCCTCCATTGCACTTATTTGGTTACTGTTTCTGAGTAACCCCGGTTACTAAGTAATCATTAATCAATCCATTAGATTTTATAAGCAGCTGCTTTTCTTCAACATAGGGTGAAAATATCAATATCCTTCAATATCCACATCGGCACATTGCCAGAATTTTGTGAATTGCCCATTTTCCAACTGCTGAAAATATATACTTGATCACTTGATGTTGTCAAATTCTACATTGATACTTAACTAGTTTGGTGGTAATTCTCTCTTGGAGGACTTGTTTGGCAGGCATTAATTTCGACCCATTCCATGTGAATGTTTTAGGATTTTAATTTAAAGTTCTGACACAGTCATGTGTAATGGGTTGAGATCGACACCCACTAAATAAGGTCATAGAGGGTAATCATGCACTGCATAAAATACCTAGATGACACCATCTGAAATGCCATGCTTTCCCTAGTTATCATCTTGAACAACTGAAACACTTTATTTCTGGCACAAAATAAATGGACTAAAAGATTTATCACAGTTATCATGCAAAGAAGTCAGTATCCTTGGGAGATCACCTAGCTAGAAAGGTGGGTATATCTACAACATCCGTTCTTGTAGAAAAACAGACAAGAAGAAAATGACTCGATCAATTTTCATTGTAAAATGACATGATCAATTTTCATTGTAAGCTCTACTTTGGAAAAGGAGACTTTGGGATCATGTGTCCAAGTTGCTGACCAGAATTATGAGATTGTTGAGAGATACCAAGTTGGAAAAAGAAGAAACAACTCATTACCACGTATTGACGGTGGCCTGACAGTGGTAACTAATCTGGTTATGACGATAACCGATCCAATTATAATTGTTGTTGTTTGGAGTTGATGTCATGATGATAATCAACCCAGTTACCACTACCATAGTTTTGTTAACCTATCTCCAATCTCAGCCACTATTGATTATTGAACAGCGTAGCGACATTCGTGATTGGTATATGGCCGATGTTGATAGGAAGTCCATGGCGCCCCTGTCTTCAACTGCTACAAGCTCACTGAATTCCATGTCAGATTCGAAGTTCTTGTAGTTTCCCCTTGCAGTATCTAAATTATACAGTACCAATCTGTGGAGCTTGCTGTAACGAAAAATCACTTCTCTTCTGATGTTTTTGTAAAGTTTGAATGCAGTCTTTTGATTTGATATATGTATGCATAAAAGAAGAACACATATGTAGTTGGCTTCGGGGCTCAACTTCCAAATATAAAACTGTATAGAATTTGAAAATTAATTAGTATTCAAAAACTAGAGAACTTTAGCTTCTTCAAATTTATAGTAATTAGTTTCTTTCTAGAATTTTAATCTCTATAAGTAGGACCTCAGGCTCTACTGGTTCATGTGGCATATAAGAGACGACAAGCATGCTGTCAATCATGATAAATAGTAAGGGTCTATCCTCACATTGTCCATATGACATTGTTTTAGAACTGCAGTAGAAAAAAAGGAGAGAATCGTGATATGAATAGCATGCATGTCCCATCATGTAGATAGATGGTTAGTGCCCGTAGGAATTGGAGACACCGGGATTTCATAATCAGGATGCTTCAACAACTGTAGGTGACAACCATGGCAAGAACGTAGCGGCAATTCCTCTCATACTTTTGCGCACGAGCCATGTCAATGCTCTCATGGGTGCACGAGATGCTGACGCTGTGATGGTAGATAATCACACTCATATGCAATCTCGATGAGATCTTATTGTGCGGATAGTGGCAGGAGCAGTGGGGAGGTAGCAGGGTTCAGTCAAAGCTGCATGCTTGTTGGCAGCTTGGAAGAATTGGGAACTTTCATCACACACCCATCAGGTTTGTGAAAAATCTAGATAGAGAATAACAAGATCTAATGCTAGAGACAATGAGACATCATGTAGTGTTTGGACCGATGGATGCCAAGAAATCCTTCACGCTTTGTCTTCAATCTCCCACAACATGATGCTTTGGGAGTATGGGCTTTAGTAGTATATACTATCCATCTCTATCTGATTTAGCAGCTATCAATTAAGGATATGATCTATCATTCTTGAAGAACCTTTGAGCTGCATAACCTGAAGAGCGAAAAGAAATGCAGTGATTGTAACATGTGGCAGCCAAGAACAGCACGTTTTGTTCTTACATTTGTGCAGCCAATGTAGGGAATCAAATATGGCAAATGAAGTGTGGGTTTGTAGTTTACTTTTGTACTAATGTGATAGGGCTGTCTTACAGGGTTTTATGTATTTTCCATGAAAACTTTTAGCAAACGAAATCTTCCGTACTCTGTTAACGGATATAACTTTCACTGGATTGCATAGCACCTCAGATGCAAATACATTACAGTCATGGAAAATTTGCAGTCCTTCTCAATGCATTTGCTAACTTGGACATCACATGTCACTCTTGGTTGTTTCAGCTCAAAATTGTTTTTTCAAGCCTGCATATATAGCCCTCAGTGGAGTAGTTACTCCTACGTTGGAAGTCCTGATAAATAGTAGAAGCATCATCTCATTTGGCATGCTATAGATCATGCATCCTAGTAGTTTGTAGTATTATGAGAAGAAGAAAGTGCTATAGTCTAGAGTATTCCAATAGGAAATGGAGGTATTAGGAACTTACATCATTTATGTAACGGCACAAGAGTCTCAGAAAACATCGAAAACTCGAAAAGAGTTTAAAAAGTGTCATTATAAGTATGTATGATGGAGCCTTTTTCATGATTTCTCTCTATCTCTAATTTCTTGCCCATTTTCTTTAGGCGTAAGTGAAAATTCTCCAACATTCTTTTCTGCTTCTCATACTCAATCATTATCTCCATAGTTATCAGATCAGATTTCTACACTGTGAGAAAAATTGAACCATTAAGCATTTGTGTAACAAACCTACACAATCCAGGCATTAAGATCATAGTCATTGCTGAAGGTTGCTGTGGAGGAGAAAGGAAGATGGAGAGGTGGTTGTCGACCACGGCGAGAGCGTCGACAGCAAGCAGTATGACAAACCTCAAGCCATGTAACTCTTTACTTTTTATTGTCGGGTATCTTTATTCTTGATGGATAATGCATCTTGAGAAATAGATTACCAACTTTGGAATAATATTAACGAAACCCCTTTTAGCAACGAACTAATTCAAAGAATAAGAGCCATGTTAAAATATAAACGCATTTTGCGTAGCGGCATGTTATCCATAGTATAGAGTTTCAATTCAGATCAGAAAAAGCTGCTCCACACATCAGAATCACGAAACTTAACATTGCTAGGATTTTGGACACTGGGCATATCAATCAAAACTGGTGTAAATTTATAGCTGCACAAAATAAATCGCCACAGTAACGTCGCCAACCAGCTGGCTCGATTCAATTCTAATTAAATCAACATTGTTTTGCATTCATCTATGAACCTATGAATTGAAAGCCCAACATATCTATCTGAAAATGTTCATTATATATTCTGATTTCCTCGTGTCTGTAGTAAGCTTCTGCATCTCTTGCAAAATTGCCGCAACATTAGAAAAAAGAGATCCACAGTGCGAATTAAGGGAAGGGAGACACCGGTAACCAGGGTTGCCGCTCCTGGCGGTAACTGAGCGTCCGCTGCCGGCCGGTTTAGCCCAAACCGGTATGCTCAGTTTAAATTCAAATTTTAATTTGAAAATTTTGAGAAATTCTAAAAATCATATAAATAGTAGATGATTTATTATAGTTTTGGTGATTTTCTTTTTAAAAAAAATTTAGAATTGTTTTGGACAACACCAAAATCGGTAAAACTAAACAATTTGGTACAGCCTAAAAGCCTATCATTGCTATTTTTTACAAAAATAACATTACTAAATTTGTAGTTCTATACTATTTAATTCAAAAAAATACATCATACTGAATATTTTTTATCATTACATTCATATGTTTTCTTGTTTTCCTATATTTTATTTTACATGAACTTTTCTACATTCTATATTTTTTATTTCTATACTTAAAAATCAATTGGTTTTTGACATAAATCGGTCGATTACCATGACTAACCAAGCGGTTGCCAAGTCAATTACAGCATGTGTACGTTACAAATTCACATGACATACAACTTAGGTCTTATCGACCATTGAAATATCAATAAAGACAAAAACATCCCTATCGACAGTTGGATAGTCGATAGTAAATAAAGTAGCCCTGTCGACCAACAAAATATCGACAGGAATAAAGCCCCAAACGCATGCTGCCATCTCGTGTTCCGCGTACATTGGAGTTCGCATCGGCTTCTGAACCTGTGATCAGTAAGAAGATGGACGAAAGATAAAAGCTCAAGACTGTGGCGTCCAACACAAAACCTGGAGAATTGTTCTAGCGGCAACGGATTTCTTATACATCTTTTTCTACTCGCTAGATTCATATTCGTCACAAACCAGATACATGAACAAATATCTCAAACATCAAACCGGATCCATCGTTGCACAGCAGCATTTTCTTTGTAGAGCTGCACATCAGTGCAGTGCAGATAGATCATGCATGGTTCGGAAGAACTGGTGTACATTTATATTTCTATAGAATTGAACTGCCATGCCATGTGCCATCGTTCAAGACAGCTAGTGCCTTATGTCACCATTGTTCAATTCTCAATTCAATTCTTACTTAACGATACCACTGCGTTCAGCTATGAGGCTATAAGAGCACTCGTATACACAATACTCGTTATTCCGAACGATCAATAACCATCGTCTTCCTCTGGTCCCGAGTAAGCTTCTGCATCTCTTCCAAAGCTGCGTGTCCAGCAGCAAACAATGGAGGAAGACGAGGATACCAAATGCCACCTTATAGGTGGGCAGTCTGCCCATTGCACAGTTAGGGAAGGGAGGCACCGAGAATTCATGTCGAGACCCACCTATCCAAGATGGAACATGAGATGGCGCTTCATTTAGTAAACAAGAATGCACTAGATAGCACACACAGCTTTAGCTTGTTCGGTTCGACTCATTCCATCACTCACCGGGCAAAAGAAGAGAGGACACTTAGACTTTGTGATGTGTCCTCGTGCAATCCTTCTGTAATTCGACAAAAACACGTTTGAAATAAGATTTGAATATGAAAACTTAGATTTCATGAATTGTTTTTAAGTGCTAGGATTTTGGACCACTGGACGTATCAATCAAAACTGGTGTAAATTTATAGCTGCACAAAATAAATCGCCACAGTAACATCGCCAACCAGCTGGGTCGATTCAATTCTAATTAAATCAACATTGTTTTACATTCATCTATGAACCTATGAATTGAAAGCCCAACATATCTATCTGATTGAAATGTTCATTATATATTCTGATTTCCTCGTGTCTGTAGTAAGCTTCTGCATCTCTTGCAAAATTGCAGCAACATTAGAAAAAAGAGATCCACAATGCAAATTAAGGGAAGGGAGACACCGGTAACCAGGGAGACATCCGCTGCCGGTCGGTTTAGCCCAAACCGGTATGTTCAGTTTAAATTCAAATTTTAATTTGAAAATTTTGAGAAATTCTAAAAATCATATAAATAGTAGATGATTTATTATAATTTTGGTGATTTTCTTTAAAAAAACAAATTTAGAATTGTTTTGGACAACACTAAAATCGGTAAAAATAAACAAATTGGTCCAGCCTAAAAGCCTATCATTGCTATTTTTTTACAAAAATAACATTACTAAATTTATAGTTCTATACTATTTAATTCAAAAAAATAAATATCATACTGAATTTTTTATCATTACATTCATATGTTTTTCTTGTTTTTCCTATATTTTATTTTACATGAACTTTTCTACATTCTATATTTTTTATTTCTATACTTAAAAAATCAATTGGTTTTTGACATAAATCGGTCGATTACCATGACTAACCAAGCAGTTGCCAAGTCAATTACAGCATGTGTACGTTACAAATTCACATGACATACAACTTAGGTCTTATCGACCATTGAAATACCAATAAAGACAAGAATTATTCTTATCGACAGTTGGATAGTCGATAGTAAATAAAGTAGCCATGTCGACCAACAGAATATCGACATGAATAGAGCCCCAAATGCATGCTGCCATCTCGTGTTCCGCGTACATTGGAGTTCGCATCAGCTTCTGATCTTGTGATCAGTAAGAAGTTGCACGAAAGATAAACGCTCAAGGTTGTGGCGTCCAACACAAAACCTGGAGAATTGTTCTAGCGGCAACGGATTTCTTATATATACTTCTTTTTCTACTCGCTAGATTCATATTTGTCACAAACTAGATACATAATCAAACTAAGTGACAATTTTTTCTACATAAAAACTATATATCCATGCCATGTGCCATCGTTCAAGACAGCTGGTGCCACCAGCAACAACGTACGTCATTTATGTCACCATTGTTCAATTCTCAATTCAATTCTTACTTAACACTACCATTGCGTTCAGCTATGAGCCTATAAGAGCACTCGTATACACAATACTCGTTATTCAGAACGATCAATAACCATCGTCTTCCTCTGGTCCAGAGTAAGCTTGGGCATCTCTTCCAAAGCTGTGTGTCCAGCAGCAAACAATGGAGGAAGACAGGATACCAAATGCCACCGTATAGGTATAGGTGGGCAGTCTGCGCATTGCACGGTTAGGGAAGGGAGGCGCCGAGAATTCATGTTGAGACCCACCTCTTCAAGATGGAACAGGATATGGCACTTCATTTAGTAAACAAGAATGTGCTAGATAGCACACATCGCTTTAGCTTGTTCGGTTCGACTCATATCATGACTCACCGGGCAAAAGAAGAGAGGACACTTAGACTTTGTGATGTGTCCTCGTGTGATCTCGATTTCTGTAATTCGACAAAAACACGTTTGGAATAGAATTTGAATATGAAAAGTTGGATTTCATGAATTTTTTAAGTGCCAAAATAAATTTTCTCTAAACCAGATGGTAAACACTATTTAGAATGTGAAAATATTATTCATTGTTCAAAAATGGCGTTTTCTTAATTCTGAAATCACTCCTTTTCCATTCAAATACACTTACTTCTAGATTTTTTAAAAACTAATATTTTTTTAAAAAATCAAATCTAGTAATCGAATTAAAAAGTACAAAAATAGACTCACGTTGGCACTTGATCGGCCGAACGTGGTCACGTCAGCCTCGTTTGGTTGTTCAAGTGTCGAACGTGGCTTACATGGAGCCACGTCAGTGTCGCAATGGCTACTTGAGCCGAATGTGGCCTCGTTCAACTGTTGAAGTCCCGAACAAGGCTGACGTTGCCACGTTCGGCCAATCAAGTGCTGAATGTGGCCTGACGTGGCCACGTTCAGCCGATCAAATATCGAGGGAAGTCTATTTTGTAATTTTTTGAATTTGACTACCAGATTTGAATGTTTTTTTTTTAAATCTTACTTCTATTGCCAGCATCTCTAAACCAGAGATTAAGTTAAACCTCCAAAATTAAGTAGCCTTAGTAATTAGTGTTCATGAACCTAATCCTCATTCAGGTTTCACCCAAAGTACACTGAACAAGGCATGTGTTTTAAACTCCTCAGGAAGTACTCTCTCTAATTCTTTTTCCTGAAACAACCCTCTTCTCCCTACTGCTGCCGAAATCAGCTCTTGTTCTTTTCTCCTTCCTTTTCCCTAAAGCATTGAAAGAGTTATCTACTAATCCCAAAAGAAATCTTGCCTACATCCACCTTGAAGCTACACCATGAACCGAGCTGAACCACTGTGAGCTTTTTCATACACCCGGCTGTCTTCTTCTCTCGAACCACCCGAGGATAACTTCAGCGATCAATATTTCTTGATCAACTCTTAGAGAGTACAACGGGAGTTATTTCCTCTAACAATACTCTTACATATACATTGTTTTAGCATGCCCTTCCTACTACAAGAACAGGTTCCTCTGCAGTCAGGCTCGCCGACTGCAGAGGGCAGTCACCCCTCGCGCGCCGTCCGATCTTGATCGGGCGGTGCGAAGCCCCCCTCTCTCTCTCCGAAGCATCCCTCGCACAGCCGTCCGATCAAGATCGAACAGCGCCGAAGGGTGACTGCCCTCTGCAGTCGGCGAGGCTGACTGCAGGGGATCTCATTTGCCTACTACAATCCTACATGGTACTAGCTACACAATATTTGCACTCCTATCCCTACGTGTTGCAAACTCTTGTTAGGAAAAGGAGGCATCGAGATCTTATGGCTAAGCAAGGCTGCAGAATTTTAATCTAGATACTCTTGGCCAAGTTAGAAGAAGGAAGTAATACATTTACTATGTCTTAAGGTCAAGTAGCTGACAAGCTAATCTCTATGTTCTACTTTCTATTCCCCCGTAAAGTTCGATGTTTTACTTTCTCTTCTAATAAAACATGTTGGGTACACTTCGTTGTAGCAATGTCACAACAACAAATAATAATATTGAAAATTGCAAACCTTTTATTACAATTGCCACATATAAATAGTGGAATTAAATAGTGGGGACTATATATAGTACTATAGTAAACAAGAATATAAACACATTTTGTAGTTGCGTAATCTAAAAATGAGTTCTTAGCTTCTAAACGCTGCAGAAACTGCAATGCACATGAGCATGGTGTTGAAGAACTGGAGCAAGAGCGAGGAGGTAGGTTGGCTGTCGAAATAGATGCCGTCATGTTGGCCGTCCGGTCCGCCGGAGAATCATCTTTTGAGTGGTCATCGTCCAGCTCCAAACTCTCCCAGGAACAACAGGCAGGCCAGCATCCAATTGCAACGAACCAACCATGGCAAGGTATAACCCGCTGTAGAGCAAGAATGAATGCAACTGCTGTTGTTGAGACATCACAATATAAACCACAAAGTCCTTGCAGTCTCAGATGGTTGGTGGATAAAATTACTCTATGTTTCTGCGTCAAACAAGAGCATAACTTCTGCACGTTATATTTACAGTACTGGTAGAGTTTTGGGGTAAAAACTGTGCTGTATCCGGGCAAAAAAATCATCAACAACCAATTAAACCGCTCAAAACTATCTCCAGCTTATGGATTATGACGGCCAGGTTTTTCGAGTTCCTAACGATTTAATTTTTCAAAAAAAAACTATATGAAAATATACAAATTTTATTTTGAATCTGTTTACTAACTTATATATAAAAGCACATGGTCACATTAATCTGAGCTTCTATAAAAGCATGGTGCTAGAGCTCAGCTTCATCAGTGATAAATGTTCAAATATCTTGCTATCCAGCGGCAGCAGCAGGATGAGAAATGTCCAGTGTTTCTCTTGGCAGTGAACTGGCCAAGTGCGGCTGTGCAGTGGGAAAGGGAGGCAAACGGAACTGGAGTTGGAGATGTGCAGATATCCTGGCAACTTGCTCTTGCATCTATTTATAGGATATGATGGATCTTGTTTCATCCACGGTTTTGAGCACTGCATCGCCGGAAGTCTGAACTTGTCTGCTCGTTTGAGGCGTGGTTTCACTGCACTCGACCTACAATATTTATTTATAAGGGGCAAGTTGCTCATTTGTCTCAAAGTTGAAGGGTCATTGCATATTTACCCCAGAGTTAGAACTCTTTGCAGAAATGTCATAAAGTTGTCAAGTTAAATTACATATTTGGCCTACTTTAAGATTTCTTCGGATTTTAATTATTTTATCTATTCCAAATTTTCTAAATCCCTATTATGCGCTCACTTCCGTTCAATCCGTCCCGTTCCCATTCCGTTACGACTCAATTGTTCGCCTCCTACCGCCGCCCATCGCCGCACAGTCGTCGCCTGTCGTTCGTCGCGCTCCTGCGCCTGGGCGGTCGCCGTGCAGCCGTCGCCCGTCGTCTGTCACGCGCCTGGGCCGTCGCCGCTCGAGAGGTCGTCGCCCATCGCTCCTGCTCGAGAGGTCGTCGCTCGTCGCTCCTGGCAGCCGTCGCCCCGCTCCTGCCTCCTCCTACCTGCCAGCGGTTGCAGTTCCTGCTAGCCGTCGGCGCTTCCCGCGATCGTCGCCGCTCCTGCCTCCTCCCGCACTAGTGAGGGTCATGTGTACTAGAGAGCGCACTGCTTCAAGTTTGCTGTTTGTTTATTGTTTCATCTGTACTATATTGTAATTTGGTTTGTTGATGTTGTGCATGCAGGATATTATTAAATATTGTTGGATGTTATGGATGTTTAGCAGTACATGTGTTTATAGTGTGGTAGAGGCGGATGATGGTGGTGGTGTATCACTTGAACCAGTGGATTGGTCTTGTCTTCAAATTATGGAAGGTCCTAATGACTATGATAAAGACATACCTATGGAAGAAGATATTATTTGTTAGCTTTTAGGTATGACAAATGAAGACAATATAAATGAGATTGATATTGTTGAAAATGAAACTGCTATAGTACACATTGATAGGGCTAATGTTTTGGTTGATGAGGTGATTCCTAATGAGGTACAACCCAGTTATGACATGGAGCATCCCAAAATTGTTCTAGGTACCATATATCCATCGATGGACCTATTTATATTAGCAATAAGGCAATATACGATTAATCAAGAATTTATATTAGCAATCAAAAAGTCTAATTGTAGTAGATTTGTTAGCTATTGTAAAGCAAAGTCCTCTATGATAGATCAACATACAGTAATAAATAGAAAGAGAATTTTGTTGTAAAGCAAAGTCTTCTAGATGATGCTGAAGTTTCTTCGGTAGCTAGCTGGCTAAAGGCAGCATTAATTTGTGTTAGGTTTCTTTCACCCAGATATGTAGCTGTGAACTTTAAATATCTTTAAGGCTCCGTTAATTTGTCTAGGCACAGGCTTTTCGGTGAGCTCCTGTCGAAGATGTCCAACATGGCGAGGATTGTGGCCGCCGGAAGGGGAACGGAGACGAGGGTCGTGCTGGGGGGCGGAGAGGAGCGCCATGCAGCTCGTCTAGTCATCTAGACAGCTCGGCTAGTCATCCACGTGGCTCGGCTAGCCACCGCACGCACGGAGGGAACGGGGAGGCGGAGAGGAGATCCGTGTAGAGGGCGGAGACGAGCATCGGTGGCGAAGAGTACCATGGCCACCGGCAGCCACCGCGCGCAGAGAAGGAACAGGACGGCAGAGTTGATGGGTGTAATATAGTAGTAACAGAGGAGCAAGGGTATAACATGAATAATAGAAAATAGACAAAACAATTAAAATCTGAAGAAATCTTAAAGTAGGGCAAAACTACAATTTAACTCGACAACTTTGGGGCATTTCTACAAAGAGTTTCAACTCTGAGATAAATGAGCAATGACCCTTCAATTTTGGGGCAAATGAGCAATTTTTCTGTTTATAAATAGTGACTTGCGTCTTGCAAGTTTACAAGTGTAAAAAGAGTAGAATGTGCTTGGAGTTTCATCTCTACTCTAAACATATTCTACTTTCTCAAGCTGCACCATTCATAGACAGATCGCTTGAACAAATATGGTGAGAAATTAAAAGGTACACTTACAGAACCCGTAATGTGAACATTATATTGTGTGCACTTACAAATTTTGGTGATAAAATTAAATATGTACCTTTGATGTTGTGCAAAATAAACAAATTTGGTGAGAAGAAGAAGGTGCACTTATCTTTTGAATCACCCGTTAGTTTGACCAAATATTTGACTAGCAGAAATGGCAAAACAAATATGGGTGCACCTTTTGAGTGGCCAAAGCAATAATCTAGTTTTTTAGAGGAGAAAACTTAAGGCAATAAGCAATGTCATGTTCTTTTAATATAGTAATTTAATGGGAAATTTTACCGTCCTTGAGAATGCACCAATAAGTACTAATGATTTTAGTGTGAATTTCGATATCTGTCGGTATCTTAGGTATTAATAAGTATTAAAATTAACACTAAAATTACCGATCCCTCTGGATAACTCCTATTAAGGACCGTAAAACCACTCAAATTTAATACAACTTATCTCCGGTCATATTTTAGATATTGTGTATAAACTAGGTCTCGTATAAGATATAATTTCCTTCATTTTTCATCTTTTAATATATTTCAACATCATCTTCTATTCTACTTGATATATTATATAGCTCGGAGCCGAGTGCTCAACTTATACATTTACTAGCCAGTGTACTCTTGCTGTCACCCACGCACCAGGTGATAAATGGTAAAAACATCTTGTTGTCAAACCACATGTCTACATATATAATATAGATGTAGGAAAGACAACAGATGGACACGAACTATAGTCGGTAGTAACACCATTATTATCTTCACGCGATGAAGGGCACTAGGAAAAGGAGGCAAAGGGAACCTAAGTTAAAGCAACACAAACTTTAATTGCAAGATTGAGTTAGCTCTCTAAAATATGACCGAACCGGGGGCGATGCATAATTACCTTGTGTTGTGACTTTTAGTGGTACATCTCTGGCTGACTCAGTCATGTTGTTACTTGTATAGCTATTGAGACATGATGTCGCTACGTTCTAGTATCTTTTTCATTATTCTATTGTTTTGATGTATTGTTTGTTTCTTAAGAGCTTCTTTATAGAGTAAAGGCAGTTCTATAATTTGCCATAGGTTCATGCATGAGACATCGTCACGATGTACCTATTTAACATAATCACTACATGCTATGCAAAATAAATAATTTCGAAGCACCCGTGGAAGCTACGGAAACTTCATATGAGGTAATAGATCATCATGATCTAATGTTACGGTTAAAAGAAATTGATGTTTTATATCTTAGGAGGTAGGTAATAAGTCACTTTTTTCTAATAAATAGACAATATTAATTATATTTTTTACCTTAAAAGAACCTTTTACTGACAATAACCAAAACAATAACAAAGTTATTAGAGTAGCAAATTAAACAAAATTGACCAGCATATATGCCAAGTAGGCCTGTCCATGTATATATATAGCAGCGCAGAGTAAGCCAACAAGTAATTTCATGTTCTTTTATATAATAATAACTATTATTATCACATGAAAAAAACAAGGGGATTGACAGTATGATACCAGTGAGTGATATGAAACATTTTGCAGGTTAGATCAGGAAAGGGAGGCGTTAGGAATTCACGTTGAATGTGCAACTTCATAAGAAACAAAGTTGTAGAGCAAAAAGAGTTCTGCTGTCTCCAATGATAAACCGAGGCAGAAGCTGCCACTGCAGTTTTGGTATGGCAGCAAGTGATACAGAGCAAATAAGAGATTGGTGCTTGCACGAGGTTTATGTCATGTTTGGTTCGGTATGTCTACAGTTTCAAGATTTACTTTGAATCTAAAGTAAACATGTGCTAATATGAATTAATTAGGCTTAATAGATTCGTTCCGCGAATTAGACCGGAGCTTCTGCAATTAGTTTTATAATTAGCTCATGTTTAGTCTTTTTAATTAGCATCCGAACATCCGTTGTGACAATAGCTAAACTTTAGTCCAATGGATCCAAACACCCCCTAAATAACATCAATCCACAAATAGCTCCAAGATTTTTATGGAGTTGGGATTGATCAACTCTAAGAAAACAGAGCTGTGTCAAATAAGAAGTGATAGGAAGCATGTGCCTAGAATGTATTAAAAGTTAGAACAGAACAATAAAATAACAGTTGACAAGAGCTTGCAAGAGGTAGTATTCATGATCACCAGATGTGAATATGATACTCCGTATTAGTATTTGTGCATAACTAGAGAAAAATCATCTTCATTAACAGTATAAAAACATCTAATTTACCGAGTTGATACTCTTTTGGAAGCTTTCATTTGGAAGAACTGGCTAGTTTGCTGCCTTTACGAACCAAACCGTATAGTATTTGTGGTGCTGCAAATTCAAATGTTGTTTTGGTTTATTAATTACCAAATCATGATACATATTGTTAGCCGTTTGAAAAAACTAAATTTATTTTTTTATTTTGACTAATTTTATAAAAACATTGGCAGTTATAACACCAAGTTGGTTTCATTAAACTGACTATTAAATATGTTTTAATGGTGTATTTATTTAATATTATTAATATTTTTCTTTTAAATTTGGTCGATAATAAAGGTGTTTGACTTTAAAAAATCAGATGACTTATGAATAAGTGAATGTAGTAGCATATATAGGACACAAAATGGATGGGGATGGGGTTGGCAAATACCATGGTCATATCATATGCTGAGTCCCTGAGGAGTTGTTCGGTTAATCCCCTTGGGGAAGGGGATTAAGGGGGATTGGGAGAGATTGAAGGGGATTTATACTACAATCCCCTCCTAACCGAACAGACCCTGAGGTATTTTTTTACAAGGATGGTTGTTGGATGAGAATTAATTCCTTCCTGTGTTGTGTGCATACCTCCACTATATATATCTTGTGGATAAATAACATATCTCCATTCTCATGTTCTAGCTAGCCCCTCTGTTAGTTTCTGTAATGTAAGCAGCTAGCTAGCAAAATATGTATGATGATCCCGTACTAATCCACCGGTATAGGAAAAGGAGGCACTAGGAATTCGAGTGTAAGGTACAAACAACATTACGGTTGTAAATATCTATCTCTTCTAGAGGTGAACCAAAAATTGTGTTATGGCTTACTCTCATTTGGTGAGTGTCGGGTCAACAGAAGTTGTTGCATTTTGGCGGCAGCTCTGTATATGATCTTTAGGCAGCCATATCCACTCTCAAGGCGTCGTCTTCTTGTTGTTAAGGCACATTATTGGATTGACCATTCATTGAGTGGAGTGGAGCATTGAGAAAACCATTTGTGTATACCCTCCAAGATCACAGAACTCTTCTCCCTTGGTTTTGCCTCTAGATCCAAATGCACCATGTATCTGTACTACTCATGTAATGGTCACATGAGATTGAAGGCGGGTGGCAGCAATAAGTGAGGAGTTAGGTATTTGAGGTCCTTAAATACTTGTCATCAGTGACGATTATCCCTAAAATGGCATCATTAACAGCGACCTTAGAGTTGCGAGAACTTTAATGACATGAGTAAAACATCACGCGTCACTATAGGTCACATTCTTTAGTGGCGAGTGGTGTTGTGAGTTTGTGACTCGTCACTAATGGTGTGTCACTCTCTAATGATGGATGGTAACATAACCTATCACTATAGGGGATCTTTTTAGTGTCGAGTTTAAACATAACCCATCACTTATGGGGGTGCTTTCTCTTTAGTGATGGGCCAGACTTAAACTCGTCACTAATAATACAACATTATTTACGTGTATAAAACAATCCATCGTTACAAATGTATTACTGACGCACATCTTTGATTTATCAGTAAAGCTATGTCGCTAAAACAGTTTCTGTGGTAACATGTTGTATGTTGTGTGCTTATATGTCTCTAGTCTCCCCTCACAAGAAGACGCACAAAGCAGCATGAGATTTTTTTTGTTGTAACACGACACTTATTAATGTATCATTAACCACCAAGTTGTGAACGCACGTTTATTACAATGCATTATCGAACGAGCTCGTCAAGAATGTTGTGCGAATCTTGATGAACAACAAACTCTATATCTCACACAAAAACACTCACTCTGAGAGAGTAGGGAGGATGTGTGTCGGAGTGAAGAAGACTAAATTATGGGAGAAAATATATAATACGTGGGAAACTCTTTTGATCCTTCACAACATATCTCTAAATACTGTTTTTATGACAATAAATTTTCAAAAGCTATAAGCAAACAGTAAACTATCTATGAGGGGGTGTCATAATCTGTCTATTACTCTACTACCATAGTGATGATAAATAGCATGGATCTTCCTTTACATGTTCCGAAAAGGATGACAGTTTCGCAGCAGACTAGACAGTTCAACATTGAGTTTGTCATGGAAATAATCTTGCCCAAATGGCAAGGTCCAATAGGAAGAAGAGGCACCGGGAATTCAACTTATAGTTGCCGGTGATTGAGCAGCGGTGACAACAGAATTATGCGCTTAGTTTTCAAGTGTGAGTTATGTACTGTTGAGGTGGATGGTGCTGCTGAAAATGGATCGGTACACAGATCACGCCTCTCCAACGTGTCTTACCAGAAAGTTAGTGGCTTGGTTAATACATTCTCTTCATGGCTATGGCATTCACCAAGCAATACAAGAGAACAATGACGAGACCGGTAGGCCACGGTCGTATATGTGAAATTTTGCGATATGGTTTCCATTGTTAATTGTAGAAGGAAAAACCACTCATGTGATAGCGCCGTGATGAATAACAAAATTTAGCTTTGTTAGGATCATGTTGGTTCGATTTGACATAGGGTGTGTTTGGTATAGATTTTGTATCTTATTCTCGAGAGAATAAGTATCAAACAATCCAATTACGATTTGATTCCCATGTTAACCCGAGAAACAGTGAATAAATATGATCACCCATTCAAAGGATTTGAATTATAAACATGTATATTAAAAGAAGAGCCCAACATCAATTACAGTTTGCTATTTAAACGTCCATCTAAGCTAGAAGTATGGTTCATCTAATTAGAACATATTATAACAATTTAAATTTAATAAGAGTCCACATTGGTTACAATCTTCAGATTATAAATTTCAGATTTGGGGATTATCAAATAATTAAACAGTAAAATCGAGGTACATGTCGATTATATACAGCTTCATATCCATTAATTCCGGATTTCAGAATCAATAAATTTTGTAAAATAAACAAAAATCGAGATTCTATATCGAATACAACTTTATGTATACATGCATTCGTTTCGAATTCATAAATTCTTACAAATCGATCAAATCCTCCTACATACGGCACAAATAACACGTTGGTGATTGGACGTGTCTCTTCCTGCTGTGTGCGTACAATTACGTTATGGGCAATTAATTCGAGTACCAAAATCTTCCGGCTGATTAATAATTTTTTTTGAAATTATAAATCTGAATAGCGCCATAAAAAATTATAAAACTAGACATCTATCGACATTTGACGTTTGAAAAATACTCTCGTAGAAGTAATTTTTTTCTTGCCATATGTCAGTAGTTCAACTGTCAATATAGCTACGCCGATATTTTAAATATCGACAGAAGTCCGGTTTTTCAATTTCTTGATAGCGTTATCCGGATTTACAATTTCAAAAAATAAATATTTTTATAAAAAATCTTTTTTTCCAGTGCTATATATGATCAACATGTATAGTGGGACTTCTTCCACAGTCATAAGCACATTTTTCATTGCACGAGTCTTCAAAAACAATAGCAGCCAACATGGAGAATGGGAATGCAAATTAACCATCCATCACCAGCTAGTTGGATTGTAATCATTCTAAGTTGGAAATGGGAGGTTTCAGGAGTTCAAGTGTAAGGTGTAGAAATACTAGAGGCGGCAGGAGGTTACTGTTTTGAATAGCTAAGAACTCAAACATCAATAGTGAAAGCGGCATATGCATGCAAAGACAGATGAATTTAGCTTGGATTTCTTAGGAAAGAAAGTAAGATGACCTGAATAGTCTACATCAACAACCAGTAATTGAAATGTCTCTTTGTATCAAAGTTCCTGAACCGTCTAACTACTAGTCCGACTTCATAAGCTTCACTAAGTTTTGTAGGCTTTATTATTTCTTAGTGGGCTTCACCGCCTGAGATTTATCAAACTTTATGGGCTAAAGAGGTACATGACCTACCACTGTAGTAACTATTTTGTCATAGCATTTAACTTTCTTGAAATAATTTTACCTTATTCAATCCTTGAACCAATGAAAATAACTCTATTTGCTCTATAAGATTTTTTTTCTTTTAATATATGTCATATTTTAAACTGAAATTTTATAAAATAAATAAATTACATCACCCCGTACTTCTTAGCATTTTTGTTTGATTTTTTTTACTATTTGTATAGGTTGAAAAAAAAACTAACACTAGTTTAAACATCGATACTAAAACAATATGTAATCTGTCATGAAAAACTGAAACTATTCTCCAACTTAGGTTATATTATTGTCATGTATGTCTCTACAAAATTTCAACTTAAAATACAACACTGTATAAATAGAAGCAAAAAAATTGATTCATTTCGTGCATTGCAGCATTCTGCACTCACTCTACAAGATTTGTTTGCCAAACCACTCCGGCCGGACATGGACACAAAATTACGTAGTAATATTGTATTGCAAAGAACACATTAGTTACATATACAGTTTGTTAGCCGTTGATCTGTTGGTCCTCGTGTTCCGATAAATCAATTGCATTCAGCAGATCAGATCAGTTAAGAACAAATTCGTCTACGAACGCGTCACGAAAGGAAATCCTCTTAGGGCTAGGCCGGGCGTGCAGTGGTGAATGCATTTCTTGCTGTTTCTTCTCCCCAATTTACACGCAGTTCACGCCGTGAAATCAGTCGGCAGCGGCGGCAATTTTTTTTTCTTGCTTCCGTGAAAAATTTACCGCGGGCGCCGAAAGCAGAATCGATAAAAAACAGACAACATTATTTTATTTTATACGACGAGACTTGGGTAAGAACGTATTAAGATTTTAGTGGTAAAAGATTTTATACTACTTAAACATAATAATTAAGATGCCGTATAGTTATTTCTCTATGTTGTAAATGGTATGGCCAAATGTTACATCTGTTTAATATATTTTTAATAATACGATGAAATATTTACTAAGTGTTGATACATCGTCTATTTTTTTCAAATTTAATAAATCTTAATTAAATTAAACATTATTGGATTTTATATGGTTACCAACGGTAGAAATATAATCGGTTAACCACTTTAATTGATCGATGGCCGATTTTATAAACTCAATTACGGTAAGTAATCCGATTACCTGCAACCGGTTATGTTTTACCTGCAACCACTTGGGAGTAACTTTTAACGCTGCCTCCCAAGTCCCAAGCGCGAGCGGGAACCCATCCCTCTCCCGAGAAGCGACGCTAACGCACAAGGTGAACCAAGTCCATGAGCCAGTATCCCAATGACACTACGGTCCCACTATCTCATCGCCGAAGGCTCTCCTGGACCGCGCCCACCCCCGCGATTGGAATTTCACCGAACGCGCACGGCGCACCCCTCCGAAAAGTTTCCCCCCCTTTCAAAACCCCAGGCGAAAACCGTGGTTCTCAGCAAATCTTTCGTAGGTCTCACTGGCATATGGCCCCACACTGAGTAGGACCCACGCGTCGGTGACGTGAGTGTGGGTTTCGCGGTATTTCCTCCCTCGCGCCGCGGGACGGTTGGCTCCGCTTCAAATACCCCGTCCCCTCCTCTTCCTCCAGTTCCTTCCCCTGTACATCGCTTCCAGATTTTTCGTACCCCCAGATTACCACCCTTCTCTCTGCTTCGCATTCTCGGTTCGAGATCATCTAGGGTTCCCGATGGCCATGGTGGAGGTGGACGTGGTGGAGGAGGAGGGACGCGGAGAGGAGGAGGCGACCGCGACGCCGGCGCAGGGTGGGAGCCAGGGGTTAGAGGACCGGCGGCTGCTGCGGTCGCGGTACCTCGGCGTGAAGAGCCGCATCAACTGTAAGGAGGGGTGGTTGTGTCTCCGCGACGGCGATCGCGTCAGTTTTGCTGGGTTTTCTCGGCTTGGAGGCATTTGGGTTTGAGTGTGCTGTGGTGTTTTGTGTGTTTGTGTGTGCAGATGATAAGGATGACATGGCGAGCGCGGATTCCGCTAAGTTCTGTGCTATCATCACGGAGGTGGAGAGCTTGCACCATCTCGGTATGGTTGATCACTCACTTGCACAAGGGAGATTTCAGTTTTTCGTTGTTAAAAGCGATTTATTTGGACAGCATGTAACGTCGTTAAGTTAACTCGTCAGGTACAAACTTTTGTTTCTATAGACAGTAGCATTTCTGATCGTTTAATTGCGAATAGAATTTCAAGTGTGCTGATTTGTCAATGTTGTTCAACGTGGCAATGTGTTATTAACATCGGTATTCTTCTGTTATATGATCAAATCTACCTTTCAAAAAGTGTTACATATTACAGAGAAAACTTGTTATGTGGTAGTATGCTCAGTTGCAGTGAAATAAAATGCCTAGGGAGGGTGTTCATTTGCTGGTTTTGGCATTAGGATGTACTGATGCCCGAATGTTATAGACAGAATGACATCTGATCACTGATGTCTTTCTGCTGCAGTTCAGAGGCCTAGGGAGCAGATAGCTGATGCAGAAGCCTTGTTGAACATCACCACCAGTTTGGTAGCATCAGTAAGGACACAGTCAGCTCAGGGAATCACACCTTCAGATTTTGTTTTTGGGATGCTGAAGCAGTTTGGAAAGCAAGGGCGAACGGATGATGGGATTGCCTCGTTGAACTGGGTTGATGTCGGCCTTGCCACTTCTCATGTTTTCATGGCTGTGCCTGGATGCTCCACCATGTAATGCATATCGACTACCTTCTCTTATGGTGGTTGGTTTAGGGCTGCATTACTGGAATCTGACAACGTGACTCTAATTCTGACAGGGTTGGTCCCATGAGTACAGAAGTGCAGCCACGGAAGGTTCGTGGGTGTAGAAAGAGGATGGCTAAGCCAAGTGGAAGTGCTCGCCCTGAACAGGTACATATATCTTCCTGTTACTAACGAATGGAATTGTGTTCAGCATTTGAAACATCATATTCATATTTATACAGAAGCGTTATATTTCACAACAGGAATTTGTTAATGTGTTAGCACCAGTATTAAATTGCTTCAATATAAAATTATATGGTGATTTGTGTACTGGATGTGTAAAATTGAATTCTTATTTTGAAATTTTGAGGTATATGGTGGAAAGTCACTGTAGATCCAAGTTTATCAAGGTTTATGTAATCTTTATTTTCTTGTTGTAAGATCAGTTTTGGTTTAAAGTTATATTATTTCAACTCTAGGAATAATTTGACCTAAATGCCACTAGCTTGTTAACTTCTAACGATGTGTTGATCTGTTCCACATTGATGCACAGCTTGCTGATTCGTCAGAAACAGGAAAGACTGATACTGACAGGAATATGTCTCTCATATTTGATGTTCTGAGAAAGAAGAAAAATGCAAGGCTGGAAAATCTTGTTTTGAACAAAATGTCCTTTGCCCAAACGGTGGAGAATATTTTTGCCTTGTCTTTCCTAGTGAAAGATGGCAGGGTGGAGATCAATGTGAACGATGAGGGGCATCATCTTGTCTGTAAGGACTTAATTACATGATCACACTTTCATTACTGCAAAATATTTATATTCTGTAGTGCATCTGATGTTAATATGTTAATATTTTCTGGAACAGATCCAAGAAATGCACCTCGTGCTAGTGCCATATCCTCTAAAAAAGTAGCATACAACCATTTTGTGTTCAGATTTGATTATCAGGATTGGAAGGTAATATATCTATCTTATAATTGATTAATTCTCATGGCAAAACTAGTGCTATGAGCAACTTTTTTATCAGCAAGGTCACTATACCTAGTTCCTTTTTTGCACGCTGAAAATACACAAATTGTAATCTTGTTTTTCTGTCTCAAGTTGGGCAAAGAGGAACAAGCATCTCAGTTTCTCTGATATCAATGCTATACATGTGCAAGGTCTTCTGATCTTTCTCCTGCACATTTTTGCTGCTAGCTGATGAAAGAGATGGTAGTGGACGGCGAAGAGCTGATGGCGCACAGGTCTTCTCAGGTCGGCGCGTACAGCATCTCTGGAGGAAACGACCCCAAGACGCCTACACACAACACAGCAATCAGGAAGCTCTGCAGGAACCGAGGCCTTGTCATGCAGGCTGAGGCGGTCACCGCGGGCAAGACCCCCGAAGTCATGGAGGAGATGATGTCCAAGGGCATGCAAGAGGCTCACCTGACATTCAAGCGGAGGCGCCTCTTCCAAGACGACGACGCCGACGCCGCCTCACTAGAGGCCTGAATACCTGACATTCAAGCGTTTTTTTTTCTGTAAGGTAGAGAAGTTCTCATTCATCAGTAGCTTACCTAGCTTAGCTTCGAGATGTCTTATTATTTAGGAAGGATATGGCCTAGTGGCATTGCACGGCCCGTGCAAGTTTTTGGTACGTTGGGCGTGCTGCCAGATGTTTAAAGCCTTTTGCCCTTCTGGTTAGGTTGCGAAATGTCTAGGGCAGTATAATTAGAGAGGCATCATATTAGTAGTTTTCTTTTGGTACCATGTCTATATTCCTCGCTATTTGTGCGAAGGATTCTAGCCTGACGCGCGCGAGACTGAAGGACATTGTACAGTGATCCATACGAGCATCTCAGTTAGTATGTACCAACCTGGTTTAAGAAACCATTTTATTAGAGCAGGTGGTTATTGGTCATGGAATACCCTGGGAAACTTTTTAGATTCAAATATTTTCATATGAACGAGTCTACTGTTATTAATTATTTTGATTTGGTTACCGTTTGGTCTTATAAATGTAATTGGGCACCACCAGTTACAACAGTTTGTTTCTAGTTTGGCGTCAGTGGCTAGTTGGTTAACATCTAATCGGATTGCTTTGAAAATTGATCGATGCCACACAAATTCCGGTTCATCCATCTTACCGGCAATGGGCTTAGATCATGAAACAGACAAGCATCAGGGTGCACTTAAATCAATGGAATCATTATAACTTGGCAGCTATGAAGTACCTCCGGAGCAATACAAAACTTGACCGAAAAGCTATGGTGGAAAAGGTCCATTCTCAGTTATCTAGTTCGTCCAGATTACAGCAGTTTGCTCACAACGAGCCATGACAAGCATCTCGCAGCAGCAGCCTTGCAGAGTTGCACATCCCATCTCACCTTGTGCAATTGTCTTCAAGTATGGAGCTCAGGCATGCTGACAGCCTAGTCACTACAAGCAATGTCGAGCATTTTCAAGTGGCGGTTGGTTTGCGGAGCTCACTTTCACCATGGGCGAAATGGCACCTGTCTCCAAATGTGCAGGAGCCTTTGTTGAAGTTGTCACACAGCTTGGTCTTCAAGTTGCTTCCAGGGCCCCCAGCATGTGACCCTCTCCCTGGGTTCTTGGCTGGAGGGGCATTACCACCAAGGCGGACAATTAGCTCTGTGACCATGGCACTAGCATGCTTGATCTGGTCAAATGTCCCCTCAAGCTCAATATTTTTAAGGTTGGAGTTGGACTCATTATCCCGGATGGCCAGCTTGGCCCCAGTCATTCGAGATATATGCTTTGTGTTGGTTCCACCCTTCCCAATGATAGCACCGGCAAGAGATGCATCAATGCTGATCTTTGCTGTGGCTGAGGCACCAAAGGTTGAGGGAGGAACCATGTCTGGGACAGGCATCCGCGGAGGCTCAAAGTGACCATTGGGCATTGTTCCCATCGGATGTGGCATTGAGTTCTCCAGCAGCATGGGCTTTCCAAGTTCTCTCTCTCCATGAGCAAAGTGACACTTGTTACCCCATTTACATCCTTCTGCGGTGTTGTACTTGTTACACATGCGAGTCTTCACGCTTGGTGTAGGTGGCCCATTAGGAGCACCATGTCCTAAAGGCATTCTTCCAGGAGGAGCTGCAACAGCTGGTCCACCCAAGTTGGTCATTTTTGCAACAGCCTGATAGCCACCAGGGAAGTTATGGAGAAAATGGCAACTTGATCCAAAAGGACAGCCAGCAGTGCTGCACAAGAAAATATCATATGAGCAAATGAAACTAAAGTGACACAATATATATATATATATCATATATATATATATGAAAGAATTATGTTATATTTAGTTGAAGATACAGCCTTATTGGGTGACTGCTAACAGATACCAATTAAATATGAAACCATCTATTCTCTTTTGTAAGTAATGATTCATATCTTAAGGAGTAAGGACATTAAGCATTAATAATGACATACAAAAGGCATTTACATTTTACAATCATTACTTGGATATCATATTTGTATAATGTTCTTTTGATAGGTAAATCAACAAAGTATCCTTTCTATGAGATCAAACTGGATATTTCCACATGTAAAGCTTGATGGTGAATTTCTATTATTAAGAAGCAAGTGGAACCACATGATGCTGAACATAAGCAAAGCCTTATCGTCTCCACAATGTAGTAAATGATAACAATAGCACATATTAATACCAAAAAGCATAAAACGACACAGAATAGTTTGTTTATCAGTGTATCACCATTGTCTTATAACAGTGTTCTAGTTTGTCAAATAAGCTGTTTCTCATTGTCTTAGCTATTGTACTTATAATGACAACACATCAGTATAACAGTGCTAAAGGCCCCAAGGTAGGGCAGCCACCTAATGCACTGTCAAATACCAAATCACGGAGGCTGCCTGATGCATAGCACCGACTTTTAGCACCATATGAAATGTTTAGTATTCTTATCTTGATTTCTGTAGGTAATCTGGAGCCATTGTGTTACAGACAGATTTGATTATTTATCACAAATATAATTTCACATCCTTGTAGCTGTTGTTGCATGATTCACATTTTATGCTACACAAGGAGAACCTGTAGCACAATCTTGCTGGATCCATTTGTTAGCCCTCAACTGGCTCAATAACATCATTATACCAGCATAACAAATATTAACGCAAAAATAGCATAGTGTAAAATAACACATGTAACAAGGTGAGAGTTCATTTTAAGTTAGATTAGAACCTGAAAAATTTGGTGCATGGCTTCGATTTGCTCCCTACACCCATTTGAGACGACTCCGATTCTGTTACACCAAATTTATTACTTCTACCAGTCAATATCATGTCCATTTACTAAAACACAGCATTTGTAGAAACAACTCAGAATAAAAAGAGAGTAAACGATACAAATTTATCTAGTATCCAAAGCTATGCCATAATGAGTTTACTTGCAAATTAATATTAGTAAAATAAACACATAAATTTGACAAGGCAAGCCACTAATATGACAGCAGCTAGATCCAGCGAGGAATTTGACAGGGTCATTTCAGCTACATATTACTGGAAAAATAAATAAGCCATCTCCTCACCAAGACCAAACAAAAAATCCAGAAAATACAGGAATTTTTTTAGTCAGCTACAAGCCTGCAAGCTCCTAAGTTCCAACATCCCTAAATCGTCATCCCGTCTTCACCACAGCGCTCCTCCGACCGCAGCGGCGCCATGAACCAGGACGCCCCAATCCCATATCCGACGAGGGAACCGGCGGCTAGAGAGATGGCCCATGATGAACGCGCCATTCGAGTAGAAGGCCAGCAACCGAAACCAACCCCCCACCCCCCCAAAAAAAAGGAAGAAAAAAAACGAGGCCGCGAAGCGGATCACCTCTCGCGCGCTTGGCGGTGCCGCCGTTGGCGCCCTCCGGCGCGGCCCGCTTTCCGCCGACGCCCATGGCTCGGAACTCTGGTGGGGCTGTATTGGCGGCGGCGGCGGCGGCGGCGGCAGGCAGGCAAAACCCTAGATAGGGTTCCCCGTTGCCCTCTCTCTGGGAAGGCGGGCGCCAACCAGGATAGACAACCCGATGGACGACGCTACGTCGGGTGTGTTTTTTTCTCCCTGTTTGGCTTTTGTTAAGAAACTATAAATAAAATTTCTCCTCAAATAATTATTTTTTTAATAAAATGTAAATGTATAATAAACAAGCACCACTAAATTTGGATTTATCATGTTAAAATTATGTAGTTATTTGAAAAAAAAATCGCTTGCGACGTCAGGATTTATAAATAGAATTATTTGTGAATGTTTGCTCCAGAAATTGAGAAGAAAGAGTGCAAATGACGAAGGTGAGCCGGGAAATCAAGAAGGTCCGTCGTCCCTTCGGTTGAGACGTCGATTTTGAAAAAATTGCTACAAACTGTAAAAAAACTATTTTGAACAGAAAAAGTCGAAAGTTGTTTGGTTAGAGTAGCTGTAAATTTTTGATTTAGTAGTAATGTTTGTAATCTCCTTAAAGTTTAGTTGCAATATTAACATGTAGTTAATATAAAGACGGACTTTTTAATGATATGTATTTATATCATTGTCGCAATAAGAAAACTAAAACAAAATTATTTATAACTAAAGTATATCTATGTTTTCCAACAATTATATATAAACTTTTATTTTTAGAAAACTATTTAGTTTCAAGTACTCTATATCAACAAAAAAGATATTTCATTAATGAGTGAGAAAGGTTCTAGGGTACCTTCATGTTTACACTATGAAAATCTGCAAATTCTAAAAAAGCTGGGTGCCCAAAATAACTGTTTGATTCAAATTCCAGCATCTGAACAAGAAAGCTGGTTTAAAAATTTAAACCAAACAGACTCTTACAAAGAAAAGAAAAAAAAGGCAGAACAAAGCATGAGATGAAGGGGAAATATCTTGTGCAATCTGCAATCGTGCGATCTGGTGCATCCAATCAAGATCCAACGGTTACATATGAAACCTAGTATTTTTTTTATTTTTTTCATATGTAACTGTTGGATCTTGATTGGATGTACCAGATCACACGATTGCATGATTGCACAATTGCACAAGATATTTCCCCTAAGATGAAAGGAACAATTCTGAATAATCATCCCGAATAATTCCTCGGTCACCAGTACAACTGAAGTAGAAAGAATCAGCTGGAATTGTTGTTCTGAAGAAAAAGTGTGGCCACAATCTGTCAAAGCTCCTAACAAAACAAAGTAGAGAGGCTCTCCCCTAGTTTCACTTGTAGAAAGCACCAAAGATGCAAACCGAGCTAGCTCAGTGGTCAGAGCGCAACATAGGTGTCATATGTCATACCTTTTCTTCTTACAAAAACCTGTTGTCCTGGTGGAGCATCTCCCCCTCCGTCAAAAAAAGTACCAAAGGTAGCTAGATGATTATGAGTACCTTGACCACCTTCCATCACTTGTCCGGTGGAAGACCCGTGGCTTGTATCTCGGAAATGTGTCTTCCCAATCTGGATTCTCAATCAAGTATTTCCAGATCCTACATCAAGACGGTATGAAGCAAATGATAAACCATTTAGAACTCTCATCTGTTGGGAAGACAAAATGGAGGCATCAATGACGACGATCTTGGCTCATGATAAAGCACATCCAAAATAACAGCAACATTATATTAGTTTTAAACTTGTAAAGCCCTACATGAAATGTGGCCCATGACATATAGCCAACATTGTTGAAACATCCTAATTATGATCTCTGGAAGAAGAGGGGGGAGGGGGTTAATTTGTACAACAAGATGGACACATACCTTCTCTCATTTTCTACAAAATGTGGTGGCTCTGCCGCTGGAGAGGTGGAGCATTGCAACAGGACTTCAGAGTCTGAAAGCTGGTTAAGTGAGGATGCTATTTCTGCCCAATCCGGCATCCTATTTGAACAGAACAAGATGCATATATCATAAATAATCATTAATTAACCAACAAAGTATATGTGTGTGCCAGTGATTCCAAATGTAAAAGTGTGATTTATCACAATATTATCTGAGTTTTGCTTGACAACAAGAAGTCACTTGTTCAATGCCAAAAAATGTAGTCCTGTATGGGCTTTGATTCATTGATGAACAGCAGATTGTCTGACAATCATTCTAGAGCACTTTCAAGTAGAGTGGTCATTGAATGAATATGGCATGTGATTACGATTATTTCAACAAGAATGAGAACATCACATTTCCCATCACAAGTTCAGCAAAAAAACAAATGATTACATTTTTTCAGCTAGTACTAGTTAAATGGATGGAAATGTTTACAAATACGCACCAGAAGGCAGCTGCTATTTGAAAAGTATCCCTGTGAGTATCATAAGTCTCTAGTAGCCTTCCTTGCCAACTTGGATCATAAGAAGAAACGCTCACACGAATTCTCCTAACTATTTCGTCTGGGCACCTTGAATTGATGTCAAAGCTTGCTGGACTAACATCCCCAGATGAGGTTTGCACCTGAGACAACAGGAGGATTTGTATGCGAGGAAAAATCCTCTCAAGTGGAATATTTTTAAAATAAAAAGTATAAAAGCTTATGTCCACGAACAAGATCACAGTCACACCAACTACACAAGTGAAATGTTATCAATGGAGGCAAATGTCAGCTAGCAGTTCTTAAAAAAGATCATTTGGTGGTTCAGGAAATATCAGTTGGCAGTTCTTTTTCCAAAAGATCGTTTAGCACTACACGAGATATTATCAATAACTTGCTTCAGAGTTCCAGAGTTGAAACATTATACACATGTAAGTCAACACATAACTTTGGATTAACATTTAGAGGTTCCATGTACAACAAAGACGAATTCAGTTTTTTAGTTAGTGTGGAATCAATTGGTAGAAAAACTACTAATAAATGCTATAATAGATGCGGAGAGTACACTAACCACAAATCCACCAATTATTGGTTGTGCATTCCCATATGAATCAGTTGTAGTATTGCTCCCAAGGACACAAAATGTACGAAGATGAAATCGTTGCTGGGACTTATGCAATGCCTCAACTATTTTGCAACATAGTGGATAGGAATACCCTTCCTGTGCGTTGTGCTTCCTTCCAGAAGGATGTATTACCTGCAAAGCGAATAGAGTAATTACATGATCCCATATGTACAGTTCTAAAAAATAAAGGAAGTTCAACCACACAGTAAATTCTGAAATTCAACCTTTGTAGAAGTATCATCAAAGCCACCAATCAGGTGAACCTGCAATGAAATGCTAGTAAGAATATCATCAAGGGTGCTTATTATATGTTTTTGGGGCAATGCAGGCGAAGATACAAACATCAAATGGTGTCTTGTCATGACCGAGTAATCCTAACATTTGTTTGAGCCCTCCCTCCACAATATTTGGAAAGTCCATGTGGCAAATGGAGGTCCTGAAGTTAATTAAGAATATCAGAAGCATTGTCAAGTGATGGGAAAATTAAATAGGAGTTCTGCGTTACAGAAGAAGCCAAAGTCTTACAGGTTCAGATAAAAATGCTCACTTCCTTTTCACTTACATTCCAGTCTTGTTGTTGCGAATTACAACACCCACACATGTAGTCATCTCATCTGTCCCCACTAACTGCAGATGCAAAAGAACATATTAACACACAAAATGTGATATATTGATATTGAATGGTTTATGCATAATAATGCAACTTCTAGGAACACACACATACACCCAGAAGTCCCAACAAAACTCATAACAGCATAGGCAATATAGCAACTGTTGACGAACAAACTCTACGCCAAATGTGCGGTAAAATTAGAGCTATCACAAACCAGTATTCCAATCTAACACAGTTCATATCCTTTATTCTGAACACTCAAACTCAATATATCAACAGTCCTTCCATGATCACAAACCAATTCAACAAATAATATCGGACAAGACAATTCGTTAGATTGATAGAAACCACATAAAGAAAACTCCCGCTAGTGCTTGTCCTAGACCAAATTTACCACAAAGTGCCGGCTTTGTGCTTAGCGTTTGCATCCAAGCCAAATCATGCGAAACTACCAATAACTCCAGCTCCTTTCTGTCAAAATCTCCCTCCTTTAATCGAAAGAAACGCGCATGATCCCCTCTAATGAAACAAAAACCACCTTTACAGCAGCATTTCATAGAACTTCGCAGCAAGCAGACCAAAAACTTCATCCCAAATGCGCCGAAATTAATCGCGGATTGCCAAGCTCAGACCGATCAAACCACGAGACGCACCTCGACGCGCGCCGGATTTACCGTGGCGAACTCCCGCTGGAACACGTACACGTGTCTGGGCGCCGCCGCCTCGTCCGGCCCCAACGAGATCCGCATCTCCGGCGTGGCCCTGAGCCGTTCCGACGCGGCGCGGAGCCCGGGGCTCCCCACGAGCGCCGCCACCAACTCCCTCCCGCCGCTCCCCTGCAAGAAACCGGGCGACCGAGAGGGTCAGAGAGGGGAGGGGCGGCAATCCGACCCGCACACCCACGTGCCACGAGCAGCTCGTCCAAGCAAGCGTACACGCACCGCGCGGGAGGAAGAGGAGGCGGCGGCGGAGACGGGCTCGCCGTCAACGACGAGCATCGCGCGGTCGCACACTCGCACCGGCGTTCGGGAGTCGGAGTCCGCCGAGTCGCGGTGGGTACTGGGTAGTGGTAACCGTGGATTTGTCTAATGTATTAAAAGGCCGAAAGGCATCTCGGCTCGGCCCATCTGCATCCCCTCGCCGCCGTCTCCCCGATCTGGCGATCTCCCCTCGCCTCTTGTCCTCGCTGAGCCTCGCCGAGCACTCGAGCAGACCATCCCAAGGCGGCGGCGGCGGCGGCGGCGGCGGCGGCAGGTTGGTGAGCGATGGTGCCGCCGGGGGCGCGGCGGTGGGCGTACGTGCGGATCATGGCCGGCACCATCCTCGGCGGCGCCCTCGGCTTCTACGTCATGCACCGGGTCGAGACCTCCTACAAGGTACGCCCCTGTCTTGTCGCTTCCTCCCCCCTCACCTCCCCGGCGCACTTTTGGGGAGCCGTCAGCGATGCTCACCTCGCTGCTTCTCTCGTGTGCTGCTGTGAAGGCGAAGATGGAGGAGAGGCTTCGCAAATACGAGGCGCGCATGCTCGCCAAGGCGAAGGAGGAGACGCAGCGTCTGCAGGACGAGGCGCCACAGCACAAGGACCAGGCCCAGCTCTTGCCGGACTCATGATCTCCACTCGCGCCGGCTCAATTTCTTCAGTTGCAAGGTATTGTACATGTCTTCTACAAGCTAGCTTGCCTCTACGGTAAGGTAAATGTTGCAATCTGATGTTCAGATTTTGATCATTTTGATGTCCCTTTATCTTAGGGTTCTAGAATTTAAACTGGGTTTGGTTGGGATCTGGTACTGCAGTTTCGCAATATCAATCTGATCTAGACTAACATCAAAATGTTAGTGCATTAATGCCTTGCTAGCATCTAGCTATGCTTAGGCTGGTTCTTGGGCTATTTTGGATTCAAATATAATCGAGGCCGGTCAATACACTGTGGCTTGTCCTGTAATGTTAGCATTGCCATTGTACTATACTGTAGGGACAAGCGTAGCAAATCAACAATTTTGGTTAAGCCTGGCAACACGCTGTTCTTGGCATTACCGAAACAGCAGATTTTTTTAGGTCCTGTTGTAAAGGGTGCAGCATTTCACTAGATAATCATTTTGAATTTTGAATGGAAGTAAGAAGGGAATATGATTAGTTCAATGTATGGCATGATCCATTAGTATTGGCATTGTCAAAATGTGGGTTTTAGGCTTTCAGCTCCAAGATTTGGCCATAAACATTGAACATCGGTGCCAATCATGTTGGGACTAAACTAAGGTTGACTTAAGTTATTTGGATCTTCGCAATATGACATAAAGGAGTAATACTTCTGAATAAGACAAAATTAAATGCTCCATCCGTCCCAAAATATAAGGCATATAATTTTTTTACACAACCTTCAACGTAGAACTTTGACCATTAATTATATTCACTATATATCATCATCAACAACTACAAAGTTAACACCAATATTAAAGTACTTTCGAATACAAATATAAATATATAACATTCATAACATTAAACTTTTTTGAGCTTAATCATCACTCAAACATTATAAATGTTAACTTTCCTATACATGTGGACATCTTATGTGTGATAGGAACTTTAGACTGGGTTAATAAATCATGGCTAGGTTTATAAAATTATAATGATGAATAAATTTTAAGTTTTAATTCATGATGCTTAATTGAACTATGAGATATTGAACTTGTTAGAGTGTGTGTGTGTGTGGGACTGGTGTGTGGGCCCCGGGTGGGCCCCTCCTGTAAGGCTCCCCTCTTTATCCTCCCAACCCAAGGGAGAGGAATCTATCCAGAACCTTCCTACATGGTATCAGAGCCTTAGGCTCCTCCTCTTCTCTCCTTCCTCGCCGTCGCCGCCGTCTCCATGGCCGACGAGCTTCCTCCGGCGAGCCCCACCTTCTCCTTCTCGTCTCCGGCCTCCTCCTCTTCTTTTCGTGGTCTGGGTACCGCCACAATGACCGGATCCGCTTCTCTCCCGCCCGGATCCGCCCCCGGGGCGGCCAGATCTGGCGCCGCCGCCCCTTCCCCACTCGGATCCGTCGCCGGAGCGGCCGGATCTGGGGCCGGCGGCCTCCCTCCGCCGGGTTTCGGCTTCTCCCCGCCCTGCCTCGGCGCCGCCGGCCTCCCCCCGCCGGGGTTTGGCCTCTCCACGCCCTGCCTCGGCGCCGGCGGCTTCCCCCCGCCCTGCCTCGACGCCGGCGCAGCCAGTTCTGCCGCCGCCGGGCTTCCCCCGGCCGTTTTCGCCGCCGGCCCGCCCGCCCCGCCTGCAACAGCCGCCGGGCCGGCCGGATCTGGGGCCGCCGGCCCTCCCCTGGTCCCTAGGGCGCCGGACACCACCCCCTCCGCCACGGCTGTGGACTGGCCGGCCCTGGGGGGGCTCTCTTGCTGCTGCCGGCCTCCACCAGGCCCCGGGGGCGCCGCCTCACCTTCCCCCCACCATGGCCATGTTCTGGCCGAACCTGAGTGGACCGCCCACTCTCCCTTCCGCTGTAGCCTCGGGCTGGACGGCCCCTACTGATGTGGTAGCCGCCGACGCTGCCCTTGCTGCCGCCCTTGCCACTGCCAAGACCGCTGCTGCTGCTGCCCGGTCGCGCGAGCGGGCAGCCGCTCTTGCTTGGGAGAACGCTCGCCAGACCGCGGATGCTCTAGCCCAGCATGTCGTTGAGGCCGAGCATCACCTCGGGCGGGTTGACCCCACTGCCACCCCGACTCCAGCTGTCGCCACAGATCCGGGTACCGCACAGCTCCACGCCCAGGCGGCCGGTGTCCAGAACATCCGGGCGCTTGTGCCAGTCACCCTGGATCCCTCCTCGTCCTCCTACGCCCGCTGGCGCGACCTGGTGCTCCTCACCCTCCAGCGCTATGCCCTGGATGACCACGTCCTCATCGACACTCCAGTGGTCGCCCAGGGGTCCGTGTGGCGACGCATGGACAGCGTGGTGCTGTCATGGATCCTTGGGTCCATCACTGTTGAGCTCCAGGACATCGTGCGAGAACTGGGTGGCACCGCTCGGCAGGCCTGGGTTGCGATCGAGGGGCAGTTTCTTGGCAACCGCGAGGCTCGTGCTCTCCAGTTGGACGCTGCTTTCCGCACCTTCGTCCAGGGAGATCTCTCCATCTCGGAGTACTGCCGTCGCATGAAAGGGATGGCGGATTCTCTTCGTGACCTTGGCGAGCCTGTTGCGGACCGCACCCTTGTCCTCAACATCCTCCGTGGTCTCGGAGACAGCTACGCCCATCTCCGGACATGGATCACCAGGACAGTGTCGTTCCCCTCCTTCCGCAAGGTTCGTGATGACCTTGTCCTCGAGGAGCTGACCCGGGGACTCGCTCCCACCTCTACTACCGCGACTGCCCTAGTCACCCCCGGCTCCATCCGGCCGGTCTCCCACCCACCGCCGTCGCCGGCTCCCTCCCTTCTTGGTACTCCCACCGCCGGTTCCCCCACTGGCAGGGGGGGGTCGTGGTGGCGATCGCGGTGGCGATCGTCGTCGCCGGGGAGGGGGGCGCCGTGGTGGTACTGGTCGTGCTCCGGCTCCTACCTTCGCCATGCTAGCACCTGCCGCCGGGAGTGCGCCCTGGCCATCCTTCTCCAACCCATGGACGGGGCGCATTTCCATGTGGCCGGGACAGTTCACTCCTCGGCCTCCTACTCCGCCTGCGGCCATGCTCACCGGGTGGCCGGTCCCGCCTGCTCCTTCGGCGTGGGGCCCGTGGTCCGGTGGGTGGGATCATACGGCCCTCGCGCAGTCATTCAACACCATGGCGTTGACTCCGCCGGTCGCTACGGATTGGGTGGCCGACTCGGGTGCTTCCTTCCACACCACTCCCCATGATGGTATTATCTCCACTCACAGGCCCCCCCACCCATCTCACCCTTCTTCCATCATGGTTGGGAATGGCTCCTGTCTTCCGGTCACCTCCGTGGGTGATGCGACTCCTTGTGGGTCTTTTCGCCTACAAAACATTCTTGTCGCTCCTGACATTGTTCATAACCTACTTTCCATTCGTCAATTCACCACTGATAATTCTTGTTCTGTTGAATTTGACTCTTGTGGTTTGACTGTGAAGGATATGGCCACCCGGCGTCCTCTTCTCCGCTGTGATAGCACCGGACCCCTCTACACGCTTCGTCTTCCACCTTCCGCTGCTCCACCTTCGTCCGCCCTTGCCACCACAGCGTCTTCCACACTCTGGCACCGCCGGCTTGGTCATCCCGGTGTCGACGTTTTGGCTCAGCTTTGTCGTAGCTCCTCTATTCCTTGTACTAGAGCCACTAGTGAGCACATTTGTCATGCGTGTCAATTAGGTCATCATGTTCGCCTACCTTTTTCTATTTCTTCCTCGCATGCTGTACATGCGTTTGACCTTATTCACTATGACTTGTGGACCTCTCCAATCATGAGTATTTCTGGTTATAAATATTATCTGGTTGTTCTTGATGATTTTTCTCACTACTCATGGACGTTTCCCTTGCGGTCCAAGTCGGATGCCTTCCCCACGCTCACTCACTTCTTTGCTTGGGTCTCTACTCAGTTTGGGCTTACTATCAAGGCTGTCCAATGTGATAATGGTCGTGAGTTTGACAACTCTGCTTCCCGGGCTTTCTTCCTCTCGAAGGGAGTCCAGTTGCGCATGTCCTGCCCCTATACCTCCCCTCAAAATGGCAAGGCTGAGCGCATGATTCGTACCACTAATAATGTTATGCGCTCCATCCTCTTTCAGGCTTCGGTTCCCGCTCGCTTCTGGGCTGAGAGTCTCCTTACTGCCACCTATGTGCTCAACCGCCTGCCTTCTAAGGCCACGAGCGCTCCCACCCCTCACCATGCCTTGTTCGGTACCCCACCTTCCTACACTCACCTTCGTGTTTTCGGGTGTGCTTGCTATCCCAACACTTCTGCCACTGCTCCTCATAAGCTTGCGCCCCGCTCGACCCTGTGTGTGTTTCTTGGCTACTCCCCCGATCATAAGGGGTACCGTTGCTTTGACCTCTCCTCTCGTCGTGTTCTTATCTCACGACATGTCATCTTCGCTGAGTCTGTCTTTCCTTTCTCCGTTGACTCCACACCCACCACCAGCCTTGAGTTGGACTCCCTGTTTTCTACTGACCCGGTGGTTCAGCCACCTTTGTCTTCTGCAGGTACATCACCGACTGCTCCGGTGGCTCTCCCGCCTGCAGGCGAGCCGTGTGTGGCAGCGGAGCTGCCCGCCGTGCCGCCCGCGGCCCCTGTGCCCCCGGCTGTGCCACGTGCGGCCACTCCTCCCCAGCCGGTGTGGCCCTCCGTGCCATGCGCGGCCCCGCCGTCCTCGTCCGTGCAGCCCGCGGCCCCGTCCCTGTCGCCTCCCGTGCCCGGGATTGGCCCGCTGTTGCCGTCGGCGTCGTGTTCCGCCCCGGACACGGCCCCGGCCGTACCTCGTGCCCCCGCGACACCTGCTGCGCCACGCGCGGCCCCGACATCTTCTTCCCGCTACGCCAACCCTGTTCGGGTTTACCAGCGCCGTCCGACGGTGGCTGCACCGGCCTGCTCTCGCGCCGAGCCGCCGGTGTACCACCCGCCCCTCCTCCACCGCGATCCCCGCCACACTCACCCGATGGTGACTCGGCGGGCTGCGGGGGTCCTCCGTCCAGTTGACCGCCTGGTCCTCTCCGCCACTACGGAGCCGCCAGTCTCTCCCGTACCCTCCACTGTTCGTGGCGCCCTGGCGGATCCTCACTGGCGCCACGCGATGGAGGAAGAATATGCGGCCCTGTTGGCCAATCAGACCTGGGACCTGGTGCCTCGCCCCTCTGGCTGCAATGTGGTCACCGGCAAGTGGATTTGGACACATAAACGCAAGGCAGATGGCTCGCTGGATCGCTACAAGGCTAGCTGGGTCCTCCGGGGTTTCACCCAGCGCCCTGGAGTTGACTATGATGAGACCTTCAGCCCGGTGGTGAAGCCTGCTACTGTCCGGACCGTGCTCTCCCTGGCTCTTTCGAGGTCCTGGCCAATTCACCAGCTCGATGTGAAGAATGCCTTCCTCCATGGCACCCTGACGAAGACTGTCTACTGCAGCCAGCCTGCGGGTTTTGTGGATCCCGTTCACCCTGAGCGTGTTTGCCGGCTCAACAAGTCTCTGTATGGTCTGAAGCAGGCTCCTCGGGCTTGGTACAGTCGGTTCGCCTCCTTCCTGGTGTCTGTGGGGTTCAGCGAAGCCAAGAGTGACACTTCTTTGTTTGTCCTCCACCGCGGTGCTGACTCAGCCTACTTGCTGCTTTATGTGGATGACATTATTCTTACTGCGTCCAGCCAATCTCTCCTTCAGCGGATTGTCTCCTCGTTGCAGCAGGAGTTTGCCATGAAGGACCTTGGTGTCCTCCATCACTTCTTGGGAGTGACAGTGGACCACCGCCCTGATGGCCTCCTCCTTCACCAGCGCTAGTACGCCTTGGATGTCCTTCAACGCGCAGGGATGACTGACTGCAAGCCCTGTGCCACTCCCGTCGATGCTCAGTCCAAGATTTCCGGTACAAAGGGCACACCAGTGGATGATCCCACTGCCTACCGAAGCATTGCTGGCGCCCTTCAGTACCTCACTTTCACTCGGCCGGATATCTCCTATGCGGTGCAGCAGGTGTGCCTTCACATGCACGACCCCAGGGAACCGCACCTTACCGCTATGAAGCGGATTCTCCGCTATCTGCGCGGCTCCCTCGACTTTGGGCTTCACCTTCGGCGTTCTCCTGTTGCGGACCTCGTGGTTTACACTGACGCCGACTGGGCGGGCTGCCCAGACACGCGCCGCTCCACCTCCGGCTACGCCGTCTTCCTTGGTGGCAACCTCGTGTCTTGGTCATCCAAGCGGCAGCCGGTTGTCTCCCGCTCCAGTGCCGAGGCTGAGTACCGGGCGGTTGCCAATGGGGTGGCCGAGGCATCCTGGCTCCGGCAGCTACTCGAGGAACTCCATTGCCCCCTCGCCAGGAGTACGTTGGTCTACTGCGACAACGTCAGTGCCGTCTACCTCTCCACCAACCCCGTCCAGCACCAACGCACCAAGCATGTGGAAATTGACCTCCACTTTGTTCGTGATCGTGTCGCCGTGGGAGCTGTCCGTGTTCTACATGTGCCTACCACCTCCCAGTTCGCCGACATCTTCACCAAAGGCTTGCCTTCCTCCACCTTCTCCGAGTTCCGCTCCAGTCTCAACATCCGATGCGCCGGAGTTTCGACTGCGGGGGGGGTGTTAGAGTGTGTGTGTGTGGGACTGGTGTGTGGGCCCCGGGTGGGCCCCTCCTGTAAGGCTCCCCTCTTTATCCTCCCAACCCAAGGGAGAGGAATCTATCCAGAACCTTCCTACAGAACTGTCAAAGATGATTCACCTCTCCAACTCCAGCACTTTATAATTATATCGCCAACAACTGTATTTACTCTGTACATTATGCATAGAAAGAAAACACAATGAGAATTTGTTTGAGATTGAAAGAAGTCATATTATTACCTAACAAAGTGTCACACTGCCACCTTGGTCCCACTGCACCCCAACAAAAAAAACAAAGGATATCTACCATGAATTGACTACTGTTGTAAATTATCAGATATTTAATTGTCAGTTGATTAAAGATTATAGTTTTAACATACTTATGAGTAGGGTGGGTTGAACCCAAAAGTTTGTGCTTACAAAATACTTAAATATACCTGCAAGCTTGCACTTCAATATTATTTCTAATGTCAAAGTTATCAGGAAATGGACTCGAAATAGACTAAAGAACGGTAGATTAGAAGTTCTAGATAAAGGGGTTGTGGATTTGTGGTATTAGTGCTCCAAGTTATATTCCAGCAAATCTTCCTGATTTGTCTCAGATTATCCAACATAGCCTTTCTTGACTATCTCAAACATACACATGAATGTAATTTCATAAGCTGAATTTGATCTGACTGTTATTGTTCATGTATATTTGCAGAATAACAACTTCTAGCTGCTCTGCTCAGAACCTTCCCAGGCCCATTTTCTCCAGAAATAGATGACAAATAACAATCAGACGTGGCATCCTATGACATTTTTTGAACATGATAACTGATAAGTGTCCTGTTTGGAGAATGTGAAAAAATACCCATTTTGAGGCTTATTATAACTGTAAAATAATTGCATGGTCGTAGCTTCAGATGAATATGTGTCTGAAGGTGGAAGGTGAAATTTGTAACTGTACGTGTATGCTTTGATGTCCATTTTTACCTACAGCTCGTTGTAAAATCGAAGTATTACATTTTTGCCACTACAAAGGTAGCCGGTGGTTCATTAGGAGATGTATAATGCTGATTTAATTATCGTGTTGCCATGATAACAACAATGGTTTTAATTGATCATGCATCGTTAAGTTTAATTAATTTTAAATTTGAAAACCATAACATTTTTTTGATTCTTAGATAAATAAAATGCATGAGAAACTTCTTTCATTTCGAGAAATAATTCTCTCAAGAAATAGCTTCTTTCATGTTTTGTAAGGTTATGTTTGTTGTTATTGTGCTAAGCTGTACTTTTTTTAAGGGAAAAGTTTGAATTACACATTTAAAGTATCACTAAAGTTTGAATAACTCTCTAAAAAATTTTATTATCTAAAAAGCATTCATGATATTGAAAAATAGCTCAACCTATAACTTTGAAGGATGGTTTTGTTGATGTAGCGAAACAGTGGACGATTTTGTTGACGTGGTAGCTGATGTGTCAATGGTGATGTGGCAGATCAATGAAAAAATCTGAATTGCACCCTTCAACTTTGCCTAAAGTCTAAATAACCCCGAACAAATAAAAAATATTTTAAATTGACTTCTAATTTTTTTAATAATTCTGTTTTATTTTCTGAAAAAAATATTAAAAAAATTAGAAGTCAATTTTAAAATATTTTTTATTTGTTCAGGGTTATTCAGACTTTAGACAAAGTTGGAGGGTGTAATTCATACTTTTTTATTGATCTACCACGTCACTAATGCCACATCAGCAAAACCGCCCGTTGTTTCACCACATCAGCAAAACCACCCTCAAAGTTGTAGGTTGAGCTATTTTTCAATATCGTGGGTGTTTTTCAGACGGTAAAATTTTTTAGGGGGTTATTCAAACTTCAATGATATTTTAAGGGTGTAATTCAGATTTTTTTTTAATTTGATGTGGATTTTTTTTAAAAAAAAACTTATACTCTCTCCTATCACATATACAGACCAACACCTGATTAAATTTAAGAACTTTGGACGTTTAACCACTTTTAAAATAATCAGTTTAAAAAGAAGATGATATGATATGAATAGAAATAACACAAGTGTTTGTGGTGCTCATGTTATTTCTGCGTGTGGATGTGGCTAGCGGCTAGTGTGGGATGCATGCATGGATATAATGTTGAGTTTGTTGCTCGTCTTACAAGTTAGTTGCATACAACTATGCAATCATATGAACATGGGTGTATCATGGAGACTTGTGTGTATCCATTCCATGCTATATAAGTTGTACTTCTTTTGGTTAATCAATGTGAGTAAATAATAAAGAAGCGTGTTGGTATTTGTTGCTAAATTTCTTGTGTGTTTACTGGAATTCTGCTCATTTGTGTTGTGTTCATGGTGTTCTAACACAGATAGATAAGGAAGTGTACAAACCAGGTGATTTATGATGTTACGTTAGAGAGATCTAACAAACTAGATCTAAAATACTTATTTAAATTATAATTCTATCATCTTTTCTAACTATATTTGTTTGGTTTACTCTAGCCTCTCATGAACAAACTCTCAATTCAAATTCATGTGGTGAGTTAGAGAATACCAATCCAACTAGCTAATTTATGTATGGATACATAATGGTTCTCGTTTCTAGGTTGCACCATTTTATTTATAGAGTGTATTTAGATGAACAGGCAACTCATGCGGTCCTCGTTCTCTTCTCATGCCTATGTAGAGAGGTTGTAGCATACATGTCAAAATTGTTTCTCTATTCCTTTAACCATGCTTTCTTGTATAGTACGTAGTATCTCATTAGTTATATTATTGGCATACCATTTCAATACAATTTCAATCTTCTTGATGATTGTTTTGCCATTCCCAACTTTATCATAAGCTGGATATAAAACTAAAAACTAGCCTATTTAATCAAGTTTTACTTTTTAATTATATGAGAAATGCATACAAGCACACATCCACTAGTAACTCTTTTAACACACATTCGGAGAGACACCGATGCACATAAGTGAGATGGGGGTAGGGATGGCAACAGGGACCTGAAAACACAATGCTCGATAAGGGAAACTCTTTTAGGGTTGAAAATGAGAGAAATCTACTACATATGGGGATGAAATTGGGTTAAAAGTATTCCCATCGGGTTAACGGGCCTGAGGTCGTTCCCCATTCCCTATGCCCCATGCCTGAGGTCGTTAACCCGCCACAACCCAAGCACATACGCCCGGTGATCCAATTTTGCACAAACACAACTCAACATTCCTAAGTGGTAAACCTGGTAGCCTTCCCTTACTCCCACATGTCATACTCCCCTTCTGTCTCCCCACTACTGCATGCCATCCCACAACATGCACACATGACTGGCACATCTCTCCACTCCTGCCCCATCTCTATATGCATACACAAACACACAACACGACGACGCTAGGTGAGCGACGACGACAGCACATTAGGTGGCAGCGGTGGCCCAAGGTGGCAGCGAGACATGTGGCAACGACGGTATGATTGAGGATGGAGAACCAATGACCTTAGGCGTTCAACGGTGGAGCGGCTCCACGCTTCTCCTACGACGGGTGGCTGTCGCATTAGGGGATCAACAAGTGACTCTAGGCTTTAGGGCCTCAGCACGCTCCCATTGAGACCCTCTTCCTAGCGATGCGCCTCGACGCGCAAGAGCTCATCACTGTTAGTGATTGCCTTGTTGGGGACCCGACAGGTTCCCCATAGCACGTGGAAACGGGGATGGAGAAAATTCCCCACCTGAGGATTTGGATGGGGACAAGGTGAAAGATCTCAATCCTTGAGTTATATTGAGTTTTGGTGATTCATGACAACGAATGTTGGACTAACTATTTTTATGAGTTTGTGTGTTAGGTTAAGTTCTGGCATCAAACAAAAAGGTTGATTACTCATGTGTTGAGAATCAACAAGTAAAATAATGATCATGAAGAATGGTAGCATTTTAGGTCATATTAAATCGAGAGTTTTGATCAAAGATGCTTGTTAAGTATATTTATTGATGGATATGCAAAATACAAACTAAAACTGATAATTGATAAGAAGTTAAGAATCATGAACGACAAAGTGATTTATATCATTGATTATATGTTGAGAATCAAGTAGAATATTAATCATAAAGATGTTTATAGAAGTTTGTTATATTCATAAGCTTGGCTCTGAAGAACGAACACAATGGTAAAGAGCGGGTGTAGTCTTATTACCGATGAACCATGTAAGTCCATAAAAAACTACATGTGATATACGTCAATTATTTAAAAAAAATGCAATAAGTGATAAATATAAAAGTAAGTTTAGATTTCATATGTTGAAGGATGCCGAGTGATTTGAATATATGGAAGAATACATACTTCATATGTTGACATACACCATGACTAAATTCAAACTAAATATTTCTCAATATAAATGTATACATGTTTTGAGACTAACATGTTAGATTAGTTGTATGTAGGTAAATAGTCTTAATAATGAAATGGTTTCAACTTTGTCGTCTCTCAAAAGTGAAGTAACAAGACGGTGTGAGGGTGTTCCTATTATTATAAATTTTGTATACTTATATTTGCGTATAAAAATACCATACCATTATGAATAATACAAAGTTGATATGTTTGTATATGTCTCAGCGCTCAAATTGATATCCTATTGCTATCTTGAGAGAAAACCAAATTCACAACTTTTTTTCTTATGGTTTTAAGCCTTGTTATTTATTTGATTGGATAGATCTTTGAATAAAATTTCCAAAATATCCAAGATCATTAAAAACGAATTTCGGAATCAAAAGTTTTGACCTATTTTCTAGAGTGTTAGGAATTTCAAAAGTTCTGAATCAAATTGGAATATTCGGAATCTCTAGATCCACCAATTTGAAAAAAGTTACGGTTTGATAAAGCAACTTGGTGCTCCTCATGATTCTTAGATTCTCAGTAGAATCATCATTTGAAAGCTTTAACAAATGGGATTTAATATAAGTTCTAATAAACTAGATCTAATATAATTATCTAATTTGTAATATTATCCTCTTTTACATCTACATTTGTAATGATATCTTATTTTATAATTACATTTGTTTGGTTTACTCCAGCATCTCATTAACAAAATTACAATTTAAATTAATGTGTATAAGCCTGTGAACACCAATACTAATCCAACTAGCTAACCTAGCCATGGATACATGGATAGTCATAATTTCCAATTTGCACCATTTATATATGTAGAGTGTATCTAGATGAACACGCCGCTCATGCAGTCCTCACCTTTTTCTCACGCATACATTGCACTGCACCATATCTCATGACAATTTTGATCTTCTGATGATTATTTTGCCATTCCCAACTTTTTGTCATACGAGCACAAGTTTTATAGACCGTCTAAACAAGTTTTATTTTTTAATTATATGATATAAACGCATGCAAGCACACATCCATTAGTAACTCTTTTAACATTAGCTCAGACCAATGCACATAACTCTCACCTCATTAAATTAGTATTGAACATGTCGCACCCCGATTTAATAAATCAGGACCTTTATTGAAATTCCAAAGAAAATCAATAAACCAAGACGTTCATAAAGCGACCACGCACCATACGGGCAATCATTCACGGTTCGTAGACCGCATTAATACAAAAGTGAATGAAAATGAAGAGAAACTAATAAAATCAAGGGTCCTAGATGAACGCCTCCTTCCAGTCTCGCCTTGACTGGGTCGCTACTCCAGACCTGCATCCTCCTCGTAGTAGACGGGCTCTGATGGTGTAAGTCAACGGGGTGAGTACAGATGTACTCAGCAAGCCTTCGAATGCAAATATAATGCAAGATAATAACAAGGGAGATAGTGGCTAGTTTTGCGGAAGCAGCATATTTGTAAAGCGTTAAATGTGAGCAATTTATTAGTACGGAAAAGTAAACATGTGAATGCATCATCATCTTCTAACTCGAGGAGTACGTTTCACCTCCTCGCACAGCAGTCCTTACATGCCATGAATAACTCAATCTTTCAACCAATGGTAAACTAACTGCGAGTAGTTACACAACCCGCCCTTGACTGTGGGCTCGGCTTTTCGAAAAGATTAAATTACTCTGATCAGAGGTGTACCACTGTACCCACAAGGCACGCACTCATCACTTACACCAAAGTGTAACGAGATGACCCATTTCACGGGAACTCATGCCAAAACCTTCCATATGGTCTTCCCTGACTCAACAGCACCCTCTTATAGGTTTCGTACCGTGTCTCGCCATGTCGAGTTTCCACAATACCCCCCCTTGAGCCATCGTCGGTACAAGGCGCCCTGAGGGCTAGCCCCTTGCCCCCTCCACTATGGTGCCGTGAGACGGAGTGTTCCACACTTCCAGTTAGGACTTACCCATTAGACTTGTGGTTGGTACGGAAGTGCTTTGCAACAGATCCCGCAGACCGGTCCTTATAGTGCCCCGGGTGCGACATACCAAAACCCGAGCTTGCACCCGGAACCCACCATACTTATCACCTAGCCAACTCCAACAGAGTCCAGAGACGAGAATAACAGGGGAAATTCATATACAGAATCCAGTTATCTACGACTCGTTCTTTTTAACCTATAGCAGTTGTGCCGGTACATTGGGCACTAGCTAATATTCTTATAGTAGAGTGACAAGGAGTTACGGCTCAATAAGCATGGCTTGGGTTTGCACACAAGGACGGGGATCTACTAAATATATAAGTGTAAGGCTTGGATATTTGACTAATGCAATATTAACCTATGGGTTATAGCGATAATTTATTTAAAACATGGGCTCAATTATGATCAACTGTTTCCACAGAGACGGTCGATGACTTGCCTTGATCAGCAAAGGGGGATGGAGGAACCTCGGGGTAGAATTCCTGCTCCTCGACGAACTCGTAGTCTTCTCGATACGGAAAATAAACAATACATTCAATAAACAGATAAAATCCACCAAATAATAAACATACATATTTGTGGGTTTTATTATGTTGAATAAAGCTTCATTATTCTGATGTTTGGTGAATAAACAATAAACTTATTTTTCTCAAAGTTTTTCTAATTTATTTTCCTGAATTAATAATTTATCACTAAGGGGTTTTTATTCTTTTATTTGCTAAAAATATTTTGGGTAACAGTAACATACTGTTTTTATTGCATTAATGTGTAGAGAATATTATTCTGGATTTAACAAAATTTGAATGGTGAAATTTGGAGTGAAAATGAGCAAGATATGAATTTTTGAAGTTTAAACTATTTTCTGAAATTTTATTTAAACTGGAAAATGGGCCCTGGTCCACGGTGAGCCAGGCCTACGGTGGACTGCGCCACTGTGTGCGTGGACCGGATCAACCAGATCCGTCGGATCCAGATCCGGCGGCCAGGCGCGAGGCGGGAAGGCTTTAATGAAATCGGACGGCTGTGATTAAAATGTGGCGAAGAGGTACGCGTGGACGCACCAGATCGCTCCAGGGATTTAAGTTACGATCAACGGCCGAGATGGCATCGTACCCCTTCGATCAGATCTGAGGGCCCTGATTAAATCCCGAAGGGATTTAATCGTAGCCCTTCGATCACGATCGGACGGCCACGATGCCTTCCGGCACGGCACGGTCGTAAGGGTTACGTACCCTTCGTCTCCGGCGACGGCGAGGCCTCGGGTGCGGTGGCTGCGGCGGCGGCGAGCGCCTACGTGACTAGCTAGGGCCAGAAATGGAACGCGGGGAGCAAGGGGGTCACGATGGTACCTTCGGCGGCGAAGGTGGGCGACGGACGGCGACGACAGCGAGGGTAGACGGTGAGGTCTCCTCGGGAGCTCGACGGCGATGGCGATCCGGTGGCCTTCACGACTGATGGAGGCGTGGCCGAGGACGGGTGGACGACGGCGGACCCGATGGGAGCGGTGGCTAGGGCAGGGGAGGCCGGAGGCGGCGGCGATCGCTCGCCGGAGGTGGAGCAGAGGGGAAACCCGAAAACGAAGGGGGAGCGCTCTGGATCGCTATGGCTCGGGCTACGGTGGTGTGGGATGAGTGCGGTGACCGGAGGGGCTTTTATAGGGGGTCGCCGGCGTCGGGATGGCAGGGAACCGAGGAATCCCGAGAGCTCCGGCGATCTCCTTCCAAGCTTCGGGTAGCTTTCCAAAGGCGCGAAAACGCGTGGGCAACGGATGGAAAGGGGCGGTGGCGGCCAGGGAAAGGGATCCGGGGCGATCGGATGGGATCTGGCGGCCGGCGGTGAGGGAAACAGAAAGGGATCGCCGGGAAGAAGGAAGGGGGCGATCCCCTTCCATCGAAGACGAAGGATCTGACAGGTGGCCCCCACCTGTCAGCGGGCGTAATGGAAAAGGAAGGGCCGACAGGCGGGCCATGGCTGTCAGTGGGCGAACGCGAGCGCACAGAGGCTGACGCGTGGGGCCAGGCGGGGCGCGGGCGGGAGGAGAGAGGGGAGGCGAGCGCCGACAGGCGGGACCCACGGGTCAGTGAGGGACGGCTGGGCTGGGCTGGGTTGAGAGCACTTTGGAGGTTGCGGTCCATTAAGCATTTTAATTCTTTTCTGATTTAAAATAATTCCAGTAATTCATTTATTTGATTAAGGGTTGAATCACTGTTGGTAAAAATTTGTAAAAATTCCTAAAATTATATCTTGGCCTCTAGTTTATCTCATAAATTTTTCAAGTCCAGATTTTGAGTATTTCTCCTTGTTTGGTTTTATTTGGGTTCTTTTGTGAATTCTCCTTTAATAATAAATTCAAATATGAAAATAATATTTTCTTTTATTTTATTCCTTTTTAATTTCTGGGGTGTTACAGAACATAAGCTTTTTATAACATGTACATATATTAAATTAGAGAAAAAATTATATATGCCACTAAAATTCATCGGTTTTCGTATATGTTACTGAAAATTTGTTGTTCCCTGATTTCCCGCATTGTGAGCTATGGTCAATTCTCTCGTTTAGAAAAACTAATGTTAACTAACGTTAAAACTGACGACAATGATGTATACAAACACAAAAAACTGAAACGGTGACATATACTACCTTTGTTCCGGAATGTAAGTCATTCTGACCTTTGTCACGTTATGAAACAGAACAATAACAACAATTTTTTATTGGTATATATATAAACTACTGAAATTTCAATAACATATATAAAATTTTGTCATTAAATTACATGTCTGAAATCATCGTACCTCTTCGTGTCGTATGATTAACTGAATTCCACATTCTATTTACTTTCACTTTGATTTGCATCATATATATATATATATACTAGTATATATATATATATATTATTTGATTGCATTTATTTGGAACCGGTGCATATAATATTCGTGGGCGTCATAATTTAAATCTTGACGAGTAAACTCATGTGCTATATAAATTCTTTTTGATAGAGGAAAATGATACAACATGCATAGGGCATCCAATTTTTACACTACCGATCATGCCATTTTTACGTCTTCTCATGGAGTCATGGGTAACTTGTTCCCAACTTTTTTTCTTCGACTCACCAGAGAGCAGAAATTACATGGTAAATTAGGCGTGATTTTTTAGCCCCTAGCTCAACTGCTTAATCCACCAATGGCACCGGCGGTGGAGACGGAGGCGGGCGGCGGAGCGGCACGAAGCACGCATGCCGTGGTAGTGAAGGTTAGGCGCGCAGGCGTACGCACGACACGATTTTTTTAATATATATTTTTTAAAAAAATTCAAATTTGGTACTTGGTTTGAAAAAATTACAAAACGATGCGCGCAAGGGTGACGGGGGAAGCAAGTCTGTTGACAGAGATACTTGCAGATACTGTGGCAAGGTTGGACATTGGAAAAGGGAATGTCGTAAAAGAAAGAAAGGTATGGCGGCTGCTCAAGCATTGCTAGCTGAGGAGGCTGGCGCTGAAGAAGAATCTCGTGGACAGAGCGACGACGACGAGCCAGGCTTGATGATGGCACAAGTTGTTGCAATTCCAACGGTGCCTTCACACTCTCGGGGGGCTCCTTCATCACTCTGCGTTGGTGGACGAGTGTTCCTGAATGAAGAATGGGCGACGGTGCAGCTGGGTGAAACTGGTGACAATATTGGAAGTAATGATGATGGTATATGGTATCTCGACATGGGCGCATCGAATCACATGACAGGTATTGAAGGAGTTTTCACTGAGCTGGACCGCAATGTCACGGGCACAGTGAAATTTGGGGACAGATCATTGGTGGACATCATTGGGCGTGGGACAGTCGTCTTCACTGCGCGGGGTGGACGTCATCGTGTTCTGTCTGACGTATACTACATACCACGGCTTCGCAGTAATATCATAAGTCTTGGGCAACTAGATGAGGCTGGGTGCCAGGTACTGATCGAGGACGGTGTGCTCAGGGTGTTCGATTCTTCGAAGGAACTACTTGCTAAGGTGAAACGCTCCACAAACAGATTGTACAAGATCATCCTCAACCATGCACAACCAGTCTCACTCTTGGCAAATGTGAATGATGATACATGGCGCTGGCACGAGAGATATGGACACCTGAGTTTTGACGGGTTGAAGAAATTGAGCAAAGGCGCCATGGTTCGTGGGCTTTCACATATTGATCACATCGATCAACTGTGTGATGCTTGCCTAGCGGGGAAACAACGGCGGGCAGGGTTCCCGCTGGAGACGAAATTTCGTGCCAAGGATCGCCTTGATCTTGTGAACGGTGACTTATGTGGACCTGTCACTCCTGCATCACATGGCGGGAAACGCTACTTTCTTCTTCTAGTAGATGACGCCAGCCGTTTCATGTGGTTGGTGCTGCTGGCAACGAAGGATGAAGCTGCAAGTGCAATACGCAAGTTCCAGGCAGGCGTGGAAGTGGAGACGGGCAGAAAGCTTCGTGCACTGTCGCGCCCCGATTTAATAAATCAGGACTTTATTGAAATTCCATAGAAAATCAATAAATCAAGACGTTCATCATGCGACCACGTACAATACGGACAATCATTCACGGTTCGTAGACCGCATTAATACAAAAGTGAATAAAGATGAAGAGAAACTAATAAAATAAGGGTCCTAGATGAACGCCTCCTTCCAGTCTCGCCTTGACTGGGTCGCTACTCCAGACCTTCATCGTCCTCGTAGTAGACTGGCTCTGATGGTGTAAGTCAACGGGGTGAGTACAGAGGTACTCAGCAAGCCACCGAATGCAAATATAATGCAAGGTAATAACAAGGGAGATAGTGGCTAGTTTTGCGGAAGCAGCATAATTGTAAAGCTTTAAATGTGAGCAATTTATTAGTACAGAAAAGTAAACATGTGTGTGAGCATCATCATCTTCTAACTCGAGGGGTACAGTCAGCCCCACCTCGCTCAACAGTCCTTACGTGCCATGAATAACACGACCATTCAAACAATTGTAAACTAACTGCGAGTAGTCACACAACCCGCCCTTGACCGTGGGCTCGGCTTTTCGAAAAGATTAAATTACTCTGATCAGAGATGTACCACTGTACCCACAAGGCACGCACTCATCACTTACACCCAAGTGTAACGAGATGACCCATTTCACGGGAACTCGTGCCAAAACCTTCCATATGGTTCCCTCCGACTCCACAACACCCTCTTATGGGTTTCGTATCGTGTCTCGACGTGTCGAGTGCTCACCATACCCCCCTTGAGCCTTCTTTAGTACAAGTCGCCCGCAGGCTTGCCCCTTGTACCCCTCCACTATGGTGCATAGAGCCGAAGAGTTCCACACTTCCAGTTAGGACTTACCCATTAGACTTGTGGTTGGTACGGAAGTGCTTTGCAACAGATCCCGCAGACCGGTCCTTATAGTGCCCCGGGTGCGACAAACCAGTGACCGAGCTTGCACCCGGAACCCACCATACTTATAACCTAGCCAACTCCAACAGAGTCCAGAGACGAGAATAACAGAGAAATACATATACAGAATCCAGCTATCTACGACTCGTTCTTTTTAACCTATAGCAGTTGTGCTGGTACATTGGGCACTAGCTAATATTTTAATAGTAGAGTGACAAGGAGTTAAGGCTCAATAAGCATGGCTTGGGTTTGCACACAAGGACGGGGATCTAATAAATATAAGTGTAGGGCTTGAATATTGGACTAATGCAATATTAACCTATGGGTTATAGCGATAATTTGTTAAAACATGGGCTCAATTATGATCAACTGTTTCCACAGAGATGGTCGATGACTTGCCTTGATCAGCAAAGGGGGATGGAGGAACTTCGGGGTAGAACTCTTGCTCCTCGACGAACTCGTAGTCTTCTCGATACGGAAAAATAAATAATACATTCAATAAACAGATAAAATCCACCAAATAAAAGAACATACATAGTTGTGGGTGTTTTTATGTGAAGTAATATTTTAATATTCTGAGTTTTTGCATAAAACAGTGAAGTTTAACTTTTTAGGATTTTTCCTAATTTATTTTCTGTATTATTAATTTTAATCCTAAGGGGTTTTTATTATTTTATTTGCTAAAAATATTTTGGGTAACAGGAACATACTGCTTTTATGGCATTAATGTGTAGAGAATAATATTCTGGTTTTAACAAAATTTGAATGGTGAAATTTGGAGTTAAAATGAGCAAGATATGAATTTTTGAAGTTTAAACTATTTTTTGGATTTTATTTAAACTGGAAAATGGGCTCTGGTCCACGGTGAGCCAGGCCCACGGTGGACCGCGCTACTGTGCGCGTGGACCGAACCGATCTGGATCGCCCGATCCAGATCGAGCGGCCGGGCGCGAGGCGGAACGTTTAAATGAAAATGAACGGCTGTGATTAAAACGTGGCGAACGGGTACACGTGGACGCACCAGATGGATCCGGGGGTTTAAGTAATGATCGACGGCTGCGATCGCACGATACCTCTTCGATCAGATCCGAGGGCCCGGATTAAATCCCGAAGGGATTTAATCGTAGCCCTCCGATCGTGATCGGACGGCTAGGGACTCGTCCGGCACGGCACGAGCTAAGGGGGCGATTACCCCCTTCGTTCTCGGCTCCGGCGGTCCAACGACGAGGAATTCCGGCGACGACGGGGGTGGAACGGTGATGCTACGGCCAAAAATGGAATGCGGAGGTCAAGACGGTCTTGGCCATACCTTCGGTGGCGACGACGGGCGACGGGCGGCGAGGGTAGACGGCGAGGAGTCGTTCGGGTGGTCGTCGGCGACGTCGATCTGGTGGTCTTCACGACCGATGGAGGCGTGGCCGAGGACGGGTGGACGACGGCGGACCAGATGGGGGCGATGGCTAGGGCAGGGGAGGCCGGGGTCGACGGTGGTGGCTCGCCGGAGGTGGAGCAGGGGAGAACCTCGAAAAAAGGTTGCCGGGGTGCTCTGGTGTGTTTGGGCTCGGGCTGCTACGGTGTGGGTAGAGGGCGGCGATCACAGGGGTATAAATAGGGGGTCGCTGGCGTCTAGATGGTAAGCCAAGCCGGGGAACCCGAGGGTTTATTTCCTAACTCCGGCGAGGTTCCCTTTTACCTCGGATTGGCTTCCATAAGCGCAAAAACGCGTCGAGTTTTGATGGAAGGAGGTCGGGGGCGGTCGGGGAAGGGAATCTGAGAGTGATCGGACGAGATCGGGCGGCCGGCGGTGAAAAATTGGAAGGGGATCGCCGACGGGAGGGAAGGGGGATCCCCTTCCAAGGAGGAAGACGAAGTTGACAGGTGGCCCCCACCTGTCAGTGGGCGAACCGAAAATGGAAAAACCCACAGGCGGGCCCCATGCGTCAGAGAAACAGAGAGGGCCGCGGGTGACTGCCATGTGGGGCCGAGCGGGGACGGGCGCGGGAGAGAGAGGAGGGGAGTGGTGCCGATAGGCGGGCCCCTCCTGTTAGTGAGAGGGCGGAAATGGGCTGGGCCAAAAGGCCTTTGGAGGGGGTTTCAGGGTTTCGGCCCAATAAGATTTAAAAATTGTTTTCTGATTAAATTTAATTCCAGATATTCAAATATTTGATTAAGGGTTGAATCACTGTTGATAAAAATTTGTAAAAATTCCTAAAATTATATTTTGGTCTCTAGTTCATCTCATAAATTTTTCAAGTCCAGATTTGGAGTATTTCTCCCTGTTTGGTTTTATTTGGGTTCTTTTGTGATTTTTCCTTTAATAATAAATCCAGAAATGATTTAAATAATATTTTCTTTTATTTTAATCCTTTTTAATTTCTGGGGTGTTACATGCACTCCGCATGGACCGAGGAGGAGAGTTCACGACAATCACATTTGGCGAATACTGTAGGGAGATGGGTGTAGATCGACAACTCACCGCTCCATACTCTCCGCAACAAAATGGGGTCGTGGAACGCCGGAACCAAACAGTGATGGGGATGGCACGCTGTCTCCTGAAGGCGAAGAAGTTACCCAACAACTTTTGGGGGGAGGCAGTGAGCACTGTAGTCTTTCTTCTCAACAGATCGCCAACGAAGAGCGTCACCGGCAAGACTCCCTATGAGGCGTGGCATGGCGTGAAACCAGCAGTGCACTTCTTACGTACGTTCGGCTGCATTGCACATGTCAAGGTCACACGCCCTCATACTGCCAAGCTCGACGACAGGAGCAAGAAAATGGTGTTTGTGGGTTATGAGCCAGGATCAAAAGCCTATCGTGTGTATGATCCGGTCGGCAAGAAACTACACATTGCTCGCGATGTGATATTCGATGAAACCAAAGGGTGGAATTGGGAGTTGGATGGCGAGGAAGTGCCTAAGACATTTACTGTGGAGTACATGGCTTCAAGTGTCTCAAACAATGGTGAGCCCAACACTCCTATATCTCCTGCAGTTGTATCTTCGGAGGAGCAAGACTTGGATGAACACAATATGCCAGTGAATGTTGTCAACACTCCAGCTGGTGCTCAGGTGGAGCACTGCACTCCACTGACTCACATTCCTTCAACTACAGATCTTGACGATGAAGGTGCACCACGCAGGTATCGCATGGTGGAGAACTGCATCAGTACCTCTGAACCTAGAGAGCTCGATCCGGATGAATGGCTCCTGGTAGCAACTGAAGAACCCAGCTCCTTTGAAGAAGCAGCCACTGACCCTGCATGGCTTGCTGCAATGAAGGAGATGACTGCCATTGAAGAAAACGGCACTTGGGAAGCGATGGAGCTTCCAGCCGGACATCGACCCATCGGCCTCAAGTGAGTTTTCAAGTTGAAGAAGGACGCCCAAGGAGCAGTGGTTCGACACAAAGCGCGTCTTGTGGCTAAAGGATACGTACAACGTGCTAGTGTGGACTTTGATGAAGTTTTTGCTCCTGTGGCACGCCTTGACTCTGTACGAGCATTGGCGGCTATAGCAGCACATGAAGGTTGTGTCAGAGTGAACACCAGAATTGTGTGCTGTGAAGCGGCAGCATTTTCAGACTCTGTTGCTGTTATTAAATGGCTAACAAACTGATTACAACGTAACAACTAACTAACTGAATGTGCGCCATGCATCTCCACATCGTGCATCATCCGTATGCCAAGGCATGCACAGCATGCAGTCCCTAAGACTCGCTCCAGCGTGAACAAACTCACCTGAGCCATACACATGAAGGAAATAAACTAGACGCTGAAAACGCACAAGAGTTATTCAACAATTCTCCTCCTAAGTCTTGTCGCACCACCTACAGAACGCTCACATCAACAAGGCCGATCTTCTGGCGTAGCCCTTGAAACTTGATTCGACTGAGTGGCTTGGTTAAAAAATCACCTAACTGATCTTCAGATCGGATGAACTCCACAGCAATCAAGCCTTTCTCTGCACATTCCCGAATGTGATGATACTTTGTATCAATATGCTTGCTTCTTCCATGGTGCACTGGATTCTTGATTAGCGAAATAGCAAAAGTTTTGACCTATTTTCTAGAGTGTTCGGAATTTCAAAAGTTCTGAATCAAATTGGAAAATTCAGAATCTCTAGATCTACCAATTTGAAAAAAGTTACCGTTTAATACAACAACTTGGTGCTCCTCATGATTCTCAGATTCTCAGTAGAATCATCATTTGAAAGTTTTAACAAATGGGATTTAATATAAGTTCTAATAAACTAGATATAATATAATTATCTAATTTGTAATATTATCCTCTTTTACATCTACATTTGTAATGATATCTTATTTTATAATTACATTTGTTTGGTTTACTCTAGCATCTCATTAACAAAATTACAATTTAAATTAATGTGTATAAGCCTGTGAACACCAATACTAATCCAACTAGCTAACCTAGCCATGGATACATGGATAGTCATAATTTCCAATTTGCACCATTTATATATGTAGAGTGTATCTAGATGAACACGCCGCTCATGCAGTCCTCACCTTTTTCTCACGCATACATTGCACTGCACCATATCTCATGACAATTTTGATCTTCTGATGATTATTTTGCCATTCCCAACTTTTTGTCATACGAGCACAAGTTTTATAGACCGTCTAAACAAGTTTTATTTTTTAATTATATGATATAAACGCATGCAAGCACACATCCATTAGTAACTCTTTTAACATTAGCTCAGACCAATGCACATAACTCTCACCTCATTAAATTAGTATTGAACATAAGCTTTTTATAACATGTACATATATTAAATTAGAGAAAAAATTATATATGCCACTAAAATTCATCGGTTTTCGTATATGTTACTGAAAATTTGTTGTTCCCTGATTTCCCGCATTGTGAGCTATGGTCAATTCTCTCGTTTAGAAAAACTAATGTTAACTAACGTTAAAACTGACAACAATGATGTATACAAACACAAAAAACTGATACGGTGACATATACTACCTTTGTTCCGGAATGTAAGTCATTCTGACCTTTGTCACGTTATGAAATAGAACAATAACAACAATTTTTTATTGGTATATATATAAACTACTGAAATTTCAATAACATATATAAAAATTTGTCATTAAATTACATGTATGAAATCACCGTACCTCTTCGTGTCGTATGATTAACTGAATTCCACATTCTATTTACTTTCACTTTGATTTGCATATATATATATATATACAAATACTATTCTATACCACGGGTGTATAATAGCTATTCTACCGAGAAATCTACTACTGAGAAAAAAGTAGTACTCAATTGTTATTCTACTAAAAAAATCTACTACTGAAAATAGTCGGTGTAAAATAGCTATTTTGCACATGTAGAGTAGAATAGCGCTCCCATAGTGTAGGATAACATTTGTATATATATATATATATTATTTGATTGCATTTATTTGGAACCGGTGCATATAATATTCGTGGGCATCATAATTTAAATCTTGACGAGTAAACTCATGTGCTATATAAGTTATATTATTATTTTCTCTAAGTTATACCCTTTTCTTTCCAAAAAAATATTTTTAAGATAAATTAGATAAATTAGTGTTGATAGTAAAAGAAAAAATATTTCTTATTAATACAAAATAATATTATAAATGACAGATAATGAAGGAATAAATATTCTTTGGTTTTTTAACCAGTTATAGGTAAGGAGATATAAATAAAGTCATTTTGATAAATTTGAAAAGGCATAGAAATAGATTCTTTTTGATAGAGGAAAATGATACAACATGCATAGGGCATCCAATTTTTACACTACCGATCATGCCATTTTTACGTCTTCTCATGGAGTCATGGGTAAATTGTTCCCAACTTTTTTTTCTTCGATTGACCAGAGAGAGCAGAAATTACATGGTAAATTATGCGTGATTTTTTGGCCCCTAGCTCAACTGCTTAAACCACCAATGGCACCGGCGGCGGTGGAGACGGAGGCGAGCGGCGGAGAGGCGCGAAGCACTAGAGATGGCAACGGGTACCCGAAATCGATGAGTTTTATCCGATAAAAGACGGGTGTAGAACAATATCTTCACCTGCAGGTGTCTTATTGGGCAAAAACCTCTACCCAACGGGTAGAGCGGGTGCGAGTATGACTGCATAGTACCCGTACCCGCTTACCCGCGGGTAAAATACACCCAAAGCTCATGTGCATTTCCCTACAAATTCAACCCATTCGTAATATGCCGATGATGACTTGATATTAGTGTGGAAGTAATATACTCCAATGATCTATTAGACTATATTTGTTAGTGTAAATTGTTGTTACTTGTAGATACATATGTCATTTTTTAGTGATATATTTATGATTCATGGCGGGTCTGAAATCGGGTGTGGGTTACCCGTCGGGTACAAATACCCGCGCGGGTACGGGTGTGGGTAAGTTTTTGTACCCGCGAGCGGGTACAGGTTTTGTAGCGGGTAAATTTTTATCTGGCGGGTGTGGGTATGGGCGGGTAATACCCAGCGGGTGCGTACCCATTGCCATCTCTACGAAGCACGCATGTCGTGGTAGTGAAGGTCTAGGCGCGCAGGCGTACACATGACACGATTTTTTTAATATATATATATTTTAAAAAAAATCAAATTTGGTACTTGGTTTGAAAAAAAATACAAAACTAGACATCGTCGGCAGACCATCGACAGAACCAGACTGATGTGGCTCTAGTTCCGCCGATAGTCTGCCGAACGAGTGCCACGTCGGCCTAGTTCAGCCGTTGGTCGGCCGAACCAAACCACATCAGCCTGGTTCGACCGACCCCAAACCAGCCACGCCTCGCCACGTCACGTGCCCCTGTGCCCTGCTGCCACGCCGCGCACCCGCCCCACGTCCTGAGTGTGCGCAGGACGTGGGATGGGCGTGCGACACGGCAGGCCTGGTTTGATCGAACCAGGTTAACGTGGTCTGGTTCAGCCGATCAACAGTCGAATCAGACCGACATGGCACTCGTTCGGTAGATCATGGACCGAACCAGAGCCACATCAGTTTGGTTCGGCATATGGTCTACCAACAGGGTCTAGTTTTGCATTTTTTTCAAATGCCGGATTTGATTTTTTTTCAAAAATATATATTATTTTAAAAAAATTCGGCTACACACCGGTCCTTCACAGATCCGATCCCCCTACCTCCTCCCACCCAGCCACCGCTCCCCCCGCCGCGATTCGTGCGGAGGGGCGATTCCCACCTCGCCGGCGCTCCCCCCGAGCTCGGAGACGAGTCCGGCGAGCCTCCCCTCATCTACCGCGGCGCCGCCTCTTCCGACCTCCTGCGCCGCCCGCCTGCGCCGGCGCGGCCTCCTCCGGTTTGTAGGTCTCGCCCCTCCTCGCCGCACGGCCGGCGAGAAGTCCCGTAGGCACGGGGTGGACTCCTCCGCATCTTCCGGGCCCAGCCAAGCCTCTTCCCCTGCGTGGCTTGGAGGGCGAGCAGGCTTGGAGGGGGCGACGCGGCCGACCTCCTTCCACCAGTTTCGAATCGAATTGAAGGTATACCCCATTGTTGTCTCCTTGTCTTCCCTCCTCCTCTGCACCACTTGCACCACTTGGATTGACGAGCCCCATGACTCCAATTCATCCAGTTTGTCGTGGATTCGATTGGGGATCGTTCTCTTTGGATGCTGCGGTGGGGAAACGTTGAATCGAAGCTACCCATTTGATGAAATGTCACTAAAACTCCCGATTCCGCAAGGGCTCTCCTTCCTGAAAAGCGTTGGGTGGTTCGAAGACAGGAAGGCTGATTCGGCTGCCAGGCAGAAGCAGTCCCCAAAATTGAAGCTCCAGACAGACAGGGAGGTGTACAGACCTGGTGATTCGGTCACTGCTACTATTGAAATCTGTACCCCTGATGGGTTGAAAGATGATGCGGAGTCAGGCGAAGATGCCCCCTCGCTCTTGGTAGATGGGCTCTCATTCGAGATCAAAGGGATTGAGAAGTTGGATAGCCAATGGTTCTCTGTTCCAAAGCCCATACCAGGGTCTAAGCAAAGGAGAGGTACGCTCTTGCAAACATGATTCTAGCCTTCTTTGACTTAAGTGGCACTGTACCAGAATTGCTTTCTTTCATCCACCATAAATACTACATACTTGTTGATTTTCTCTTCATTTTCCATTTTGCATTTGCTAGGTTTAGTAGTCTACAAGTTGTTATAGACACTAGACAGCATTTCTGTTTATATTTTATTGGTTACATATTAAACCATTATACATGGGGTTGTACAAATTAAATCTCCAGCTTTGGTCCCTTTGCTAAGTTTGCTTCATACTTGTACAATTATCAATGCATCCCTTTAAGTTGCTTACGTCTTTTTATCATCCCTGGAAACAGTTGATTGTTATTTGGCTTTTTTTCTGATAATCTTCTTTTATATTATCATTGCATACATAGGTGAACATTTGTTTCTGGATTGTTCAGCACCCTCGTTAATCTCTAAAGTAATAATTGCTTCCGGGCAAACAAAAACATGTAAGTTATCTCTTGTGTTGAAGGACTGATTGATTTTAATGGCATGAAATATGGGTTGATTTTCACATGTCTTCGAGAATTTAATTATCTACACCATATCGAGGATTTTAAATCAGCTAAAAGTACTCTGCAGACATTGTACGAGTGGAGCTCCCGAAGATTTTACCACCATCATATAGGGGCATAAGTATCCGCTATATTTATTATGTTAGGAGTACATTGTTTGGAAGATCGATTGTATTGGGTAATGGAGATCAAAATAGTGTCCCTGTAAATACTGCAGTTCAATTGGTGAGTTGTATGCTTATTTCCTATACTTCCAATCCACCCTTAAAATTGTTCTCCTTAAGCTTGCATGATCTATGCATAAAATTTGGAAGTTTTGATCTGGTGATCCATCACTCCATAGTTCATTTGTGCATTCTTGTCAAAGCTAGTGTCGACTATTGAGGCTGTGCCTTTGTGAAGAACTTATCTAAGGGCATGCTTACTAGAAGTGCTGGCTAGACATCAATGTGTATCTACAAACTAAATATTCTATTTAGAGAATTAACAGTACCTAAAGGCTGAAGCACAACATTTAGAAGAATACATGGGTTGTCAATTGTCATCGTGCGTGCAAACCTGATTTGATATGTTAAAAACAGATTCATGTGCTGCTAATTTGAATCACTGCTTAAGGTTAGATACTTCTCAATATTTATTAAGCTATAATTGAGCTTATGAGTGCATGTGTATGATTACCGTTTACTATTTTATTGTAAACTGCTTGATGCTACCTCTTCCTTTTATTTCTCGGCTTCTCGCATCCCTATCTACTTCTTATTCAATCTGAATGTGCTTATCCATGTTTCTGGCATTCAATACAAGTACAGTTGTGTAAATACTATCTTGGAATAAGACTAAAATCAACATGATTATTTCAGGAATCTCGAGTCCCATTGCAGATATGTGTTTCCCAGAAAAATAGTAACCTACTAAATGAAGAAGGTCAGTAATGTGTATTTACTAATTTGTGGTGCTGGCAGCCTGACACTGATATTGCTGGGATAAGTAGCTGACCATGATGTGCCTGTCTCAGGGAATTTTCCACTCCCAGTTGAACAATTGAGCATATTTTGGAGGGAAAAAGATGAAGATTCAGGATGGGTAGGTCCTTGTAGAAGCTTGTTAGCACAACACACATTTCATGGCACTAAAGTAGTATTGATACTTCTCTTGCACATTTTGTTGCATGCGTTGGCAATTTTTATGTTACTTTGATGAAAGACTGCAGTGGTCTGGTTGGCAAACAATTGCATCATAATTTGTTAAGCGTAACTGATGAAAACATTAATGACTTGAACTATGCTCCAACAAATGGTATTTTGCATATATATGTAATATGTATATGAAGTAATTCTAGTAATTCTCAGCTGAGCTATTGACTCAACAGTTAACATGCAATAATATACACACATTACTCACTCACTCTTTGGACTTATGTTAACTCATCATATTGTTTTTGCAGAGCAAAGCAAATGATAATACTGATCTAGAAGAAGGATATGATAGTTCAAAAGATGAAGTTTCATCCGTTTCCTCCTACAATCCTTCCAAAGCAAATGCAGACAGCTCCCTCAGGAGCTCAGTGTCGATGCAGTCCTTGTCATCACGTCTCTCCACAAGTGAACCATTGTATTCTCAGAGAGAACACCCAAGTTTCCCATCATATGGTCCAATTCCTCGATTATCAGTATCGGAGATTTCAGATGATCATGGTGGAGGTAAAGGGTGAAAGTTATAATCAGTTTTTGAATTATTTTTTTGAGATTAGTTTTTAAATATTTGAGAACTACAATACTGTAAGGAAATATTAAGATTTAAGTATAATATCATGCTTTTGGTTCTATATGATTCTCTCTGCCTGGTGATTAACACTACCCTTTACTTTAACTCTTGTCATACTTTTTGAATGCTCCTCTTCTTTTAGTGATGTTCAAGGATTTAATCTTTGTCTGGTAAATTTTCCTTTTGCAAATTGAACATATTTGTGGTGCATCTCCTCATACTTATTTATTTATTCCCAAACATATAGGGGGTTTTGTGTGAGGCTGTGAGTGCAGCTTTGACGTGTATTAAATTTCTGATTGAACATTTGTATTTTGTATAATATATCCTTATAATTTCATAATAGTTCTTTAATTGATAAACATCACATGCAGGTGTGGTGTCCCCTCAAAGGAAGCTAAATCATTTGCTGTCTGATAATCATCCATCAAACGGGCAAATGTTTTCTCTAGATCCTGACCACTCAAATGATGATATTGGACTACCTATCACACCAAAATATGTTGAACCAGCTGGATGTAAGTCATCCTCACATCATGTTTCAGTTCTGGAGTTACCATATTTCACTGTCCTCTTTATTATTGGTTTACATGCCATGTGATCAAGATTGATTTGCAGTACTAAGTTGCCTTTACATTTTTTGCAGCAGAAGGCTTTATGAGAGGAAGATCTTATAACATAAGAATAGATGACCAAGTGTTGCTTCGTTTCTCACCAAAGAATTCTGATTCAACTTATTACTTTGGTGATATGGTATTGTTTGATTTCATTGCATGTGCCACTACATTACCATTGTTAAAAACTTAGAATTGATTATCTCAGTTATTCTGCTTGCAGATTGGTGGAGCACTCACCTTTTTTCATGGATCTGGAACACGGAGATGCCTAGAGGTAAAGGCTGAATTGAGTAATGATGTGTATTGAAGTGGGGTTTCATATTTAAATGTTTTGGTATTTCACAGGTATCTATAACCTTGGAAACATCAGAAACGATTAATCCTCGTGTGATACATCCTTCAAGAAGGAGCTCACCCTCAATAACAAAGGTATATTTTCTGCATCCAGTGTTCTGAACCACTATGATATTCTGTTCTTATGTTCTAACATCTGGTCAATGGCTTGTTTGTGTAGCTTGAGCAACTTACTCTGATTAATCACAGAACATTTGTACTTAATTAGTTTTAACCTCTGCATTTGACCTACAACGTGGGAGTTACTTAATTAGTTTTAACCTCTGCATTTGACCTACAAAGTGGGAGTTACCATAGTTGTTACGGCGCGGCGAGGCGAGGCGCCAGACTACCTTCACACCTTTTAGGCGAGTATGGCGTGTGGCGAGGCGACGCCATACTCACTTCACACTTCGCAGAAACGGCACATGATTTATCATCACTTAATTCTACTCAGGTCACTAATACAGTAATACTACAATCTATATAGCCACTAGCAAGATTAATATTTTAAGTCACTTAGTGTTAGAACTGATTGGTTCACTAGAGATTAGAGTTTAATTAGAAAATTAACTGAATTAATCAGTTAACTAAATAATTAAATAACATATTACACAAAGCTGCCATAGCTACATAGGCATGGCATATGCTTTTGTGTTGCTGTCACACAACGCAACTTTTTGCCATGCCTTTTTCACTGTCTCTTCTCTCTCATGACATCTCCTTTTTCCATGGTCATCTCTCTCTCACAGGCATGGGCGCACTTTTCCTCTTCTACTTTTTCCACGCCTATTGCCTCCTCTCTATGCATCATCTTCTCCATGTCTCTTCCCTTTCCCCCATTCTCTCGCAGTGACTCCGGCAGCACGAAGCAGCACAAATCATGCGGCGGCGCAGTCCCGATGCGGCGAGAACGCGGTCGCAACGCAGAGGCAGCATGGATCCAGCGACGATGGCAGCACGGATCCGATGGCAGGGGCGTGGAACCAGGCAGCCGGGTCACAGATCTGGCAGCCGGGATGCAGAAAACAGGCTCGAGAACTCCATCGCCGCTGCCATCTGTCGTCCATGCGAAGCAATATGGCGTCCACCCGACGCCAAAGACGATTAAGCGGACGCCATACTCGTCGAGGCGGACGCCACACCCACTTGTGGCGAGTCGTCGGCCGTGGCGTCTGCCACCGACCGCCCGGACGCCTAATCGTCGATTAGGCGACGCCTTAACAACTATGGGAGTTACTTTAATTCCAAATGATATAGTTCAATTTCTCAAGTCTCAGACTGTCGTCTGGCTTGGCTAAGGCCACAGCCGAATAGACACTTTCCCAAGTTGCCTTCAAAGTAGGAAATGTTTGTCAGGGACAAGTCAGGTTAGGATTCTATCAGGATTTGGTTTCCTTCTGTTATACGATTAGGAAGGCTAGACTAATAAAGTTAGCTGGTTGTTTAGGATGGGCAAGCAAGATATAATAAATAAAATATATCTGAGTGCTATGGTTTACCTCATGACCTTAGGGGACTGCTGAAGCCTAGGGGACTGGGTCCTCACTCTCCTGTGTCCCACAACTATGTGATCTGATCCTTGGAGTCACAAGCATGTGGCACAACCGTTTATATACAGTATAGACTATAGAGTATACTAATTATGCAATCTGGTGATTGATGGTCTGACCTATACATGAGTGTTCACAACCTCATGAAACCAAAGCTTATGTTGAATACTACTACAAAAATGCCCATGAATCAGATGTGTTTGCTCATTTTTTTATTGTGAGTTTATGGCATTATACTTTGTCTTTTTTCCCATGTATGCATGATGGGGTAGGTAAACATCTATCAGAGGGAGGTGAGAGAACTGTGACTTGATTAAACTGTGGTAGGTGAAGGAGGGCACCTATTTGGAGGGAATAGATCTGGAATAGGCCACGGGAAAGACCACAACGGGACTTTAGGGATTAGGAGCTTGTTTATTCATATTTGTTTGTTTGATTAAAGAAGGTACAATGCCCTTCTGTCGTGATTCTTCTGCTTGATCCTACAAAATCTAGAAATAATCTCTGGAAAACACACACACATTAATTATAAGCATCCAAAAAACTAATCCAGCCTCTAACAAAACAAACTGTGTGAACAACACTTACGGCAACCAGTATCTATGAGAATAATAAGCATGATGATCAGTGCCACTCGAACAGTAGGCAGGTTCAGACCTTTCTTATTGATTGAGGAAAGGACATGTGCTGATGCTCTCAAATATTCAACATCATAACTCATGGCCATCTATAATAAACACATAGACTATTAGGTTGTTACATTCTAATGATAAATATATCATATATGTCATGTGTTATGGATTGTTATTGTTAACTTTTACATTGTTTGCTTCCAATGATAAACAGGAAAACTCTGCTTGCCTTTTGTCGGAAAAATAATTTAAATTTTACACTGTAAAGCTTGTGGATTGATTTTAATGATTCACCCATTTTCTGTGAAGGTGCACAGCGAGCATTATGAAGTTGTTGCGGATCTTCACCAGACAAGTTTTCTCTTTTCAGTTCCAATTGATGGACCAATGTCATTTTCTACTTCAAAAGTTTCTGTGAAATGGTCTCTTCGGTTCGAATTCTTCACAACTCCTGAAGGAATTGATCCATCTAGGTATGTAACAATATTAACTATTTTATGTGATGTAGCCTCTAGCATTATCTTGCACACCATGTCTCTTAAAAGTGTTAAGGAGGCCCTGATTTATACCTTCTTTACTGTTTGCATGATGATCTTTAACTTATTCAATTACACTCATTGTACTTAGCTATGCATGGCAATACCACAAGCTAGTGAAGCAGAAACTTCTGAACGCATTACTACATTTGTCACCACAGCTACAATTAGTTACTTCAGAACTATGCTACTTATTTGTGTTTAGTGATTTTTAATTATTATCTATTTATCTGGTATGGGGAAGGCTTGGATTTTTTCTAGTCTGCTGCTGCTAGTTTTGAATCAGTAATTCTTCTCTCTTTGGCAGGTATGAGCATCCACTTCTTGTTGACAAAAGAGAGAAGGGTGACTGGGTACTCCCAATAACTGTTTATGCGCCTCCATTACGAAGGCAAGCAATTCATGGAAGAAATGATAGATCTGTCTTACTTGGAAACCTTTTCAACTCTTGAAGGTATGCAGTCCTCTTGTGTACAAATGGTTTTTCGGCTATCCTGTTAGGGATCAACATTTCGGTTGTGAAAGAAAACCCAATAAAGATTGAGATTTTTGGTTTCCATGGTAACCGGAAATCTTTAATCCCAAAATACTTGATTGAGCTTTGAATTTTTTGTGACATGAACAATTTTTTTTGTTGTATAGTTGATAGAGATGAAATTGTAGATGCCATAAAATCAAATGCGAAACTGATTGTGCAAAAAGGAGATAATTTGAACTGAATTTTTCTGACCAGTTTTTAGTGAAATGGGGATCATTGAGAGATCTAGTTGCTGACTGAGACTTGTTCTGTTGATCCTGCCTTTTATTGGCACATTGTCGTTTCATGAGGCTGGTAAAGGAAATTTGAAGTTATTTAGATAAGAATACTGAAGTGTTATCTATTATTTCAATGAAGGCAAAAATAATTTGTCATTAATCTATTCTAGGATATGTAAATTTGTATTTTGACTGAAATTTTAGGGAGTTTATTCTCCGTAGGTTGAAATTTGCTTTCCTCATGGAACTTATCTACCGTTTAATCGAACACTATTTTGCTTATTTATTTGTTTTCTTTGCAGCTATATTCAACTGCTATGTTAGTTTTCTGTAGTTGATGGACATGGAGAATCTGAATGTTTTATCCTCTTGTTTTTGACCTCAGATGTGCATACAAGGTTTTCTGTTCGTCGAAACTGCTACTATTTCTGCTTTTGATGAGCTTCCACGTCTGCTTCTCCTATTTGTAGTTCAACTTGCACAGCTGGCCAGATCATACCTATAAAATACATAGGATATTGGGGAAAAATAAAGTGAAGATAAATTTGTGTTAGATCATGTATGCATATCTCAGTTCGTCACCCTCAGAATATGCAGCTATACCTGATTACCTTGATGTAACATTGGCACTGCTTGATACGGAGCATGAGTGCACCATAGACATTCCTTTGACAGATGAGTTAAACTCTTGGGGGGCCTGATTAGCTATTACACCCCTTTCGCTGAGTTTGTGTATACGTGGGACATCTACCTTGTACTTCCATTGTTTTGTTGGGACCAAGCATACGCTGCTTGCCAGATTACACATATCCTGCTTCTGAGACTGTTGTTTCAGAGTTTCAGTACATCATCTAGTGTTTGTTTGTTTGTTTGTTACAGTTACTTCTGTGAAGAGATTCCATAATCTGATTTTAGGGTCTGCAAGCATATAAACAATTGTTTCATTGTCTCCCGTAGTGGTGAGTAAAAGATTGTTAGAAAATTGTGTTGTGAAGTGGTTTATAAGAGGTAAGGAAGAGTATTGAAGGAATACAATTTCTTGATTGGTGAATGGATGATAGGGAAGGAGGTAGGAATGAAATCTTTTTGGAGGGTTACAAGTAGATTTCGGAGGGAATGCCATGTAGTATTTGACTAGCTCTTTCAGTTCTATCGAACTTCTGTGGACTCCGTGTTGCTTGCTTTTGGGTAGTTTCAATGGGATACCTATTTTATAGCATTAGTAGTGTGTTATGTCGATAATAGAGTTAAGAGAGGACAGAAGAACAAAAAGAGGAGATTGGTAGAGAAAAGGAGAGAATAATTGGTGGTTGGATGAGAATTTATTTTGAAGAAACCAACATTTCTATACATAATGCTCCCTGTTTTAAATTATAGCTATTTGTAGATTTTAGCATGTTTATTAAGATATAATTGTAAAAAAAATCAAACTAATGCTCTAGACAGAGATAAAATATAAAAAATCAGGAGGAAATTGTAAAAGTTCTAATATTTGGGTCAAGATTTAAATACTAGAGATATTGTATTTTAGAACGACGGATTTACGGTATATAAGTATCTGATTGAGATCCTACCTTGTAATCTGTCTTGCTCCTACCTTGTAATCTGTCTTGCTCAGTCGCATTTATTAGAAACAATGGCTCATTTGGGCAACCAATATTCTGTCTTTTCTGTGGGATACATGTATTGATATAATGTTGAGTTTGTTGCTCATCTTATAGACCAAGTTAGTTGCATACAACCACGTAAGCATATGAACACATGGAGCCTTGTGTGTATCCATTCCATACTGTATAAGTTGTACTTCTTTTGGTTAATCAATGTGAGCAATTAACAAAGAAGCGTGTTGGTATTTGTTGCCAAATTTCTTGTGTGTTTACTGAAATTTTGCTCCTTTATGTTGTGTTCATACCTTGTGTGAATTTTATACTTGGGTAGTTCTAATATTATAAGGAAGTAAGTGTACAAACCTGGTAATTCATGATGCTAGGTTTGAGAGATCTAACAAACTAGATATAAAATACTTATCTAAATTGTAATGCTATCATCTTTTCTAACTATATTTGTTTGGTTTGAACAAATTTCTAATTCAAATTAATGTGATGAGTCAGTGAATACCAATCCAACTAGCTAATTTAGTCATGGATACATAATGGTACTCATTTCTAGGTTTCACCATTTATTTAGAGAGAGTGTGATTAGATGAACATACAACTCATGGGGTCCTTACTCTCTTCTCATGCCTATGTAGAGAGGTTGCACCAGACATGTCAAAAATATTTCTCTATTCCTTTAACCATGACTTCTTGTATAGTACATAGTATCTCATTAGTTATATTATTGGCATACCATTTCAATATAATTTCAATCTTCCTGATGATTGTTTTGCCATTCCCAACTTTATCATAAGATGTATGAAAACTAAAAACTAGCTTGTTTAAACAAGTTTTACTTTTTAGTTATATGAGAAATGCATACAAGCACGCATCCACTAGTAACTCTTTTAACACACACTTGGAGAGAGACCGATGCACATAAGTGATATGGGGGTAGGGATGGCAACAGGGACCTGAAAACCCAATGCTCGGTAGGGGAAACACTTTTACGACTGAAAATGAGAGAAATTTAATACGTACAAGAATGAAATCAGGTAAAAAGTATTCACATAGTTCAACGAGCCCGGGGTCATTCCCCATGCCCTATGTCCCTGTTTCCGATGGGGAATATTTACCCGTCACAGCCCAAGCGCATATGCCCAGTGATCCAATTTTGCACAAGCACAACTCAACATTCCTAAGTGGTAAACCTAGATGCCTTCCCTTACTCCCACACATCGCACTCCCCTTCTATCTCTCCACTACTGCATGCCATCCCATAACATGCACACATGAATGACACATCTCTCCACTCTTGTCCCATCTCTATTTGCACACACAAACACACAACACGACGATGCTAGGTGAGCGACGATGGTGGCACGTTAGGTGGCAGAGGTGGCCCAAGGCGGTGGCAAGATAGGTGGCAACACCACTATGGCTGAGGATGGAGAACCAAGGATCTGAGGCATTTGACGGTGGAGCGGCTCCACGCTTCTCCTACAATGGGTGACTGTCGCATTGGGGGCTCGACGGGTGACTCTAGGCTTTAGGGCCTCAGCACGCTCCCACCGAGACCCTCTTCCTAGCGATGCGACTTGACGCACAAGAGCTCGTCCCCGTTAGTGACTATCCTATTGGGGACCTGATAGGTTCCCCATACCCATGTGGAAACGGGGATGGAGAAAATTCCCCACCCGAGGATTTGGATGGGGACAAGGTAAAAGATCTCAATCCTTGAGTTATATTGAGTTTTGGTGATTCATGATAACGAATGTTGGGACTAACTATTTTCATGAGTTTGTGTGTTATGTTAAGTTCCGACATCAAATAAAAAGGTTGATTACTAAGTCATATTAAATTGGGAGTTTTGATCAAAGATGCTTGTTAAGTATATTTATTGATGGATATGCAAAATACAAACTAAAGTTGATAATTGCTAAGAAGTTAAGAATCATGAAGGACAAAGTGATTTATATCATTGATTATATGTTGAGAATCAAGTAGAATATTAATCATAAAGATGTTTATAGAAGTTTGTTATATTCATAAGCTTGGCTCTGAAGAACGAACACAATGGTAAAGAGCGGGTGTAGTCTTATTACCGATGAACCGTAAGTTCATAAAAAACTACATGTGATATACGTCAATTATTTAAAAAAATGCAATAAGTGATAAATAGAAGAGTAAGTTTAGATTTCATATGTTGAAGGATGCCGAGTGATTTAAATATATGGAAGAATACATACTTCATATGTTGACATACACCATTACTAAATTCAAAGTAAATATTTCTCAATATAAATGTATACATGTTTTGAGACTAACATGTTAGATTAGTTGTATGTAGGTGAATAGTCTTAATAATGAAATGGTTTCAACTTTGTCGTCTCTCAAAAGTGAAGTAACAAGACGGTGTGAGGGTGTTCCTATTATTATAAATTTTTTATACTTATATTTGCGTATAAATATACCATACCATTATGGATAATACAAAGTTGATATGTTTGTATATGTCTCAGCGCTCAAATTGATATATCCTATTGCTATCTTGAGAGAAAACCAAATTCACAACTTTTTTCCTTATGGTTTTAAGCCTTGTTATTTATTTGATTGGATAAATCTTTGAATAAAATTTCCAAAATATCCAAGATCATTAAAAACGAATTTCGGAATCAAAAGTTTTGACCTATTTTCTAGAGTGTTAGTAATTTCAAAAGTTCTGAATCAAATTGGAACATTCGGAATCTCTAGATCCACCAATTTTAAAAAAGTTACCGTTTGATAAAGCAACTTGGTGCTCCTCATGATTCTCAGATTCTCAGTAGAATCATCATTTGAAAGCTTTAACAAATGGGATTTAATATAAGTTCTAATAAACTAGATATAAAATAATTATCTAATTTGTAATATTATCCTCTTTTACATCTACATTTGTAATGTTAGAATCAGCCAATCGTTGTTCACCGAACCGTCAAGGAGACTTCGAGATCCATTGAATACCCAGTCTTGACGAAGACAAACTACCCCGAGTGGGTAACCCTGATGCGCATTAATCTGCAGGTGCAAGGCCTGTGGGGAGCAATCAACCCTGGTGGCGTTGATTACATCGAAGATCGGATGGCACTAGCCGTGATCGCGCGCTCCATCCCACTGGAGATGGTGAACACCATTGGCAGCAAGGACACCGCGCAGGAGGCGTGGAAGGCAATCAGGGACATGAGGGTTGGCGTCGAACGCGTACGCATCGCGAACGCACAGAAGCTAAGACGTGACTTCAACAACATCGCCTTCAAGGAGGGTGAGGGCGTGGACGACTTCTCCATGCGGATATCAAGCCTTGCAAACAACCTGAGAATGCTTGTGGACAACATCGATGATTCAGAGGTTGTTCGCAAGTTGCTGCAGGTGGTCCCCGAGAAGTTCATGCAGATTGCCATCTCTATTGAGACTCTACTGGATGTCGAGGAAATGTCCATCGAAGAGGTGACTAGACGTCTTCGGGCCGTGGAACAGCGGTATGAAGCAAGGGTTGTGGCTGCAGAACTCGGTTCCCATCTCCTCCTGACATCAAAGGAGGAGGACATCATACGTCGCCTGCGCAAACGCGACGGCCAGCACAGTGAAGCCGGTGCCGGAGCGAGTGGCGACACTCCACCGTCGTGCCACATTGCTCAACCTTCAAAACGTTTCGGCAACGATGCGCGAAAGGGTGACGGGGGAAGCAAGTCTGTTGACAGAGATACTTGCAGATACTGTGGCAAGGTTGGACATTGGAAAAGGGAATGTCGTAAAAGAAAGAAAGGTATGGCGGCTGCTCAAGCATTGCTAGCTGAGGAAGCTGGCACTGAAGAAGAATCTCGTGGACAGAGCGACGACGACGAGCCGGGCTTGATGATGGCACAAGCTGTTGCAATTCCAACGGTGCCTTCACACTCTCGGGGGGCTCCTTCATCACTCTGCATTGGTGGACGAGTGTTCCTGAACGAAGAATGGGCGACGGTGCAGTTGGGTGAAACTGGTGACAATACTGGAAGTAATGATGATGGTATATGGTATCTCGACATGGGCGCATCGAATCACATGACAGGTATTGAAGGAGTTTTCACTGAGATGGACCGCAACGTCACGGGCATAGTGAAATTTGGGGACAGATCATTGGTGGACATCATTGGGCGTGGGACAGTCGTCTTCACTGCACGGGGTGGACGTCATCGTGTTCTGTCTGACGTCTACTACATACCGCGGCTTCGCAGCAATATCATAAGTCTTGGGCAACTAGATGAGGCTGGGTGCCAGGTACTGATTGAGGACGGTGTGCTCAGGGTGTTCGATTCTTCGAAGGAACTACTTGCTAAGGTGAAACGCTCCACAAACAGATTGTACAAGATCATCCTCAACCATGCACAACCAGTCTCACTCTTGGCAAATGTGAATGATGATACATGGCGCTGGCACGAGAGATATGGAAACCTGAGTTTTGACGGGTTGAAGAAATTGAGCAAAGGCGCCATGGTTCGTGGGCTTCCACATATTGATCACATCGATCAACTGTGCGATGCTTGCCTAGCGGGGAAACAACGGCGGGCAGGGTTCCCGCTGGAGACGAAATTTCGTGCCAAGGATCGCCTTGATCTTGTGCACGGTGACTCATGTGGACCTGTCACTCCTGCATCACATGGCGGGAAATGCTACTTTCTTCTTCTAGTAGATGATGCCAGCCGTTTCATGTGGTTGGTGCTGCTGGCAACGAAGGATGAAGCTGCAAGTGCAATACGCAAGTTCCAGGCAGGCGTGGAAGTGGAGACGGGCAGAAAGCTTCGTGCACTCCGCACGGACCGAGGAGGAGAGTTCACGGCAATCACATTTGGCGAATACTGTAGGGAGATGGGTGTAGATCGACAACTCACTGCTCCATACTCTCCGCAACAAAATGGGGTCGTGGAACGTCGGAACCAGACAGTGATGGGGATGGCACGCTGTCTCCTAAAGGCGAAGAAGTTACCCAACAACTTTTGGGGGGAGGCAGTGAGCACTGCAGTCTTTATTCTCAACAGATCGCCAACGAAGAGCGTCACCGGCAAGACTCCCTATGAGGCGTGGCATGGCGTGAAACCAGCAGTGCACTTCTTACGTACGTTCGGCTGCATTGCACATGTCAAGGTCACACGCCCTCATACTGCCAAGCTCGACGACAGGAGCAAGAAAATGGTGTTTGTGGGTTATGAGCCAGGATCGAAAGCCTATCGTGTGTATGATCCGGTCGGCAAGAAACTACACATTGCTCGCGATGTGATATTCGATGAAACCAAAGGGTGGAATTGGGAGTTGGATGGCGAGGAAGTGCCTAAGACATTTACTGTGGAGTACATGGCTTCAGGTGTCTCAAACAATGGTGAGCCCAACACTCCTATATCTCCTGCAGTTGTATCTTCGGAGGAGCAAGACTTGGATGAACACAATATGCCAGTGAATGTTGTCAACACTCCAGCTGGTGCTCAGGTGGAGCACTACACTCCACCGACTCACATTCCTTCAAGCGCAGATCTTGACGATGAAGGTGCACCACGCAGGTATCGCATGGTGGAGAACTGCATCAGTACCTCTGAACCCAGAGAGCTCGATCCGTATGAATGGCTCCTGGTAGCAACTGAAGAACCCAGCTCCTTTGAAGAAGCAGCCACTGACCCTGCATGGCTTGCTGCAATGAAGGAGGAGATGACTGCCATCGAAGAAAACGACACTTGGGAAGCGATGGAGCTTCCAGCCGGACATCGACCCATCGGCCTCAAGTGGGTTTTCAAGTTGAAGAAGGACGCCCAAGGAGCAGTGGTTCGACACAAAGCGCGTCTTGTGGCTAAAGGATACGTACAACGTGCTGGTGTGGACTTTGATGAAGTTTTTGCTCCTGTGGCATGCCTTGACTCTGTACGAGCATTGGCGGCTATAGCAGCACATGAAGGTTGGACACTGCATCATCTTGATGTCAAGTCTGCATTTTTGAATGGTGATCTCACTGAGGAGGTCTACGTTGCTCAACCTCCGGGATTCTCCATCGCCGGACAGGAGAGACAAGTCCTTCGTCTTCACAAGGCACTCTATGGCCTACGTCAAGCTCCTCGAGCCTGGAACGCCAAATTAGATCGCACTTGGTGGCACTCGGATTCAAGCGATGCGAGGAAGAACATGGAGTGTATACTCGTGGTGCTGGACACAAGAGAATTCTCTTGGGGGTATATGTGGACGACCTGATACTCACTGGAGCTGACAAGGAAGAAATTGAGTCATTCAAGAATGAAATGAAACAAAGGTTCAAGATGAGTGATCTTGGACAGTTGAGATTGTAACACCCCAGTATTTAAAAAGAATTAAAATAAAGAAAACTATTATTAAAATTAAAGAAAAACCCTTAAAGAGCCTCATTAAAGCCAAACAGGGATAAATATTCAAAATAAGGACTTGAAAATTTTATGAGATGAACTAGAGGCCAAGATATAATTTTAGGAATTTTTACAAATTTTTATCAACAGTGATTCAACCCTAAATCAAATATATGAATTACTGGAATTATTTTAATCAGAAAAACATTTAAAATCCTTAACAGGCCGCAACCTCCAAAGTGCTCTCAGCCCAGCCCAGCCGTCCCTCACTGACCCGCGCTCGCTTCGGTCCCACCCGTCGGCCTCCCGCGCGCCCCCTCAGCCTCTGCCACCTTCGGCCCACTTGTCAGCCCCTTTTCTTTTACGCCCGCTCACTGACAGGTGGCCCCCACCTGTCAGGCCTTTCTTCTTCGATGGAAGGGGATCTCCCCCTTACATTCCCGTCGGCCCCCTTGCCCTATTCGCCGCCGGACGCCTTGGGTCACCGAATCGAACCGGATCTCGACCCCCCATCCTCCGGCGACCTCTTTCCCCCGTTTCTCACGCGCTTTCCGCCATTTATGGCAAGAAGCCAAACCCTAGGGAAACCTCACCGGCGATGGAAAGCCCCTTCGGTTTCCTTCGGATTCCTTGCCTTTTTCTCATCGGCGAGCCCCTATAAAGGACCCCCACCCTCACCGCAGTTCGCCCACGCCAACATCGCTCAAGCCCTCCCCTTTCCGAGCGCCCCCCCTCTCTTTTGCACCGCCACCTCTGTTCTGGCTCCGGCGACCTTTTGCCGGCGCCACAGTGCCTCTCCACCCTCGTCTTCAAGCCCGTCGGGACCGTCGGTGTCCACCTGATCCCGTCCCCGCCTCTGTTGGGCCGAATCGCAACCGGAAGACCGCCTTCGCCGCCGGCCCGAACCTATCCCGCCGCCACCCCTCAACGCCGGCCACGAACCGACGCTCGCAAGTCCCGACTCAGGTACCACCATGATCGCCGCCCTTTTCTGTTTCGGTTTTCGCGCTCACCTGAGGCACTTAGCCCTCGCCGCCACCGTCGCGCTCGCCACCAGTGGCTGCCGTCGCCGGAGAAGACGGCGGATCTGCGTGCCGTGCCGGATTTAACCCCGGCCGCACGATCACGCTTGGAGGGCGTAGATTAGATCTCCTCTGGGATTTAATCCCCACCGTCCGTCTGCGCTAAGGGGTATCGAGGCCTGTGAGCCGACGATCACCACTTAAGCACCCCGCCCCGCGATCGCCCGTTGGATCTGGATCCAACGGTCCTGCTCGGCCTGGTCCACGCGCGTAGTCAACGGTTCACGGTGAACCCAGTTCACCGTGGACCAGAGACTGTTTTTGTAACACCCGTATTTTTTTCAAACCGTTGAAACCCTAATTTTCAAAACCAAAATTCAAATTTGAATTTATTTAAAGGATGAAAAGCTTTGTAAATTAAAGCCCTTGGATAAAATATTGAATTTTGATATTTTATGATTTTGGTTAGGGTCCTTAAACCTTAAAATATTTTATAAAACTATTTTGAGAATTTTCAGAATTCAAATTCATGATTTAAAATTTAAAACTATTTTCTGGAATTAAATTAATTCGAAAAACTATTTTATTCCTCTCTGGGCCGCGCCCTCCCTTTTGGCCCAGCCGGCCCGCGGCCTGTTTCCCCCTCCCCTCTCTCTGCCGGCGGGGCCCGCCTGCCAGCGCCCGCCAGCCTCCCTGCGGCCGGGGCCCACCTGTCAGCCAGCCCCTTCTTTCTTCCCCGCGCCCGCCCCTTTTTTCTCTCTCCTCCCTCGCCGTAACCGATTTTCGGTTTCGCCGGCGCCGCTTCTCCCGCCTTCTAGAGCCCTCGCCCCGCTCCCTCCGGCCTCTATTTAGCGCGCCGCGCCCCCTCCCGTGCTCCATTTCCTCTTTCGCCGCTCCGTTTCGCCGCTTTTCGCCCCGCGCAAAGCTCGCCGTCGCCCTCTGCTTCCGGGTCCAGCCGCGCACCGTCGTCGCCGGCGACCGCCTTCGCCTTCGCCGTCGGCACCCCGTGCTCTTCGTCGTCCGCCGGACCCCGGCACCGCATTCGTTCGGGCTTCCCGCCGCCGGAAGCGCCTCCCCGCCGCCAACCCGAATCGCCGCCGCCTTCTTCCTCGCCGCCGGCCACCCTCTCGCCCGGAGCTCGTCTCCCTTGGTATATCCTTGTTCCCCTCCTCGCCCTCGTCTCATTTTTGGCGCTAGTCAAGGCCTAGGGCCATCGCTCGCCGGCGCCGCCGTCTTGCCGGAGCCGGGGAAGACGGACCCCGTCGCCTTGCCGCCCGGGCGTGCCGCTCCCGTGCCGGACGCGCGCGTGACCATTGGATGTCGATCCAACGGCCCACGTGGCTCCATCCGAGGCACCTGGCGCACGGGTGCACGGTGCACCCGGTGCACCATGGACTCCCCCCTGGCGCAGTCTTAGGTCCGCCGTGGACCGAGAGCGCGAGTGCGCGGTCCATGGGTCCACCGTGGACCGTCTCCGACTGTTTTTAGGGTTTAATTTGGCAGAACTCTGTTAATTCTTGTAAAATGCATATCAATTTCAAAATAACTCCGATTGAGCTCATTCAAATTTCTAAATGTTCATAAAATTATTTTCTACGTACTGATGTAATTATTTTGTACTGTTTATATGGAATATTGTACTGTGTATTTATTTGTGATGTTTTTCGACGCGTTGTAGTCGAAGTCGAGGCGACCGAAGAACTCCCTTTTGCCGCCGAAGACCCGGATCAGTACTACGAGAGCCAAGGCAAGTCACCGGACCCTCTCGTGGACATAGTTGATCATGTTGAACCTACTTTTTGCAATAATTGCTATAACCCATAGGTTAATAACTGCATTAGCGATAACCTGTTCACTCGTTTATTTATTTATTTAGCTAATGCATAGCTTTGCTCCCTGAAGTGTAAACCCAAGCCATGCTTGTATCACCGTCTCCTTGTCGCCAGTGTCGCTTAATAGTTAGCGCTATATATACGAGGCGCATTAAGAGCTAGCTTAATTGCAATTACTATTAGTCGTCAGGTGGATCATCTCTATATCCTTGTTATATCTCGTCTCGTTGTGATTCTGAGTTGTGATTCATGAAGCGTGGAGAATGGTGTTGCATTGAGCATGGTGGGTTCCGGGTGCAAGCTAGGGCATTGGTGGTCGCACCCGGGGCACTATAAGGACCGGTCTGCGGGATCTGTCGCGAAGCATAATCGTGCTAGCCACAAGTCTAATGGGTAAGGCCTAATTCGAAGTATGGGTCGATTCAGCTTGATGCACCGAGCGGAGGGGACAAGTTCACTTAACCGGGAGTGCCAGGTGGTGGCTTGGTCCGACGAGGCACGAAAGGGGGTCGCACGTCTGCCAATCGGGGTCTACCCATGATTTTCGGGTGAGATCTCAGTGGAGCGTGGGCGAAACCTGGTGTGGTTGTCCTCTTGCTGAGTCAATCCATATGACGGGTTTTGGCGCGAGTTCCTTCGGGGTGACGTGGTGTCATCTCGACACACTGTTGTGTGCGGGAGCGAGTGCCTTGTGGGTAAAGTAGTACACCTCTGATCAGAGTATAACTTTTCGAAAAGCCGTGCCCACGGTCACGGGCGGCCTAGTGATGTTCTCCGCAGTTAGCTTTCTGGGTTAAAGTTGTGAATTGCATGTCATGATCAGTATGGGTTTGAAAGAGCGAGTGGGCACAGGTGTGTAACTCGAGGTAGTGGAAAGTTAAGTTCTGTTATTTAATTCAGCATGTTTAATTCTATTTAACACTGCTCATTAAATATTAAATAACAATTAATCTGCTTTTACGCAAATAGCCTAGTTATGCATCCTTGTTCAACAGCCATCATTATATGCATGTCCGTGGCTTGTTGAGTACTTTGTACTCACCCCTCGTGGGTTAATTCTTTTAGATGTCGTTTACGAAGAAGAAGTCCAGGAGTAGCGTCCCAGTTGAGGAGTCGGATCCGTGGAGCCAAGGCGTTCGGCAGCTGGATTATTTTGCTTCCGCTTTATTTTGAGTTGTAATAAGTGTAGCCTAGGAGCTACGTACTCGCTTTATTTCATTTTAATTCGTTGTCAGCTGTGATCGTCTTGTAATAATGACATTTCATTTATATTCAATGAATTTGCGGTTCGTGAGAACCCGGGTCGCTACAAGATGGTATCAGAGCCGACTCGACTGTAGGAAGCCCCCTGGACCGTCTATAAAAACTATTTAAAAATCTTATAAAAATTATTTTGGATAACTTTGGTTATACTTCTTGCCTACGCTTGTTTTATATTGTTCCGACACTTTCCTCTACTTTAAAAATTTTCTCGTGTAGCATGTCGACTCCTCCAGAGATTCGCCACAGCTACTGCCGCCACCTTGGGGGTTTTGTCCGGATGCTGAGGATCCTTGTCCGATTCCTTGAGCTCGAGGACGAGCCCTCCTTCGTGGGGACTTTTCCCCGTGTGGGAGGCGCGGGCGATGAGCGTTGTGAGGCGGTGGTCACCGTCTTCGGTCCCGATGAGGTGCTACTTTTTCACTCCGCGACCGCTACCGCCTTTGGGTTCGAGATTGCGTGTCAGGAGGCAGCTTACCAGATGTTGGCAGAGTTGCGGTGCATGTTCGATGCCCGTCTGTCTACATCTATATTCCGTCACCTGCCGTCTCGCAGCCCCGGCACAGGTCGGAGCGTCTTCATGGGTCCTTCCTCAGCTAGTGACCCAGTCGGAGGCCAGACCTTATACATGCTCAGCTCGTTGGATACTCTCCACTCCGAGGCACTTCGGCGTGCAGATGAGGGTGACCTCGCCACCCAGTCCCTGAGAGCGGAGAATGAGACCCTCCGTCACCAGCTTCAGGAGGCTCAGGCCAGACTTGCTTCTACTCGCACCGGACCTCGCATCAGGAGGACTGCGAGGAAGGCGACTGGTCGTCCACCGCGGCTGCAGCACCAGCCCCTACAGCCAGCTTCTACACCAGCAGAGCCGAGATCCCCCGTGGATGATGCGGAGGACGTCGTCCGCGACATCGAGATGATCCCTGATTCATCGTAGACTGTCGCTTGGGCTTGTTTGTTGGTGTCAGTTAGTCTGATGTCTGTTAGTCCGTTGTTTGTTTTCACTTGCTTGGATGTCTGTTAGGTTGTTGTGTGGAGTCATTTTGTGTGTGCAGACCCGGCAACTTGTGTCGAGAATGTACGCGTCTTATATCTTTTGTCATAATAACTCTTCGCATTTTCAGTAATAAAAAGAACTAGTTGAATCAAAGCATTATGTTTCCTCTAATTTACTCTTGGGTGGATTCGCCTATCTTCGTGCAGATGTCTTCCAACCCGAGTGACCGTCCCGAGGCTAGCAATGCCAGAGCTAGTCAGCCAGCAGCTGAAGGCCACTCTCAGGCCAATGAGACCCAGGCCAACGCCATTCTGAGGAACTTGGGTGGGCCCAGCTGGGGCGCCACAGGACCTCGCCAGGCTATACCAGCACCGGCGTCAGCCCATCCCACTCTAGCTGAGGCCATGGTTCAACAGAGCAATTTGTTGGCTGCTCTTATGACTCAGATGCAGCGGCAGCAGGAGAAGCTCGAGCAGCTAGAGCATCAGTTGACAGCAAGAGAGCAACAGGCTCCCCCTCCAGCACCAGCACCAGTACCTGCGCCAGCCCCGGTCCCACCTCCCGCACCGGCGCCGGCTTCTCAACTCTCAGAGTTCCTGCGGGTCAGACCACCCACCTTCTCCAGCACCACAAATCCCATGGAGGCGGGTGATTGGCTTCGCACCATCACCAAGAAGTTGCAGCTATTGCCATGTACTGATTGGGAGCGTGTGGCGTTCGCCACTCATCAACTTCAAGGACCCGCCGCTGAATGGTGGGATAATTTTCAGGAGGCTCAGCCGATTGACCATGTGATTACCTGGGCTGAGTTCACTGCAGCATTCCGAGATGCACACATCCCGTCCGGTTTGGTGGACCTGAAGAGACAGGAGTTCGTGGATCTGCGGCAGGGCAATCGTTCTGTTACGGAGTATTTGCATGAGTTCAATCGTCTAGCACGCTATGCTCCTGAGGATGTTCGCACTGATGCGAAAAAGCAGGAAAAGTTTCTTAGAGGCATCAAGGATGAGCTGAAACCTCTGTTGCTAGCCACTGATCACGCTAACTTTCAGAGACTGGTCAATAGAGCTATCATTCAAGAGTCAGAGCAGAATAGGGTGGAGAATAAGAAGCGCAAAATGGTGGTTTATCGCTTCCCACCAAACAGCAACCAGAGGCCCAGGTTGACGCCACCTGCTCCAGTGCAAAGCTACCAGTCCCGACCAGTGTACCGGCCCTCAACCATAAGTGGCACCGGTTCGGTAGCGTCTCGTCCAGCTACTCCTTCAACCCAGAGTACAGCTCAATCACCAGCTCAGAAGACCGATGTACTGAAGGACAAGTTTGGTAAACCAGTGGTGTGTTTCAATTGCCGTCAGGTCGGCCACTATTCTTCAGCTTGCCCTCATCCGAAGCGACCGCAGGCACCTACTCCAGCTCCCACCAACCAAGTGGTTCGTGCCCGAGTGAACCATATTACTGCAGAAGAAGCTCAGGAGGCACCAGAAGCAGTTTTGGGTATGTTTCCTGTTAACTCAGTATCTTCAGTTGTTTTATTCGATTCTGGAGCAACACACTCGTTTATATCTGCATCATTTGTAAAGAAGCATGATTTGAAAACTTTGCCACTATCTAAGCCTATGATTATAGCCACTCCCGGCAAACAGACCCCGGCTGACCTATTTAGCCCAAGGGTGCTAATAGAGATTCAAGGGGTACAATTCTGGGTAGACCCTGTTCTAATAGAATGCAAGGGCTTAGATGTCATCCTAGGAATGAACTGGCTGGTTAAACACAAGGGAATGATTGATTGTGCCAGTAAAGAAGTTACCTTGACCAGTGAAGATGGACACGTCGTCGTCTTCAAGATGGCAAGGAAAAGAATCGATACCCCAATGGTGAACCAGATAGCCTTGGAAGAAGTGCGGGTTGTCAAAGAGTTCATGGATGTTTTTCCTGAAGACCTGCCAGGGATGCCGCCAAAAAGGGACATCGAGTTCAGAATCGACCTTGTACCAGGAACCACTCCCATCTCAAAGCGCCCGTATAGAATGGCCGCTAATGAGCTAGCGGAAGTGAAGAAGAATATTGAAGATCTCGAGCAAAAAGGGTACATCAGGCCGAGTACTTCCCCATGGGGAGCACCGGTAATCTTTGCAATGAAGAAGGACAAGACAAAGAGAATGTGTGTTGATTACAGAGCTTTGAATGAAGTCACTATCAAGAACAAGTACCCATTGCCTCGCATTGACGATTTGTTTGATCAGTTGAGAGGAGCTACAGTGTTCTCTAAAATTGATCTCCGATCAGGTTACCATCAGTTGCGAATTAGAGAAGAAGATATTCCGAAGACCGCCTTCACATCAAGATATGGCCTATACGAGTATACGGTAATGTCGTTTGGACTTACTAATGCTCCAGCCTTCTTTATGAACATGATGAATAATGTCTTCATGGACTGTTTGGATAAGTTCATTGTAGTGTTCATTGATGATATCCTCATTTACTCCAAGACCCCAGAAGAACATGAAGAGCACCTCCGTCTGTCTCTGACGAAGCTAAGAGAACATCAGCTATATGCCAAGTACAGCAAGTGTGAGTTTTGGACGTCTGAAGTAAAGTTTTTGGGGCACATCATATCAGATAAAGGGGTAGCAGTGGATCCTACTACTGTTGAAGCAGTGACAGATTGGTTGCAGCCTACATCAGTTTCCGAGATCCGTAGTTTTCTTGGATTGGCGGGTTATTACCGTCGATTCATCGAGAACTTCTCCAAGATTGCAAAGCCCATGACCAGATTGCTTCAGAAGGACACTAAGTTCAAGTGGACACCAGATTGCGAAGAGAGTTTTTGTACCTTGAAGAAAAAGTTAGTCTCAGCACCAGTGTTGACTCTGCCGGATATTCGAAGCGATTTTCATGTCTATTGTGATGCGTCTCGTCAAGGACTAGGGTGCGTATTGATGCAAGATGGAAAAGTTGTATCGTATGCCTCACGTCAGCTCCGTCCTCATGAGCTGAACTATCCTACTCATGATCTAGAGCTAGCAGCCGTAGTGCATGCTTTAAAGATTTGGAGGCATTACCTCATCGGCAACAGATGTGAAGTGTTCACTGATCACAAGAGTTTGAAGTATATATTCACACAGCCAGATCTGAACCTAAGGCAAAGAAGATGGCTAGAGTTGATTAAAGATTACGACATGGGAATTCATTATCACCCAGGCAAAGCTAATGTAGTGGCAGATGCATTAAGTCGAAAAGGGTATTGTAACGCCATAGTTCTCCAAGACAGCGCCCCTATGTTGTGTCGTGAGATGGAAAGATTGAATCTGGGAGTCACAACCTGAGCATACCTTGCTACGCTCGAGGCAAAACCAGTTCTCGAAGATCAGATTCGTGAAGCTCAGAAGGAAGATCCAGATATGGCGGATATAAAGAGGAACATGAGGAAAGGGAAAGCCCCCGGTTTCTCGGAAGATGAAATGGGAACAGTTTGGTTTGGGAATCGTCTCTGTGTACCCGATAAGCCAGAGTTGAAGACCATTATTCTAAAGGAAGCCCATGATACCTTGTACTCTATCCATCCCGGAAGTACGAAGATGTATCAGGACTTAAAAGAGAAGTATTGGTGGGTTAGTATGAAAAGAGAGATCGCTGAATATGTAGCAATGTGTGACACTTGTCAGCGGGTCAAAGCGGAACACCAAAGGCCAGCAGGACTGTTACAACCTCTTAAGGTTCCTGAGTGGAAGTGGGAAGAAGTCGGTATGGATTTTATTACCGGTCTGCCCAGGACTCAAGCAGGTAATGATTCGATATGGGTGATAATTGATCGTTTGACTAAAGTGGCTCACTTTATAGCAGTCAAGACAACTTACAGTGGGCCGAAGTTGGCAGAATTGTATATGGCTCGGATAGTGTGTTTACACGGTGTTCCAAAGAAGATCGTTTCAGATAGAGGAAGTCAGTTTACTTCAAAGTTCTGGAAGAACCTACAAGAAGAGCTTGGTACCAGGTTAAATTTCAGTACAGCATATCATCCTCAAACAGATGGTCAGACAGAAAGGGTTAATCAGATTCTCGAAGACATGTTGAGAGCTTGTGCTTTAGACTTTGGAGGTTCTTGGGATAAAAATTTGCCTTATGCTGAGTTTTCTTACAACAACAGTTATCAGGCTAGTCTACAAATGTCACCGTTTGAAGCTCTGTATGGTCGCAAGTGCAGAACCCCTCTGCTTTGGGATCAGACCGGAGAAAGTCAGGTTTTTGGGACAGATATCCTTCGTGAAGCCGAAGCCAAAGTCAAGGTTATTCAGGACAGGTTAAAGATAGCTCAGTCCCGTCAAAAGAGTTACGCCGATGTTCGTCGCCGAGATTTGTCCTTTAAAGAAGGAGACCTTGTTTATCTCCGAGTGACCCCGCTTCGTGGTACTCAAAGGTTTAACATGAGAGGCAAGCTCGCTCCTCGCTTTGTTGGTCCGTTCTTGGTTACCCATCGCCGAGGAGAGGTTGCCTACGAGCTTGAGCTACCAGCGTCATTGTCAGGTGTACACAATGTGTTTCATGTCTCGCAGTTGAAAAGATGTCTCCGAGTGCCTACTGAGCAAGCCGATCATCAGCAGTTAGAGATTCAAGAGGATCTGACTTATGTGGAGAAGCCTATCCGCATTCTGGATACCAGTGAGCGAGTTACAAGGAGCAAGATTATCAAGTTCTGCAAGGTTCAGTGGAGTAACCATTCGTCAGAGGAAGCGACGTGGGAAAAAGAGGACGAGTTAAAGGCTTCGCATCCCGAGTTGTTCGAAGATCGTTCCGAATCTCGAGGACGAGATTCTCTTTAAGGGGGGTAGGTTTGTAACACCCGTATTTTTTTCAAACCGTTGAAACCCTAATTTTCAAAACCAAAATTCAAATTTGAATTTATTTAAAGGATGAAAAGCTTTGTAAATTAAAGCCCTTGGATAAAATATTGAATTTTGATATTTTATGATTTTGGTTAGGGTCCTTAAACCTTAAAATATTTTATAAAACTATTTTGAGAATTTTCAGAATTCAAATTCATGATTTAAAATTTAAAACTATTTTCTGGAATTAAATTAATTCGAAAAACTATTTTATTCCTCTCTGGGCCGCGCCCTCCCTTTTGGCCCAGCCGGCCCGCGGCCTGTTTCCCCCTCCCCTCTCTCTGCCGGCGGGGCCCGCCTGCCAGCGCCCGCCAGCCTCCCTGCGGCCGGGGCCCACCTGTCAGCCAGCCCCTTCTTTCTTCCCCGCGCCCGCCCCTTTTTTCTCTCTCCTCCCTCGCCGTAACCGATTTTCGGTTTCGCCGGCGCCGCTTCTCCCGCCTTCTAGAGCCCTCGCCCCGCTCCCTCCGGCCTCTATTTAGCGCGCCGCGCCCCCTCCCGTGCTCCATTTCCTCTTTCGCCGCTCCGTTTCGCCGCTTTTCGCCCCGCGCAAAGCTCGCCGTCGCCCTCTGCTTCCGGGTCCAGCCGCGCACCGTCGTCGCCGGCGACCGCCTTCGCCTTCGCCGTCGGCACCCCGTGCTCTTCGTCGTCCGCCGGACCCCGGCACCGCATTCGTTCGGGCTTCCCGCCGCCGGAAGCGCCTCCCCGCCGCCAACCCGAATCGCCGCCGCCTTCTTCCTCGCCGCCGGCCACCCTCTCGCCCGGAGCTCGTCTCCCTTGGTATATCCTTGTTCCCCTCCTCGCCCTCGTCTCATTTTTGGCGCTAGTCAAGGCCTAGGGCCATCGCTCGCCGGCGCCGCCGTCTTGCCGGAGCCGGGGAAGACGGACCCCGTCGCCTTGCCGCCCGGGCGTGCCGCTCCCGTGCCGGACGCGCGCGTGACCATTGGATGTCGATCCAACGGCCCACGTGGCTCCATCCGAGGCACCTGGCGCACGGGTGCACGGTGCACCCGGTGCACCATGGACTCCCCCCTGGCGCAGTCTTAGGTCCGCCGTGGACCGAGAGCGCGAGTGCGCGGTCCATGGGTCCACCGTGGACCGTCTCCGACTGTTTTTAGGGTTTAATTTGGCAGAACTCTGTTAATTCTTGTAAAATGCATATCAATTTCAAAATAACTCCGATTGAGCTCATTCAAATTTCTAAATGTTCATAAATTATTTTCTACGTACTGATGTAATTATTTTGTACTGTTTATATGGAATATTGTACTGTGTATTTATTTGTGATGTTTTTCGACGCGTTGTAGTCGAAGTCGAGGCGACCGAAGAACTCCCTTTTGCCGCCGAAGACCCGGATCAGTACTACGAGAGCCAAGGCAAGTCACCGGACCCTCTCGTGGACATAGTTGATCATGTTGAACCTACTTTTTGCAATAATTGCTATAACCCATAGGTTAATAACTGCATTAGCGATAACCTGTTCACTCGTTTATTTATTTATTTAGCTAATGCATAGCTTTGCTCCCTGAAGTGTAAACCCAAGCCATGCTTGTATCACCGTCTCCTTGTCGCCAGTGTCGCTTAATAGTTAGCGCTATATATACGAGGCGCATTAAGAGCTAGCTTAATTGCAATTACTATTAGTCGTCAGGTGGATCATCTCTATATCCTTGTTATATCTCGTCTCGTTGTGATTCTGAGTTGTGATTCATGAAGCGTGGAGAATGGTGTTGCATTGAGCATGGTGGGTTCCGGGTGCAAGCTAGGGCATTGGTGGTCGCACCCGGGGCACTATAAGGACCGGTCTGCGGGATCTGTCGCGAAGCATAATCGTGCTAGCCACAAGTCTAATGGGTAAGGCCTAATTCGAAGTATGGGTCGATTCAGCTTGATGCACCGAGCGGAGGGGACAAGTTCACTTAACCGGGAGTGCCAGGTGGTGGCTTGGTCCGACGAGGCACGAAAGGGGGTCGCACGTCTGCCAATCGGGGTCTACCCATGATTTTCGGGTGAGATCTCAGTGGAGCGTGGGCGAAACCTGGTGTGGTTGTCCTCTTGCTGAGTCAATCCATATGACGGGTTTTGGCGCGAGTTCCTTCGGGGTGACGTGGTGTCATCTCGACACACTGTTGTGTGCGGGAGCGAGTGCCTTGTGGGTAAAGTAGTACACCTCTGATCAGAGTATAACTTTTCGAAAAGCCGTGCCCACGGTCACGGGCGGCCTAGTGATGTTCTCCGCAGTTAGCTTTCTGGGTTAAAGTTGTGAATTGCATGTCATGATCAGTATGGGTTTGAAAGAGCGAGTGGGCACAGGTGTGTAACTCGAGGTAGTGGAAAGTTAAGTTCTGTTATTTAATTCAGCATGTTTAATTCTATTTAACACTGCTCATTAAATATTAAATAACAATTAATCTGCTTTTACGCAAATAGCCTAGTTATGCATCCTTGTTCAACAGCCATCATTATATGCATGTCCGTGGCTTGTTGAGTACTTTGTACTCACCCCTCGTGGGTTAATTCTTTTAGATGTCGTTTACGAAGAAGAAGTCCAGGAGTAGCGTCCCAGTTGAGGAGTCGGATCCGTGGAGCCAAGGCGTTCGGCAGCTGGATTATTTTGCTTCCGCTTTATTTTGAGTTGTAATAAGTGTAGCCTAGGAGCTACGTACTCGCTTTATTTCATTTTAATTCGTTGTCAGCTGTGATCGTCTTGTAATAATGACATTTCATTTATATTCAATGAATTTGCGGTTCGTGAGAACCCGGGTCGCTACAGTTTTCCCCTTTAAAATAAAATCCAAAAATCAATTTAAAACTTTGAAAATTCATAACTTGCTCATTTTAACTCCAAATTTCACCATTCAAATTTTGTTAAAACCAGTATAATATTCTCTACACATTAATGCCATAAAAACAGTATGTTACTGTTATCCAAAATATTTTTAATAAATAAATGAATAAAAACCCCTTAGGGATAAATTATTAATTCAGAAAAATAAAATTAGAAAAGCCCTAAGAAATTAAGTTTACTGTTTATTCACCAAACATCAAAATATTAGAACTCTAATCCACACAATAAAACCCACAAATATGTATGCTTATTATTTGGTGGATTTTTATCTGTTTATTGAATGTGTTGTTTATTTTCCGTATCGAGAAGACTACGAGTTCGTCGAGGAGCAGGAGTCCTACCCATAAGAGGGTGTTGTTTATTGAATGGTGAGCACTCGACACGTCGAGACACAATACGAAACCCATAAGAGGGTGTTGTGGAGTCGGAGGAAACCATATGGAAGGTTCTGGCACGAGTTCCCGTGAAATGGGTCATCTCGTTACACTTTGGTGTAGGTGATGAGTGCGTGCCTTGTGGGTACAATGGTACATCTCTGATCAGAGTAATTTAATCTTTTCGAAAAGCCGAGCCCACGGTCAAGGGCGGGTTGTGTGACTACTCGCAGTTAGTTTACAATTGTATGAATGGTTGAGTTAATCATGGCATGTAAGGACTGTTGAGCGAGGTGGGGCTGACCGTACCCCTCGAGTTAGAAGATGATGATGCATACACATGTTTACTTTTCAGTACTAATAAATTGATCACACTTATGCTTTACAATTATGCTGCTTCCGCAAAACTAGCCACTTTCTCCCTTGTTATTACCTTGCATTATATCTGCATTCGGTGGCTTGCTGAGTACATCTGTACTCACCCCGTTGACTTACACCATCAGAGCCCGTCTACTACGAGGAGGATGAAGGTCTGGAGTAGCGACCCAGTCAAGGCGAGACTGGAAGGAGACGTTCATCTAGGACCCTTTGATTTATTAGTTTCTCTTCATATTTATTCACTTTTGTACTAATGCGGTCTACGAACCGTGAATGATTGCTCGTATTGTACGTGGTCGCTTGATGAACGTCTTGTCTTATTGATTTTCTATGGAATTTCAATAAAGTCCTGATTTATTAAATCGAGGCGCGACAAGATGGTATCAGAGCCGACTTGACTGTAGGAAGCCAAACAGACCTGACCTTAGGACTTATATTAACTATATTTCCTTACAAAAATTACTTATCCTCTCATCTTCTGAGGTTTTCACAAAAGCTTTCTCTCTTTTGTAGATGCCAGTCCGTACCATGAGTGGGATCCTTCGCGACGAGGCTGGTTTCATCCGCGAACTACGCATGCTCGTCGGTTTCCTCGGATTTGAGCGCGAGCCGATGTACCATGGAGTCTTCCCCGACGAGGAAGAAAGCTTCTGTGAGGTCACCGTTGTCGTCCAGCCCTCTCCTCAGACAGCTCACACCTATCGCGGAGGAGGACCTACCTTCTTGGTTGCCAGTCAGCGCACTGCCCTCTAGGCCCTCACAGAGCTCCGGATGATCTATGACAGTGAGCTCTATGACACGGACTTCCGCTTCGTGCCTCTTCGCACTCCAGGGAGTCCCCACAGCATCTACGTCAGCACGCTCTCCCAGCGTCATTCTGCGATTGGCCATACCATGCGCTTGTTGGAGGCAATGGATGATCTCCATTACGAGGCACTGCAGGACGCCAATGGACAGCGCGACACAATCAGCTTTTACCGACAATCTTCTGAGGATCTAAACCGCGAGAACGGAGATCTTCGTCGCCGTATCTAGCAGGGACACCGTTTGGCTGCCGAGGCAGAGGAGTTACGGTGTCAGAATGAGCTCCTTCGGCAGCGCGTCGCCACCAACCCACAGCTCCGCCACCAGATTGAGGAATTGAAGAAGGACATTGAGGAGATCGCACCCCTTCCGCCTCGCAAGCGGAAATCCCTTCGGATCCCCACCGTGAGGCCCAAGAGGATTTCACGCAGCGCTCCACCCGCCGGACCATCCAGTTCCTCGACCCCGACCGTCTCCCATGAGCCCGTGATCGAGCCGTCCCCCGAGCTACCATAGACGTAGTTTACGATTGATTGCTTTTCTTTTTGCTTGATTGTATTGCCATTCATGTCAAAAATAAGGCATGAATGAAGAAATAAATAAAATGTAACCGCAAGAACGACATTTTGGAATAAAACTTAATAATAGTATCCTCTAAGAGAATGTTGTCTATTTTGGAAACCTCAGGATGTCGAACAACCAAGGCTCCGGCGCTCCCCAGAACGGAGGAGAGAACGACAACTTGCCACAGTGGGGAGCGACCGGGCAAAGGCAAGCCCCAGTCGCCAACCACCCCACACTGGCTGAGATGATGGCCACTCAAAACCAGTTGGTCGCTGCATTATTGAACCAAATGCAACAACAGCAACAACAGATGCAAGAGCAGCGGGCTCAGTTCTTCCGCCTCCACCAACAGCCCGAGCTGCCTCGCCCCGCCACACCAGCTCCCGCTCCCGCCTCTCAGCTCTCAGAGTTCCTCCGAGTCCGCCCACCAACTTTCTCGAGCACCACCAACCCCATGGAGGCTGGGGATTGGTTGAGGACTATTGCAAAGAAGCTAGACCTTCTGACCTGCACTGAGCAGGAAAAAGTGGCCTTCGCCGCCCATCAGCTCCAGGGTCCCACCGCAGAATGGTGGGACAACCTGCGTGAGACTCTGCCCGAAGGACATGTCCATACCTGGGCAGAATTTTCTGATGCTTTCCGTGCCGCCCATATCCTAGACGGTACCATTGCGTAGAAGCAGCAGGAATTTCGGGACCTGCAGCAGGGGAGCAGGTCCGTGACCGAATACTTACACGAGTTTAACAGGCTGGCCCGGTACGCGCCTGAAGAAGTCCGTACCGACGCAGCCAGACAGTCCAAGTTCCTTCGAGGACTGAATGATGAGTTGTCCCTTCAACTCGTTTCCGGAGATTACGCCAACTTCCAAAAGTTGGTTAATAAAGCTATTATTCAGGAGACCCAGCAGAACAAGATCGACCTGAAGAAGAAAAGGATGATTGCCTTCAGGCAGAATCAAGGCATGGCGCAGAGACCTCGCTTCACACCTCCTCCTCCAGCGCAACAATACCACCCCCGCCCAGTTGTAGGATCGATGTACCGACTAGAGGGGGGGTGAATAGGCGGTATTTTAAAACTAATTCAATTTTACCTAAACAATGAGCAAGGACCTAAGGCAATGGTAGCAAACAGCTAGAACAAATAGTGCAACCTAAGAAAGCAAGTAGATTATTCTAGAAAAGTAAGATTGCACAATTTAACTTGCTCAAAATAACAGGGACAAGAGACAACCGAATTTTATCCCGAGGTTCGAAAATTTGCCAATTTCCTACGTCCTCGTTGAGGCGAGTTTCACTTGACCGCTCTCTTCACCAAGCCTCAGATTTCTCAAAGAGAAATTAGCTTGAAGATGAGCCGGCACCGGAAGTGCAACTCTCGGGCCTCGATCACTAGTGGTAGCTCTTCTCCACTCCGGATAGGCGAGCTCCAACCTTCACAACCTCCCGGGTCTCCTCCACAACCTTCTAGGAGAGATCACCGGTTTCTTCTCCAAGCCGTCTAGGAGATGGCAATCTCCAAGAGTAACAAGCTGCAATCAAAGCTAGGAGAAGAGGATCAAGTGCCAAAATGCCAATGTAATGCAATTCACTCAATCACTTGATCACCCCTTTTTCTTCCCAACCTCACTAGTGCTCAAATTAGTGCTCAATGGTGGAAGAGACTCTCTTGTGCTCAAGTATGCTCAAATGAATGCCAAAAGTCTAGCAAAGGAGCTGTAGCAAGGGTTTATATAGCCACACACCCAAAAACTAGCCGTTACACAAGTTAGGTGGCTCTCTGCGCAATGTCGGTCTGACCGCCCATCTTGGGCCGGTCTGACCGACCTCAACTGCAACGGCTAGAAAACTAGCCGTTTACTGATGTGACAGGACGCCTCGGTCTGACCGGCCATGCTGGCCCGGTCGGACCGGCCCTACCCGGTCTGACCGGCCATCGGCTCGGTCGGACCGATAGTGCTCCCGTCGGCTCTGTAAACCAGCAGTTTTCTGCCCTACGCAACCCGGTCGGACCGGCCCCCTGGCCGGTCGGACCGCCCAACTCCAGCCGGTCTGACCGGACCCACATGGTCGGTCAGACCGCCAGGGTCAGACAGCTCCAACAAAATGCTGCAATAGTTTTTCAAGGAATTTGCCAAAATAGCAGCTTTTGCAACAATCACACATGATCAAAAGATACTATATGCAATGCAAATTGGCACTTGAAAATCAACTCATAACCAAGATGCAACCCCTCTTTATAGTACGGCAAAAACAAAATTTAAACCTAGCCTAATTGATCGCTCCAAACACCTCGATCAATTCCTAGATTCCTTCAAACCTTTTGCCGTAGCCTTTAAACGTCCAGATCTTCGGGTTTCCATCTTGTGCTCCATTTGCGCGGGACCTACTCATTTCCTTCACACTTAAGAAAAATATTAGTCCACAAAACGCATGTTTATCATTAATTACCAAAACTCACATAGGGCCTAGATCTTCAATCTCCCCCTTTTTGGTAATTGATGACAAACACTTCAGAGATAAAGAAATATGTTAAAGTAGAAGTATCCACAATTAAGCGCAAAGCTCCCCCTGAAGAAATGATGGGGTACAAGTATATGGAGCAAGATATGAGATATAATTCCAAACACAATTCACACATTCAATGAAGCAAAGAGAGTTTCTCATGATAAAGGCAAATAGTTCAAATTAAGTTCAGTACGATATGGAAAGCAAATAGTGTTCGTTATACAAACAACCATAGATAGATAGTGATATAAAAAGATTGATCCTTCCTAAACTTTCCTTCTTACTACTGCTACCTACTCCCTTAATCCTCTGCTGCCTTCTCCCCTACTGCTAACTGCTTCTCCCCCTTTTGGCATCAAGAACCAAAAAGAGAGACTAATCCTGGGAAGGAGGCTGAGAATCATCAAGGCGACGACGACGGCGCTGGTACTGAAGAGGGTATCCTGTTGAGGAAGATGAATCTAGCCGATCAACTCGAGAAGAAAGAGTGTCAATCCTGGAGTTGATACGCTCTTGACCCCCTTGAAGGTTTTGCAGATGGGAGGTGATAGCTTCTTGTCCTAGAGCCATTTGATCCATTCTTGAATTTAACTGAAGAAAGCCAGCTGTTACTTGTTGAAGAACTGGATCAAAGAACTAGGTGGCATCCATACCAAAATAAGCACCAGATCCAGAGCTCTGAGGAGGAGCAAAAGAGCTGCTAGGAATGTCCTGAGGATGAACCTGTCCTGCTCCCATATCAGCTGGATCGACGGCTGGAGCCAAAGGAGTGGCCGAGAAGCGAGGCCTGTACTGAGAGTGAGTGATATCAAGGCGCTCATTCACATTTCCTACTTTGCTCAAAATTAATCTCATGATAAACGGAGCATAGTAGACTCCAAGAGTGAGGCTTCCTTTTGAGAGTGCCATCTCATATAGCATCAAATGAATGACATCAAACCTCTTTCCAGTCATCACTGCATCTAGAAGAGTCCAAGCAACACCTCGAATAGCATCATTGTTGCCTAGACGCGGTAAAATGGAGTGCCGCAGGATGCGATGTGCCACACTATGAAGAGTCTTCATTCCAGTAACCCCTCCAATCTTGTGAGCAGCAGATGGGATGTAGAATTGAGCCATCTCTTCTTCCGACAAAGGATTGTGAGTGAACTCATCATGCAGTCTGAGGCCAGAAGAGAACCTTATGTCCCAAGCACACTGAATTTCTTGCTTTGTAGCAATGCAAAAGATATCTCCAGTCATCCATGTAAGAGAATCACAAGTGGCATGTATGAAAACTGTGGCATAAAACTGACGGATAATGTCCCAATTGAAATCTTGCTTCAGACTCACTATTTTGTTTATACCAACAGTTCCAAAAATGTTCCTGAGAGCTGCAACCTCTCCACTTAGATCCCTCCAAGAAATCCACTTATGAGGAGCCAAAGAACGGTTCTCATACGCAATGTTGAATACCTCTTTCTGAAATTTTGTATGAAACCGCTGATCTGATGTATCTCTTGGTCTGAGAAATTGATTGTGGTGGCGCAGACGAGCAAAGTTCTCTTGATTCCGGACATCTACCTTGAATTCCAAGGATGCAAAAGGATCTTCACTAGCTGCTGGAGGTTGAGGTGCCAATTCTTCTTCATTCTCAGAGCTGTCATCCTCATAGGCAAAGTCCTCGTCACTGTCATCTTGAAAGTGCCGGGATGATTGGCCACGGTCCTCGACAAACTTTGAGCGACGCTCATTTCCTTGAGAACGGCCGGCGCGAGGCATGACTGAATCAAAGATTTAACCCAGATAAGATAAAAGATATGATTTGAGACAATCTATGAATTTGTTAGAGGGCAAAAGAATCAATGAGCAATGATGTGCAAAAGAGGGGCAGGCATTGGGAGGCCGGTCTGACCGAGGTAATAGGGCCGGTCTGACCGCCAGTACATTGTCGGTCGGACCGCCCATTGCCCACCGGTCTGACCGGCCTAGCAATCCGGGCACAAATCCCCTTTTGCACAAAACTTCTCCATAATCAAAATTTGCCATATCAAATTGCATAGAGGCATGGGAAATAGTATCACAAGGCTAACAATTTGAGTTTGAAGAGGATTTAGCCTTGGCAAGTTGACATGCAAGCCCATGAACAAGAACCCTAACCCTAGCCTTCAAAAGGATAAAAACAATGGATTTGATCGGAGGAATTTCTTACCGGCAAGGGAAAATGAACTCGAGGTCGGACCGGAGAAGATCCACCGGTTGGACCGGCAAGAAGATCGATGAAACGAAATTTCTAGGGTTGGGGGCAAGAGTGGAGAAGAGGAACTCGGTTTGAGAGGAGAGGAATAATAGAGGGGAGAGAAAACTGAATAGAGAGGGGAGTTATAACCCTGCCCGAGCCCCGGTCTGACCGGCCATGTAGACCCGGTTGGACCGACTCAGCAAGGGCGGTCGGACCGGCCATGTAGGCCCGGTCTGACCGACACCACTATAGCTCAGCACTTAAAAAACAAAGCACAAAGAGGAGCTTAAGTGAGAAATATAGCAAAATAATTTTGAAAAATTTCAAACTTTGCAGAAACTTAGAATAACTCCCAAGGTTTATAAAACATCAAGTTTTCAAATTTTTTAAGTTCAAAAAGAAATCGTTTGCAGCCAAAGTTCTCAACACGTCCGAACTCTTGTCCGAACACTTGTCTGAACTTTAATTCTTTGAATATCTTTTGATAGGATGGATAAAGTTAAAACATTTGAATACGAAAAATGATCATATGATCCATATCTATAAGTTTTGTTTTGGACAAAAGTTCAAAATATGTCTTGAAATAAAATCACGAGAGAAATTTGTTTTTAACTCAAAGATAGGATTTTGAGGATACCAAAACTTTTAAATTTTGTTTTTCAACAACATGAGCAATTTTCAACATATAAGAGTAACCTTATACTCCCCCTTAATGTATAGCCTTAGAAACACATATAAAAGTACATGAACTTCAAATATGGCATTGCAAGCATAAAAGCATTCTTATATGTCACAAGGATAGAAAATTCTACAACTCACACATATGCATGATTTCAAGCCACATTTGAGAAGTCTATTATATTCAATTCATTCCTAAGCTTACAAAAGCGGGACTCATTAAGTGGTTTGGTAAAGATATCTGCTAATTGATCTTCGGTTCTTATGTGGCTAATGACAATGTCACCTTTGCCAACATGATCTCTTAGAAAGTGGTGCCGAATATCAATATGCTTGGTTCTAGAGTGTTGGACTGGATTGTTGGCAATTTTGACGGCGCTATCATTGTCACAAAGAAGAGGGACATTTGAGAATTCTATTCCATAATCAAGCAAGGTTTGCCTCATCCAAAGTAATTGCGCACAACAACTACCCGCAGAGACATATTCTGCCTCAGCGGTGGAAAGGGCAACGGAGTTTTGTTTCTTAGATGCCCAAGAAACAAGAGACCTCCCAAGGAATTGACAGCCTCCAGAAGTGCTTTTACGATCAACTTTGCAACCGGCATAATCCGAATCGGAATAGCCAATTAGCTCAAATTTAGCACCTTTGGGGTACCACAAGCCTATATGGATGGAATGTTTTAAATATCTTAGAATTCTCTTGACCGCCATCAAATGACAATCTTTTGGTGCGGCTTGAAATCTAGCACACATGCAAACACTAAACATGATATCGGGCCTAGATGCGGTAAGATAGAGCAAACTGCCAATCATGGATCTATATAATTTTTGATCTACCGGTTTACCTCCCTCATTTAGGTCGAGATGTCCGTTGGTCGCCATAGGGGTCTTGATAGGCTTTGCTTCCATCAATCCGAACCTTTTGAGAAGATCATGAATATACTTCGTTTGGCTCACAAAGGTTCCATTCTTGAGTTGCTTGACTTGAAGTCCAAGGAAGAAACTCAATTCTCCTATCATGGACATCTCAAATTCCCTAGACATCATATCACCAAAAACTTTGCACAATTCTTCATTAGTAGAACCGAATATAATATCATCGACATAAATTTGACAGACAAAGAAATCATCATTAATTATTTTTGTAAACAAGGTAGTGTCGACTTTACCAATTTTAAAACCCTTTGAGAGGAGAAAATCTCTCAATCTTTCATACCAAGCTCTAGGAGCTTGTTTTAGACCATAGAGAGCTTTTGAGAGTTTATAAACATGATTAGGATTTTTAGGATTCTCAAAGCCGGGTGGTTGTTCAACAAAAACTAGTTCAGCTATTTCGCCATTCAAGAAAACACTTTTCACATCCATTTGATATAACTTAATATCAAAGCATGAAGCAAAAGCAAGTAAGATGCGAATAGCTTCTAGTCTAGCAACGGGAGCAAAGGTTTCACCAAAATCCAAACCTTCGACTTGAGTGAATCCTTGTGCTACCAATCTTGCCTTGTTTCTCACGACCAACCCGTTTTCATCTTGCTTGTTCCTAAAAACCCACTTTGTTCAAATTACGTTGTGCTCCTTGGGTCTCTCCACCAATGTCCAAACTTTGTTTCTTTCAAAGTTGTTGAGCTCTTCATGCATAGCATTTACCCAATCCGGGTCATTTAGAGCTTCATCTACATGTTTAGGTTCAATAGAAGAAACAAACGAGTAATGTTCACAAATAGAAGCAACACGAGATCTAGTTTGAACACCCTTACTAATGTCACCCAAGACTTGATCAATTGGGTGATCTTTTGCAGTGGCATTGTGAACTTTGGATGGAATAGTAGAGGATTGATCTTTGGCTTCATCTTCATCAAGTTGAGTCAAATTTTGCGTAGCGGAAGTAGAAGCTTCAACTTGAGTGGAGGATGGAAGTTCATCATCTTCTTTAGGCTTGATGTCACCAATTGACATTTTCTTCATTGCCCTTATCAAGCCTTCATCACCTACATCATCCAAATTCTCGTGCCCCTCTTGGGACCCATTAGTCTCATCAAATTGAACATCCGAGGTTTCTTCAACAATACCTTTGTTCTTGTTATACACTCGGTATGCCTTGCTATTTGATGCATATCCAAGAAGAAATCCTTCATCACAACGACTTTCAAACTTGGTTAGTCTAACACCTTTTCTATAAATATAGCATTTGCAACCAAAAACACGAAAGTAAGCAATGTTGGGTTTTCGTCCAATTAAGAGTTCATATGGAGTCTTTTTCAAAAGACGATGCAAATAAAGACAATTTGAAGCATGGCAAGAAGTGTGTTGGACCGGAAACGGCGACCAGAGGGGGGGTGAATGGGAGCTTTTAAAATTTCGGGCTAAAAACTTAGCCTTCGGCTCAGTTCTGTCTTCTGCGGAACGGGCTTCGAACACCACCTTCGAAGGTCTGGTTCGGAGGTACTTTGACACCTTCGAACACAGGCTTCGGAGTGGCAAAAGTTCGAAGCCCAGAAGACTTCGCTCCACTAACAACCCACGAAAAACTACTCTGCTAAGTCAGTGCAGGCTCCGCACACAAGGTGCTTGAGCAGGCTTCGCACTTCACCCTTCGCAAGAGTGGACAGCCCTCTGAGGACTTCGACCAAGTACTTGGCGACAGCAACGGGTGCTGGGCTTCGTACCCGAAGGTCTACACGCACACGCAAAAAGGACTACGCTAAGGGCTTCGACACAAGAAGTTAAACGGGCCTCGGTCAGGGCTTCGCTAGTAAGCTGCGAGGTCTTGCCTCGTGTTACACAGAGCGACAACACACTGACAAAACACACTTCGCACGAAAAACAACCTTCGCCTCAACAGGCTTCGGTGCACTAAACTAGCGAAGTATGTAGATCGAGCTCAAGCAAAAAGCACAAGACAAACAGGGCTTCGCCGCTTGAACAAGGAACACTGAAAATGAACTCAGGATGTATTCAATCGAAGTGTGGCTACAGGAGCTCAACAGTAAATGCTCAAAGTGTTAAATGTTACCTACCGAGCCCCCATATTTATAGCCCATGGATTCATCCTAAGGAAGTGACTACTTTACCCCTAGGGTTTACATTCATTTTGTCTCTTCAGAACTAAGGGGTACAAAAGGTAGTCCACCTTTATTCTGGAAGCTTCTCTGTCAGCTGCAGAGGGGACAGTGTCAGCCTTTTTCAGAACAGACAGTGTCAGCCTTTACAGTGTTGACTTCTGGAACCTCCCTTCGCACCGGAGGGTGCGGTAGCTTCGGCGAGAAGCCTGCAGCCTGTTGGCCTTCGCTCCGCCGAAGAAGTCCTTCGATACAGTGACGGTTTTTGAGCCGAAGCCGTCAAAGCCCCTTGGGTCTTCGCACCAACACCTCCGGAGTGGACCATCACGGCTTCGCAGCTACTCCCAGCTCGAACTCCGTTCGTCCGTGTACCGAAGCCATGCAGGCCGAAGCACCACAAGTCAACCTCACTCCGGAGCTAGCCTCGCTCCGAAGTCCTTCACACTCCGAAGCCCCACCTTCGGAGTACCACCCTTCGAAGTCCCTCCTTCGTCCAAGGCCTCCGCATGAAGCATTCCATGAGCACTCCGTCGCTGTGCCTCTCCCCGAGCACACTCCTCGACAAGCCTCACCCGGACCATGCCTTCGATGCGCCTTGACTTCTGAGACCTTCGTCAGGCCACCTTCGAGTGTCTCCCTCCGGAGCACACTTCGAACTCCTTGCCTCCGCAGAGGACTTGATCCACCAACTCCGAAGTCACTCCATTCGGAGTACCTTCGAAGTGCCTCATGTCTGAGGACTTTGTCTCGGAGCACTTCAGCCGGAGC